>OU343217.1:275664351-275703353 GCA_910596185.1 Chrysanthemum makinoi
CCTATAGAAAAAGGTTTCAACATTATGCATCCAGTACATATTTTACTTGATCAATAAAAGCATAGGTCTTTTGCAGACGTTTATTGCATACACATATACCATGTGCATAAATGTACGTTCGTATCGTTATTTTGTATAGCTTATCGACATCGAGTATAGCTAAGGCCATGTGGCAGTCATTGCCCTCTCAAAATAAGAATTTACCTGAAATCCCTTATCTTCCAACGCATAATTTGCTGCAAATTTGTCAATATATACAACTAAACCAAAAATAGGTCTAGTTTCTTTATTTAGAAGTGGACCACATTTAGGATCGATACCCATCATTTGCCATTACCATACACTTGTCTGTGAGTGGGTGTTTGTTTCAGATTATATAGCCGGTTTATGGCTTATTTTTTGGCTTATGTTTCATAAGAACATTTTGTGAAACTTCATTTTTATCTTATAGCTGTAATGTTTTATGTTATAATAAGGCATATAAGCGAAAAGTTTCAAAATAAGTCATAAAAAAATGAGCATATGAAACATAAAGCGCCAATACATAATTTATTAGCGGTACTATAAAAGTAAAAGCAAACACCCCCTAAAATGCATGATTATAGGTACTAAAAGATACATATAGCATATCTCAAAACATATTAGGTTGTTACGGGTGCTTATAACAAATATATGTTCTCTTCAGACTTCAATCATAAAATTAAAGTTACATTTAAGCGTATCTAGAAACATTTATGCCTACAGAAACTAAACTTAACTTGCATCTGTCATATCTCACTCCTTTGTGCATGAATCATACGTCTAGAATCAAAGAAGTTTTGGTTTGCTAGCTAAAATGACGATACACAATAAACCCGATTAGAAATGTACCACATATGAATATGTTTATGTTAATCTACCTGGCCCATATGATTCACCATGTCGACTAGAAAATAAGCTTTAGCACATCATGATAAAAAATTCCTAGAACTCAATCAAAAACTAAATGTTATACATCAATTATTTATAACGCATAATGAAAACAATTATCACCTCTAGACTATACCAAATGCTTTTATAGTTTTAACATTGATCATGTTGCTGTTTTTAGGGCCTCCAAATTATCAAGAATGATTGTGTTTGAGCATACAAAAGCTCATTAGAGGCAGCTATTAATCTAATTAATTGAGATATAAAATCCAACTTATTAATTTATGATCATATATATAGCATTTTAAAAAAAAAAAAAGAAGTTACATGTCCTTTTGTATTTATAATAACATTTGAGGTAAATTTGGGGCTCTCGAAATTTAGAGTTCCACCTTGCGTCAATATGAGGGTGTGAGTTTTCAATTCGGTTAACATCATAATACTTTGGTGAAAAACCCGAACCATCTTAAAAATACAATAACACATATTTTTTTTATTTGACAGTCTTAGGTTTGATCTGAACGAATTGAATGTTTTAAACGTACATAGGGGTGTCCAAAAAAATCGATAAACCAAAAGAAACAGGAACCGTCTCTTACTTGAAGCAGGACGGTATATTAGAACCATGGTACGGTTTCTGTTTCTTAAAATTCAAATTTTGGTTCTCGGGGCGGTTCGTCGGGCCGTCCGTTCGGTACTTTCGAAAGAACCTACTTTTATGAAATATGTAATTTTATAGGGTTTGTTTGAGATATTTGTAATATGCAAGTATGCGGCATTAAGAAAATAAAAACCCATAAACCTAAAACTTATAAACCTTAACCTTTAATCCATTGATTCCATTCAAAGATTTAAACATCATTCATCTATATGAAAGTAAGTTTTTTCTAAACTGAGATATCGAGTTTGCGCATAGCCGCATATCGAACAATTATGTGTTGCTCGATAACGACTAACAAGAAGTTTTAATTAACTATTGATATTTGTTTTTCATTAAATTTAATGATAAAAGTCGAGAAGCAATTAACGATTATGGCGTCACTGCATGATATATTGTCACCATTTAAGTTATTGTAAGCTAGTCACCATGATTGATATATAATATTCTCAACGTATTTGCAATTATTTTCGTGGATAATGAGTTTGCTATTACAGGATATATGTTTTTTTGTTTGTTTGTAAGTTAAGTTGTGGAAAAAGAGCAAGGTTGGATCAAGTGGTTAACACCCTTGCCTCTGGAGACAGAGGTCAGGGGTTCGATCCTCACCCCTTGCAAGGCCGGAGGTCCTTTTCCAGGAAGCAGCCTCTCTACCTTAGGTAGGTGTATGACTGTCAACGTCTTAACCTCCCCCATTGCAAGTGGAAGACGGTATTGGGACTCATAACCCGTGAAAGACGGTATTGGGCGTTACTTTTTTTGTAAGTTAAGTTGTAGAATACTATTAAAGTGCGTCAAACTTCTTTCGAAGTTCTCGAGACAGTCCGTAAATTCACATCCATCTAAACATATTTTTTTAACACTTTGGTACTCATGGGAATTAATTACCGAAATTCCCGTACCGGAACCGAACCGAAAAACTTGGGATGGTTTTTGGTTTCACTTTTTCCTTATTTTCGGTTCTCGATTCTTTCGGTTCAGTTCTGGTTCAGGACAGTTGTAGTACCATGGACACCCCTGTACATATACATATTTGAATAACAAGAAAATTATTATCGATTCATGGCATTAAAATAACATGCTTTATACAAAGTTATACGTGAAGAGCTTCTCAAGTCTTTTTTTCTCTTTTAGAGAATGATGAAAAAACATTGGAGATTTGGACCAATGATAAAGTATATAAAGAAAAAAGCAGTCGACAACTTCACACAAAGATGGGTTATTGGTAATACTCCTCTTGTTTTTTATTTATTTTAATTTTTTAACAATTTTTCTAATAATGTTTTCGTTATAAAACTGTGAAACTAAAGTACGGAACAGAAAATATAAAATTTAACAAGTCAAAAGTATTAAATTTAAAAAATATGAAACAGAAATTGATAAAAAAAAATTGTGTTATAATGTCAAATACACTGGGCCAGAGGGTGAGAGTGGTGAAATTTATCATAAAGGGGATATTCATAGTAGTACCCTTTCACACATAGTCCGGACTCTGGTTATCTTGAAAGATCGACATTGGTGCTATGGAAGATTGCTACGTGGACCAGACCTATCCACATTACAGGGACCATCTTCGAAAGAGAACAAGTAAAAGATGATCTATAGTGATTGGATTTTCACATTCTTATTCGGTTAAATATATTTAGATTTACAGAACGTTAGTTGATTTCACTACTACAAAAATTGACATAGAGCCCGGTTTAAAAGGTTAAAAGAGTTTTCTAACGTACAAAGATTAAAAAGGGACTCTATGAGGAATTGCTATAGAGTCCGGTTTTAAAACGAGGCTTTATTATGTGTTTTAGAGCCCGGTTGGTTGTTTGAAAACCTTGCTCTATATGATTAAAAAAATCAATTTTTAATTAACATAGAGCCCTGTTCTTTGCTTACAAAACATGGCTTTATGATTTTTTTACTTTTTTGTTAAATATCACCTGCTGATTTCCATATACAAACTTTTTATTTCCAGAAACAAATGCAGAACCAACAAAACCAATACCTAAAGGATTGAAGATCCAAGGTCAGTTTAACATGAGTTTTATCGACTAACAAACATACTAGATACCACTTATTAAACATCTAGCAGTTTTCTCACAATCAAGCGTTTTGTTGAGCTAAAGGAAAGGAGATATACAAAAGACATGACGGATACCAACCTTTCCTAAACACTAAAACGATTGATGATCAAATGCCACACACTGAAATGCACGAGCTCACGATGTCGTCCAACTCCTTAGTAGTAAAAGGCTTCTTGTCATTCCAAGGCATCTACAGAAATAACAATTATAAGATAGCATTTATAATACGCACAAGAAAAAACATGATCATAAGGATAGGGAGGATATGAATGAGTAATACAACTGAACATTAAAAAATATATATGCAGTCATGTATGAAAACATATGTGAAGGTCTAAGTATATATTATTTCATCAGTTAGATTACAGATGCTTGTGTGATAAAAGTATTCATGCATTAGATATTTAACTTCTAAAATTTCATCTGATTAATGCTTAAACAAATGATAACTTCGAACACAAATTTAGAATACCTATGTATAGAGCTTCACCGCGATAGACTATAAACAAGGGAAACCTACATGCTTGTAACTAAACATATGCAACAACCTTACATTTTGAAGAAAATCTAGTCCAATTGATTCTAAATGATCAAGAAGGAACCCCGTGAGAAAAACCAACAATATAATGATGTTTCGCTTTATGTGCGAGAATATTTCTCATATCATCCTGCAACACAAAAGGTGGCATTGGCTAGCCCTTAAGTCACATTTGCACTATTTTGTTTCCTTATTTTAAACAGCCCTTAGTTCTAATTTGCATTCAACAACTTAATTTACAGCAGCATTGTTTTGGCATTCAACATAGGGGCCTAATATATCAAACAACTCTTAAGTCACATTTGCAATATGTTATTTTTTCAAGTCAAATGGCCGTTAAGTCAAATATGATAAACCTAATGGTTGCACATGAATATCAGTTTCGGACCCAAGTGTTACAAACCTTTCACATATGGATTGCAGCATTGGTAGTTAGGCAGCTCAATTACATTTCAACCACTTCCTAATGATGTTCCCTTGCATATTCCATCGAAAACTAAAGGAGTCTAAGCTGACATTCACTGTTTCCATATATCTTGCTTGAATGCTATGTATGTGTTTCAGTTATGAGTTCACAATTCAGGTTTTAACCCATTTATAGGTAAATGAGTCAGAGTTCTAAACCGTATTTTTTGAAAATAAGTAAAATGAATAGATGTGAATTCAGATACCTGCAACTTATATGGTAGCACCCTGCTGCAAGTTCAACCAAATTCTTGCACTTGACACACTGACGCCAATGGTTTCTTGATGCAAGAGACTTGAGTTTATCCTCACTAGCAGATTGATTTGGGTTATACCTCTTGTAGTCAGAGCAGGAAAAGTTATCATGCCGTGGTACTTTGCAATTGACACAAAAAAGGCAATGACATTTGACACATTTTCTCATTCCAGTTCCTTGACCCGGTGCAGATGAAGTGGCAGCATATTCTTTAACCTCACTTTTCGACATTAGAGCTGAGCAATAAGAAGACGGGCAAGAAAATTTTTCTGTTGGAGGAATGGAAGCTTCTCTGATCCTGAAGCTCATACTATCGTTGCTTGAGTAATGTCTTACCATAAACATTTTCTCCAAATTGGGTGACCTGAGAAGTTATTGCATCTCTTGCCAGTTTATAAGCAAACATGATATCATTTTACCTCACAAGATATGCGCCACAATAAGCAAACTTTCTTTGAATAAGGTTCAATTGGTCAACCAATGCCACAGTCGTGTTGTTTGTTGGTTTCCTTTTACCAGTGAGCGTAAAAATAACATCAATCAAAATGTCATTTAGGTCCCGTACGTGTATAACATAAGATTGCTGATATAGACTACCACAACAAACAAGTTACAATCATCAATAGGGTCGGCAGGACATTATATTGTAATGGAGAAGATCTAGCTCGAGACATAGAAACAAAAACAAACTTTATTTTAAGACTCTTTACAAAATGAAGTACAAGAAAGACCACATCTGTTGCATATTAAAAGGAGCGAAAGGCATAACATCTAATAATTTGAAAAGTTTGTTTGGTCTTCTCACCTGAATATTTTACATGTGGTAGCAAAATCATGTTTTGGCTGTTTGTAAGAAACGAGGGCAACAATTTTAATCCAAACCACATATAATCTGCACTAACCGACAACATATTCAGTGACGTGAAATTTGACTTTCGGCCTTTTAGGTAAGATGACAAAACCATCAAATTACCCAATTCACCATTCCATAATAGATCATAAACCTTGCATTTTAGACTTCAACTACTCATGTACCAAGAGTCTAACCTCACATAAATTGTTGCCAAATGATTTACCTCCCACTACAATGTGGGAGTCAAAGAGTGCCCCTAGAAGGAAAATCATACTTCAGTCCTCGGCCAAGTTTGCAACTTCGATATACAACCCTAATGTAACTCTTGCACCTAATTTGTACTTAATAAGTTTAACTTGCTAGTAGGGACTAGATCGATCGCAGTGATAGGCCAAACAACTTAAACCTTGTGTTATTGAATTTCTCTATTCATTTTTACTTTCTCGTGTGTAATTTACCCAAACAGCAAGTTCATCAATCAAGTGCTGATATAATAACCTCTAAAATAACCCAATAGCATATTATATGAATTAAGTAATCTAAATATCGAATTCCTAAATAATAAAATAAAAGACTTACATATCCATAAACGGCATTAGTATCACAAAACACACGAACACGTCTCAACCCCAAACTAACCGCAACACTCAACCCTTCAATCACAGCTTTTGTTGGAAATTAGGTTTAATTTTGGAATTATTAGGGATGTTTATAAACCCTAATTGCAGGATTTGAAATGGGAGTTACAAGGTTTAGAAGCTGCTAGGGCTATAGTACGTTTAATGAAAATGATTTTGCCCCAATATTAAAGGAAGGGTTCGGTGTTCTGAAAGTGAAGAGGGGGGAAAAGATTTGGGTTTTTTGAAGGTATGAAAATTGGGGAGGGAAATAAGGTGCCCAAAAGTTTTAAGTATTTTGTTTCATTTTGAAGAGAGCAGTTGATAAAGCCCGGGTTTGAAAAAGCAAACAGGGGTGTAATGATTTATTGGATAGAGCCCGGTTTTGTGAGAGAGAACATGGCTCTTTACGAGAAATACAGCCCGGTTTTGTAAGAGAGAACACGGCTTTAAAGTTTCTTAACATAGAGCCCGGTTTTGTAAAATAAAACATGGCTCTATACTCTTTTTTATAACACTAAATCCTTTTAGAGCCCGTTTTTCACTAAAACCGGGCTCTATTAAGGGGGCTCTATATCAATTTTTGTAGTAGTGTTTATAAGTACGTGAGTCTAAAGTATTAAACACAGAAAAGAAGGTGTAAGAAATTTGAATTCAATAACATTAGTTTCTGTTCTGGTTTATTTTCGTCATGTTTTGCAAAGATTTGATTATAGCCTAAGTTACTAACTTGGTTTAACTATTTTAGGAGTTTAGAATAGTTTAAATATTCTTTTAGACCATTTCTTGATTTGTGCAGTCATCTTTACACAGGGGCATGCTAATCTTCTTTGTATTGTTTCAGTTTTATCGATGACCGTGAAGGGACGAATAGCTTAAATGCTATGTAAGAGTGGTCTCTTATTTAGGAAATTCACGCGGGTCGAAAAGTCTAGCATGAAGAGGCCTGTTTAGACAAAATGTCTGCTTGGATAAGATCCGCTCAAAGTTTTCTTTCAGCTTACAAAAGAAGATGATGTTTTAGGGATACTTAGGGAAAGCTTCAAGAGGAGCTTTAGGAGGTTCAATGTAGGAAAGTATAAGCAACACAAGATGAACAATAGAACCTTTATTCAAACCTAAGCCACAATAGTCAGCTTAGATTAAGTTTACAATAGTATCCAAAATGTTACAAGGTTAGATTAATGTCAATGAGACAATAATCATGTAAGTACAAAGACAAGACAAGATCAATGAAATGATCAGAAAGAAGAGAAGAGTGTGATACAATGACTGCACACACAAGTGTGTCTAACCCTAGATTAAGGGACTTGTTAAATAGGACATTAAGTTACACAAAGACCCCTCTAACGGCTATAAATGACTCATCCGCAGAAATGAGAATAGCTTCAGCAGAAACGAGCATCTTGGAACTTTAAACCTTTTATTATTTGACCATGATTAACCCCTCAGAGAATCTCTGCAATGAACATAACTTGAAAGCCATTAGCAATTGATAGAATGATATGTTTGCCACAGATTGATACCCCAAAATTTAACATTCCCCCGATGGGCAAACATATCAAACAATATCAATTTTTCACACAAAAATTTATGCTTGATAAATGACAGCGTGGGAGGTTTTAGTGAGTATGTCGCAGTTTGGTTTCAAGACCAATCTTTTTAGCACTTATAACACCTCTAGCAATTTTTTCCCTGATGAAGTGAACATCAATTTCAAAGTGTTTTGATCTTTCATGGAAAAACAGGGTTGACAGCAAGTTGTAAAGCAGATTTGTTATCACAAAAAGATTAACAGGGAGATTAATATCAACTTTTAGATCCTTTAAGATTTGAATCCAAATGATTTCACAGCAGCAGTGAGACATAGATCTATACTCTACTGTGGAAGATTTTGAAAGAGTGTTTTGTTTTTTACTTTTCCATGAGATCGTGACAGTCATTAAAGAAAACACAATACCCCGTGATGATTTTCTGGTTTTCTTGCATTTGGCCCAATCAGATCACTATATCCTTCAAGATGATTTTTGAGTTGCCTTTGAAATTGTACCTTAGACCTTTTCACGGAGCTCCTTTTAGATATCTCAAGTACATTGAGGGCACATTCCAAATGAGATTTCAAGGAGAATGCATATATTGTGCCGCATAAATGAACTGAGCATGAGATGTCAGTCTTGTATGGGTGAGATAGATAAGTTTCCCAAGTAACCGATAACCAGTGATGTTGACAAGTAAAGGATCATCTGCAGTGGGAATGTATGGAAGGACAAAGTTGGGTTCCATAGGAGTGGACACAGGTTTGCACCCAAGAAGGCCAAATTCTTTGAGGAGTTCAAGACAGTATTTTCTTTGGGAAAGACAAATGTCATTCCCAGTTTTTAAAACCTCAATGCCAAGAAAATATTTTAGATTTCCTAGGTCTTTAATATGAAATTTTGATTTTAGAAACTCTTTGAATAGGTTTATCTCATCAATACAGTTTCCAGTAAGGACAATATCATCCACATAAACCAGCAGAGCGATAAAGTTGTTATTCTCTGTTTTGGTGAACAAAGAATGATCATTGATAGATTGAACAAAGTTATTTTCCTTTAAAACACCTGACAAGTTTTCATTCCATTTCCTGGGAGCTTGTTTTAGGCCATATAGAGACTTGACAAGTTTACAAACTTTATTCTTATTGTTCTCATTACAGAACCCTTTGGGGATGGTCATATAGATATCCTCATCAAGATCTCCATACAAGAAAGCATTGTTAACATCAAGTTGAAAAAAAGGCCATTTGTTTTTACAAAAGGCAATAAGACATCTAATGCAAGTAGACATTTTCACAACAGAGGAGAAAAGTTTCATCATAGTCTATTCCTTCCCTTTGGTTATAGCCTTTGACAACTAATCTAGCCTTGTATCTATCAACTTCACCATTGGCTTTATATTTGATTTTAAAGATCCATTTGTAGCCAATAGGAGTTCTATTAGGAGGTAGATCAGTTATGTCCCAAGCATGGTTTTCATTTAAGGCCTCAATTTCAGAGTTCATAGCATCAACCCAATCACTGTCAAGGATAGCTTCTTAATACTTGGTAGGTTTAATACTTTTATTAAGGCTAGACGCAAAGCAATAATTATCTTTGTTAAGATTAGAGTAATTAACAACCTTTTCAACACCATATTTGACTTTTCCTTCTATAATAAAGTCGTTAAGATTACTGGGCAACTTAGAGACTCTGGTTGACCTTCTAGCAAGATAGTGGTCGGCAAGCCTCTTTCTTGTTCAGCCGAATCAGGTGTTGTATCAATAGAATCAGAAGATGCATTAGCAGGATGTGATTCATGTGATATGGTGCCCTCAGGGTGTGTATTATCATCTATAGATGTTGCAACCGGTTCGTCAATCCTAGTAGGATGACTTACCACTGTGCTATCATCATAGGATGTCACTCTCCCTTCATCATTAGGACTTATTTGTGAGTCAAAGAAATTTTTGTGATTTAAATCTTTTGGCACAAAAGTTTCAACAAAAGGTTTTGACAAGGTATTTTTCATTTTGAAAGGAAAAGCAGGTTTCATAAAATTTGACATCTCTCGGAGTAAAAGATATTTTTGTTTCTAGGCTCAAGAGTTTATAGCCCTTTTTCTCATTTGAGTAACCAATAAGGACACTTTTTCGCACCTACTACCAAATTTATCAGAGATGTTGAGAATGGTGGCATAGCATAAGAAGCCAAAGACTCTAAGGAGAGAGAGTGAAGGGTCATGCCCATACACAAGAAAGAAAGGGGACTTGCCGGAGACGAACTGAAGAGGGTAACCTGTTTGTGACATAGGCGCAGCGTGATTAGAACACATTCAGCCAAAGATATAGAGGTAATTCCCCTGAAACATAAGGGATCTAGCTACATTAAGGAGATGCCTATGTTTCCTTTCTGTAATACCATTTTGTTGTGGTGTATAAACACAAGAGGTTTGATGTAAAATTCCTTTTCATGAAAAATGTTGAAGTTTATTATTGACAAATTACGTCCATTATCACTTCTAAAAATCTTAACATTGTGTTCAAATTGATTTGATAGCATATGAGTAAAGTTAACAATGGAAACATAAACATCATCCTTCCCCTTAAGCATATAAACCCACACCGCCATGGAATAGTCATCAACTATGGTTAAAATATTTGTAACCATCTCTGCTAGTGACTTTATATGGTCCCCATACATCAAGATGAACAAGTTGACCAATTTTAGTTGATTTATGTTCACTTAGAGGGAATGGTTCCCTGGTTTGTTTAGCTTTATTACAATTATCACAGAGATGATCAGCCGATGTACTATCAATTTTAAGAGTGGGTTTAAGTATGTGTAGGACTTGGTCAGAGGGATGACCAAGTCTTTGATGCCAGAGATTTCTAGAAACATGACAAACGAATATGCAGTTATTAGAAATAATCTTACATGTAGAATCAATATCAAACATATATAACCCATTGTATTGTTTACCAATCCCCACAATCCTTTTTGATGTAAATCCTGTATATAGTAATTAGATTCATTAAACCCAACAAACATCTTATTATCTCTAGCAATTTTATGAACCGACAGCAGACTAACATTATACTCAGGAACAACTAAAACATCAAAAAGAGTTAGGTCATTATTGACCTTTAAATCACCAATTTTAGTAATTAAGGCCTGAGTACCGTTGGGATGTCCAACGGTTAAGCCAAGATTTGAAATGTTAACAACATTGATTAAAAAAAATTCGTAATACGTCATGTACGATTTGCACTGAGTCAACAATCCAACCAAGACTGATGTTTCCAGATAAGGATTTTGTGTTGTTGTTAAAAAATTTGTTGAAGTTTACATTAAACTTGACACTGTCATTAAAGAAGGTTCTCAAAAATTTTACTTAAGTTGGCATTAGCAGATGACACATTGTTGTCATTGAGAAGACTCATAAGTCTGGAGAGCTGTTCATTAGACAAGGAGACAGGAGAGTTGCTAGCACTATTATCGCTGATATGATTAGTTTCAGTTGAAACATTGTTACCTGCTTTGAAAGGTTTACCATTAAAATTCCTTTTAACGTATCCAGCAGGATAACCAACAAGATCATAACATCTATCAACAAGTGTGACCGTTTTTTGCATTAGTACATTTGAGATTCATGTTTGGTCCTCTGCTATTTGAGTCATTACTGAATTAAAACCGAAACTTTGTTGTTAAAACCTTTTTGTTGTCAAAAAGTTTTCCACCATCGAAGTTTTTGCAGCAAAGGTCGTAGTATTGGGTTTAGCGAGCTATTCCCGGATGAAACATTTCGTGAGATTCTTCTCCGAGACAACGAGAAAGCGTTTTGACATTAGGTAAAGGATCTCTGGTTAAAATATTGCTTCTGATGGGGACATAGGAATCATCAAGACCCATAAGAAATTGCATTAACTTGATTAGCTAATTGTGTTTTTCAAAATGTTTTGCTGACCTTACAAGTGCGGGAGGCAAACTAATCATACAATCAAATTGTTTCCATAAAGAATTAAGGTTTTTATAATAATCAGCAAGAGAGGACCCTCTTTGACTAAGAGAGTTTATATTTTTATGCAAATTAAATATAGTTGAACCATCAACCTTATCATAAGTATCTTTAAGATCATTCCACATTTCATAAGCGGCTTTTAGCATAGATAGCACCAGACAAATAGTTCTGGTCGAGAGAGTTAAGAATCCAAGTAACCACAACAGAGTTACAAGTATCCCATTGATTAGCAAGAATGGGGTTTGAATCATTTCTTATGCAAGTGCCATCAATAAACCTTAACTTATTATGATTCCTTAAAGCAAAGGTCATGGCCATATTCCATATTTTATAATTTTCAGTTCTAGTGAGTTTAATAGAAATAATGGGAGTACCATTGGTATTGTTGGGGTGTAAATACAAAGCATCACCAAAGGATAATCTTTTTCTCTGGAAGAACCACCACCACCAATAGCCATAATGCAAACAATAAAATAGACAGATATAATAAGACAATAAGGAATCACGGCGAGATAATAATAAGAGCAAATAGACAAATAAATAAGACTTTGTATATAAGAAACAACAAGCACCAAGCTTGTGGACTAGGGTAAACCGCAGCAGTATTCGTACCACTCAAAGGTGGCAGATCAAGATGTTAGTCTACCCGTTTGCACCCACAAAGACTTAAGTATTGTATGTTTGAAGAAGAGATAAGACTTAGACTTACAGAGAAATATGCAAAGGAAGAACAGATCACAATTACGCTAGATTCACTTAGTCTAGGGCTAATTGTAAGTAGAAGATAACCAATGATTACGCCAATAGCAATAACCCCAAATCACCAATTTGTTGTGAAGAGAATCAATGAGCACAAGCTCATACCATGTAGGAAAGTATAAGCAACACAAGATGAACAATAGAACCTTTATTCAAACCTAAGCCACAATAGTCAGCTTAGATTAAGTTTACAATAGTATCCAAAATGTTACAAGGTTAGATTAATGTCAATGAGACAATAATCATGTAAGTACAAAGACAAGACGAGATCAATGAAATGATCGAAAAGAGAGAAGAGTGTGATACAATTTTGACTTGCACACACAAGTGTGTCTAACCCTAGATTAAGGAACTTGTTAAATAGGACATTAAGTTACACAAAGACCCCTCTAACGGCTATAAATGACTCATCAGCAGAAATGAGAATAGCTTCAGCAGAAACGAGCATCTTGGAACTTTAAACCTTTTATTCTGTCCATGATTAACCCTCAGAATCTCTGCAATGAACATAACTTGAAAGCCATTAGCAATTGATAGAATGATATGTTTGCCACAGATTGATACCCCAAAATTTAACATTCCCCTTAATCTGATGGGCAAACATATCAAACAATATCAATTTTTCACACAAAAATTTATGCCGATAGACAGGAGGTTTTAGTGAGTATGTCAGCAGTTTGGTTTGAAGAGCCAATCTTTTTAGCACTTATAACACCTCTAGCAATTTTTTCCCTGATGAAGTGAACATCAATTTCAAAGTGTTTTGATCTTTCATGGAAAAACAGGGTTGACAACAGAAGTTGTAAAGCGATTTGTTATCACAAAAAATATTAACAGAGAGATTAATATCAACTTTTAGATCCTTTTAAGATTTTTGGATCCAAATGATTTCATTGTGCGCAGCAGAGACATAGATCTATACTCGCTTCGTGGAAGATTTTGAAAGTGTGTTTAGTTTTTACTTTTCCATGAGATCGATCATTAAAGAAAACACAATACCTCTTGACAGATTTTCTCGGTTTTCTTGCATTTGGCCCAATCAGCATCACTATATCCTTCAAGATGATTTTTGAGTTGCTAAAGTTGTACCTTAGACCTTTTCCCGGAGCTCCTTTTAGATATCTCGAACATTGAGGGGTACATTCCGGATGAGATTTCAAGGGAGAATGCATATATTGTGCCGCATAAATGAACCTGAGTATGAGATGTCAGTCTTGTATGGGTGAGATAGATAAGTTTCCCAAGTATCTTCGATAACCGCTGATGTTGACAAGTAAGGGATCATCAGCAGTGGGAATGTATGGAAGGACATAGTTGGGTTCCATAGGAGGGACACAGTTTGCACACAAGAAGGCCAAATTCTTTGAGGAGTTCAAGAAAGTATTTTCTTTGGGAGAGACAAATGTCATTCCCAGTTTTTAAAACCTCAATGCCAAGAAAATAATTTAGATTTCCCAAGTCTTTAATATGAAATTTTGATTTTAGAAACTCTTTGAATATATTTATCTCATCAATGCAGCTCCAGGAGGACAATATCATCCACATAAACAAGTAGCAATAAACTTGTTATTCTCTGCTTTGGTGAAAAATGAGTGATCATTAAAGCATTGAACAAAGTTATTTTCTTTTAAAACACCGATAAGTTTTTCATTCCATTTCCTCGGAGCTTGTTTTAGGCCATATAGAGACTTGACAAGTTTACAAACTTTATTCTTATTGTTCTCATTACAGAACCCCTTGGGGATGGTCATATAGATATCCTCATCAAGATCTCCATACAAGAAAGCATTGTTAACATCAAGTTGAAAAAGAGGCCATTTGTTTTTTTTAACCTAAGGCAATAAGACATCTAACAATAGACATTTTCACAACAGGAGAGAAAGTTTCATCATAGTCTATTCCTTCCCTTTGGTTATAGCCTTTGACAACTAATCTAGCCTTGTATCTATCAACTTCACCATTGGCTTTATATTTGATTTTAAAGATCCATTTGTAGCCAATAGGAGTTCTATTAGGAGGTAGATCAGTTATGTCCCAAGCATGGTTTTCATTTAAGGCCTCAATTTCAGAGTTCATAGCATCAACCCAATTACTATCAAGGATAGCTTCTTCATAATGGGTAGGTTCAATACTTTTATTAAGGCTAGACGCAAAGCAAGAATTATCTTTGTTAAGATTAGAGTAATTAACAACCTTTTCAACACCATATTTGACTTTTCCTTCTATAATAAAGTCGTTAAGATTACTGGGCAACTTAGAGACTCTAGTTGACCTTCTAGCAAGCAATGGCCGGCAAGCCTCTTTCTTGTTCATTGAATCGTGTTGTATCAAGTAGAATCGAGAAGATGCATTAGCGTGGATGTGATTCATGTGATATGGTGCCCTCAGGGTGTGTATTATCATCTATAGATGTTGCAACTGGTTCATCAATCCTAGTAGGATGACTTACCCGTGACATCATCATAGGATGTCACTCTCCCTTCATCATTGGGACTTATTTGTAAGTCAAAGAAATTTTTGTGATTTAAATCTTTTGGCACAAAAGTTTCAACAAAAGGTTTTGACAAGGTATTTTTCATTTTGAAGGGAAAAACAGTTTCATAAAATTTGACATCTCTGGAGTAAAAGATATTTTTTGTTTCTAGGCTCAAGAGTTTATAGCCTTTTTTTTCATTTGAGTAACCAATAAGGACACTTTTTTCGGACCTACTACCAAATTTATCAGAGATGTTGAGAATGGTGGCATAGCATAAGCAGCCAAAGACTCTAAGGAGAGAGAGTGAAGGGTCATGCCCATACACAAGGAAGAAGGGGGACTTGCCGCATTTAATCAAGAGGGTAACCTGTTTATGACATGGCAGCATTAGAACACATTCGGCCAAAGATATAGAGGTAATTCCCCACGAAACATAAGGAATCTAGCTACATTAAGGAGATGCCTATGTTTCCTTTCTGTAATACCATTTTGTTGTGGTGTATAAACACAAGAGGTTTGATGTAAAATTCCTTTTTCATGGAAAAAATGTTGAAGTTTATTATTGACAAATTCTGTCCCATTATCACTTCTAAAAATCTTAACATTGTGTTCAAATTGATTTGATAGCATATGAGTAAAGTTAACAATGGAAACATAATCATCATCCTTCCCCTTAAGCATATAAACCCACACTGCCTCGAATAGTCATCAACTATGGTTAAAAATATTTGTAACCATCTCTGCTAGTGACTTTATATGGTCCCCATACATCAAGATGAACAAGTTGACCAATTTTAGTTGATTTATGTTCACTTAGAGGGAATGGTTCCCTGGTTTGTTTAGCTTTATTACAAGTATCACAGAGATGATCAGTTTCAGATGTACTATCAAATTTAAGAGTGGGTTTATGTATGTGTAGGACTTGGTCAGAGGGATGACCAAGTCTTTGATGCCGAGATTTCTAGAAACATGACAAACGTGATATGCGTTATTAGAAATAATCTTACATGTAGAATCAATATCAAACATATATAACCCATTGTATTGTTTACCAATCCCCACAATCTTTTTTTGATGTAAATCAGTATATAGCAATTAGATTCATTAAACCCAAAAAACATCTTATTATCTCTAGCAATTTTATGAACCGACAAATAGACTAACATTATACTCGAACAACTAAAACATCAAAAGAGTTAGGTCATTATTGACCTTTAAATCACCAATTTTAGTAATTAAGGCCTGAGTACCGTTGGGATGTCCAACAGTTAAGCCAAGATTTGAAATGTTAACAATATTGATTAAAAAATTTCAGAACGTCATGTGGATTTGCACCGAGTCAACAATCCAACCAAGACTAATGTTTCCAGATAAGGATTTTGTGTTGTTGTTAAGAAATTTGTTGAAGTTTACATTAAACTTGACACTGCCATTAAAGAAGGTTCCTGAAAAATTTTACCCGCCAAGTTGGCATTAGCAGATGACACATTGTTGTCATTGAGAAGACTCATAAGTCCGAGAGCCGCTCATTAGACAAGGAGACAGAGAGTTGCTAGCACTATTATCGTGATATGATTAGTTTCAAAGCAGTAAAACATTGTTACTGCGAAAGGTTTACCATTAAAATTCCTTTTAACGTATCCAGCACGATAACCAACAAGATCATAACTTCTATCAACAGTGTGAGCAGGTTTTTTGCAGTTAGTACATTTGAGATTCATGTTTGGTCCTCTCGCTATTTGAGTGTACCATAATTAAAACCGAAACTTTGTTGTTAAAACCTTTTTGTTGTCAAAAAGTTTTCCACCATCGAAGTTTTTGCAAAGAAAGGTCTGTAGCATTGGGTTTAGCATAGCTATTCCCAGATGAAACATTTATGTGAGATTCTTCTCCAGAGACAACAGAGAAAGCAGTTTTGACATTAGTTAAAGGATCTCGGTTAAAATATTTTCGATGGGGACATAGGAATCATCAAGACCCATAAGAAATTGCATTAACTTGATTAGCTGATTGTGTGTTTCAAAATGTTTTGCACCTTACAAGTGCAGTGGAGGCAAACTAATCATACAATCAAATTGTTTCCATAAAGAATTAAGGTTGTTATAATAATCAGCAAGAGAGGCCCCTCTTTGACTAAGAGAGTTTATATTTTTATGCAAATTAAATATAGCTGAACCATCAACCTTATCATAAGTATCTTTAAGATCATTCCACATTTCATAAGCAGTTTTAGCATAGATAGCACCAAGAAATAGCCTTCAGAGAGTTAAGAATCCAAGTAACCACAACAGAGTTACAAGTATCCCATTGATTAGCAAGAATGGGGTTTGAATCATTTCTTATGCAAGTGCCATCAATAAACCTTAACTTATTATGATTCCTTAAAGCAAAGGTCATGGCCATATTCTATATTTTATAATTTTCAGTTCCAGTGAGTTTAATAGAAATAATGGGAGTACCATTGGTATTGTTGGGGTGTAAATACAAAGCATCACCAAAGGATAATCTTTTCTCAGTGGAAGAACCACCACCACCAATATTATCATCACCAATAGCCATGATGCAAACAATAAAATAGACAGATATAATAAGACGGACAAGGAATCACGACAGAGATAATAATAAGAGCAAATAGACAAATAAATAAGACTTTGTATATAAGAAACAACAAGCACCAAGCTTGTGGACTAGGGTAAACCGAGCGTGTATTCGTACCACTCAAAGGTGGCAGATCAAAATGTTAGTCTACCCGTTTGCACCCACAAAGACTTAAGTATTGTATGTTTGAAGAAGAGATAAGACTTAGACTTATAGAGAAATATGCAAATGAAGAACAGATCACAATTACGCTAGATTCACTTAGTCTAGGGCTAATTGTAAGTAGAAGATAACCAGTGATTACGCCAGTAGCAATAACCCCAAATCACCAATTTGTTGCTCAAGAGAATCAATGAGCCTCAAGCTCGATACCATGTAGGAAAGTATAAGCAACACAAGATGAACAATAGAACCTTTATTCAAACCTAAGCCACAATAGTCAGCTTAGATTAAGTTTACAATAGTATCCAAAATGTTACAAGGTTAGATTAATGTCAATGAGACAATAATCATGTAAGTACAAAGACAAGACAAGATCAATGAAATGATCAGAAAGAAGAGAAGAGTGTGATACAATGACTGCACACACAAGTGTGTCTAACCCTAGATTAAGGGACTTGTTAAATAGGACATGAAGTTACACAAAGACCCCTCTAACGGCTATAAATGACTCATCAGCAGAAATGAGAATAGCTTCAGCAGAAACGAGCATCTTGGAACTTTAAACCTTTTATTCTTTGTCCATGATTAACCCCTGTAGAATCTCTGCAATGAATTTAACTTGAAAGCCATTAGCAATTGATAGAATGATATGTTTGCCACAGATTGATACCCCAAAATTTAACATTCCCCCTTAATCTGATGGGCAAACATATCAAACAATATCAATTTTTTACACAAAAATTTATGCGATGACAGGAGGTTTTTAGTGAGTATGTCAGCGTGAGCTTGGTTTGAAGAGCCAATCTTTTTAGCACTTATAACACCTCTAGCAATTTTTTCCCTGATGAAGTGAACATCAATTTCAAAGTGTTTTGATCTTTCATGGAAAACAGGGTTAGCAGCAAGTTGTAAAGCAGATTTGTTATCACAAAAATATTAACAGGAGATTAATATCAACTTTTAGATCCTTTAAGATTTTTGGATCCAAATGATTTCACAAAGCAGTAGACATAGATCTATACTGCTTCGTGGAAGATTTTGAAAGTGTGTTTAGTTTTTTACTTTTCCATGAGATCAGACAGTCTTTAAAGAAAACACAATACCCGTGATGATTTTCTCGGTTTTCTTGCATTTGGCCCAATCAGCATCACTATATCCTTCAAGATGATTTTCAGAGTTTCTAAAGTTGTACCTTAGACCTTTTCCTGGAGCTCCTTTTAGATATCTCAGAACATTGAGGGCACATTCCAGATGAGATTTCAAGGGAGAATGCATATATTGTGCCGCAATGAACCGAGTATGAGATGTCAGGTCTTGTATGGGTGAGATAGATAAGTTTCCCAAGTATCTTCTGATAACCAGTGATGTTGACAAGTAAGGGATCATCTGCAGTGGGAATGTATGGAAGGACAGAGTTTGGTTCCATAGGAGTGGACACAGGTTTGCACACAAGAAGGCCAAATTCTTTGAGGAGTTCAAGACAGTATTTTCTTTGGGAGAGACAAATGTCATTCCCAGTTTTTAAAACCTCAATGCCAAGAAAATAATTTAGATTTCCCAAGTCTTTAATATGAAATTTTGATTTTAGAAACTCTTTGAATAGGTTTATCTCATCAATGCAGTTTCCAGTGAGGACAATATCATCCACATAAACAAGTAGAGCAATAAACTTGTTATTCTCTGTTTTGGTGAAAAATGAGTGATCATTAACAGATTGAACAAAGTTATTTTCTTTTAAAACACTGATAAGTTTTTCATTCCATTTCCTGGGAGCTTGTTTTAGGCCATATAGAGACTTGACAAGTTTACAAACTTTATTCTTATTGTTCTCATTACAGAACCCCTTGGGATGGTCATATAGATATCCTCATCAAGATCTCCATACAAGAAAGCATTGTTAACATCAAGTTGAAAGAGAGGCCATTTGTTTTTACAGCTAAGGCAATAAGACATCTAACAGTAGACATTTTCACAACAGGAGAGAAAGTTTCATCATAGTCTATTCCTTCCCTTTGGTTATAGCCTTTGACAACTAATCTAGCCTTGTATCTATCAACTTCACCATTGGCTTTATATTTGATTTTAAAGATCCATTTGTAGCCAATAGGAGTTCTATTAGGAGGTAGATCAGTTATGTCCCAAGCATGGTTTTCATTTAAGGCCTCAATTTCAGAGTTCATAGCATCAACCCAATTACTATCAAGGATAGCTTCTTCATAACAGGTAGGTTCAATACTTTTATTAAGGCTAGACGCAAAGCAGTAATTATCTTTGTTAAGATTAGAGTAATTAACAACCTTTTCAACACCATATTTGACTTTTCCTTCTATAATAAAGTCGTTAAGATTACTGGGCAACTTAGAGACTCTAGTTGACCTTCTAGCAGTAGTGGTGGCAAGCCTCTTTCTTGTTCAAATTAATCAGGTGTTGTATCAGTAGAATCGAAGATGCATTAGCGGATGTGATTCATGTGATATGGTGCCCTCAAGGTGTGTATTATCATCTATAGATGTTGCAACCGGTTCGTCAATCCTAGTAGGATGACTTACCACTGTGACATCATCATAGGATGTCACTCTCCCTTCATCATTGGGACTTATTAGTAAGTCAAAGAAATTTTTGTGATTTAAATCTTTTGGCACAAAAGTTTCAACAAAAGGTTTTGACAAGGTATTTTTCATTTTGAAGGGAAAAACAGTTTCATAAAATTTGACATCTCTGGAGTAAAAGATATTTTTTGTTTCTAGGCTCAAGAGTTTATAGCCTTTTTTTTCATTTGAGTAACCAATAAGGACACTTTTTTCGGACCTACTACCAAATTTATCAGAGATGTTGAGAATGGTGGCATAGCATAAGCAACCAAAGACTCTAAGGAGAGAGAGTGAAGGGTCATGCCCATACACAAGGAAGAAGGGGAACTTGCCAGACAGAACAAGAGGTAACCTCGTTTATGACATAGGCAGCAGTTAGAACACATTCAGGCCAAAGATATAGAGGTAATTCCCCCTGAAACATAAGGAATCTAGCTACATTAAGGAGATGCCTATGTTTCCTTTCTGCAATACCATTTTGTTGTGGTGTATAAGCACAAGAGGTTTGATGTAAAATTCCTTTTTCATGGAAAAAATGTTGAAGTTTATTATTGACAAATTATGTCCCATTATCACTTCTAAAAATCTTAACATTGTGTTCAAATTGATTTGATAGCATATGAGTAAAGTTAACAATGGAAACATAAACATCATCCTTCCCCTTAAGCATATAAACCCACACTGCCCTGGAATAGTCATCAACTATGGTTAAAAATATTTGTAACCATCTCTGCTAGTGACTTTATATGGTCCCCATACATCAAGATGAACAAGTTGACCAATTTTAGTTGATTTATGTTCACTTAGAGGGAATGGTTCCCTGGTTTGTTTAGCTTTATTACAAGTATCACAGAGATGATCAGTTTCAGATGTACTATCAAATTTAAGAGTGGGTTTAAGTATATGTAGGACTTGGTCAGGGGGATGACCAAGTCTTTGATGCCAGAGATTTCTAGAAACATGACAAACAGATATGCAGTTATTAGAAATAATCTTACATGTAGAATCAATATCAAACATATATAACCCATTGTATTGTTTACCAATCCCCACAATCCTTTTTGATGTAAATCCTGTATATAGCAATTAGATTCATTAAACCCAACAAACATCTTATTATCTCTAGCAATTTTATGAACCGACAACAGACTAACATTATACTCAGGAACAACTAAAACATCAAAAAGAGTTAGGTCATTATTGACCTTTAAATCACCAATTTTAGTAATTAAGGCCTGAGTACCGTTGGGATGTCCAACAGTTAAGCCAAGATTTGAAATGTTAACAACATTGATTAAAAAAATTTCAAACAGTCATGTCGATTTGCACCGAGTCAACAATCCAACCAAGACTGATGTTTCCAGATAAGGATTTTGTGTTGTTGTTAAAAAATTTGTTGAAGTTTACATTAAACTTGACATCGCCATTAAAGAAGGTTCCGAAAAATTTTACCTGCCAAGTTGGCATTAGCAGATGACACATTATTGTCATTGAGAAGACTCATAAGTCCGAGAGTCATTCATTAGACAAGGAGACAAGAGAGTTGCTAGCACTATTATCAGTGATATGATTAGTTTCAGCAGAAACATTGTTATCTGCGAAAAGGTTTACCATTAAAATTCCTTTTAACGTATCCAGCACGATAACCAACAAGATCATAACTTCTATCAACAGTGTGACCAGGTTTTTTGAAATTAGTACATTTGAGATTCATGTTTGGTCCTCTGCTATTTGAGCCATTAGAATTAAAACCGAAACTTTGTTGTTAAAACCTTTTGTTGTCAAAAGTTTTCCACCATCAGAAGTTTTTGCAAAGAAAGGCTGTAGCATTGGGTTTAGCGAGCTATTCCCGATGAAACATTTATGTGAGATTCTTCTCCAGAGACAACAGAGAAAGCAGTTTTGACATTAGTTAAAGGATCTCTGGTTAAAATATTGCTTCTGATGGAGACATAGGAATCATCAAGACCCATAAGAAATTGCATTAACTTGATTAGTGATTGTGTTTTCAAAATGTTTTGCGACCTTACAAGTGCAGGGAGGCAAACTAATCATACAATCAAATTGTTTCCATAAAGAATTAAGGTTGTTATAATAATCAGCAAGAGAGGACCCTCTTTGACTAAGAGAGTTTATATTTTTATGCAAATTAAATATAGCTGAACCATCAACCTTATCATAAGTATCTTTAAGATCATTCCACATTTCATAAGCAGTTTTAGCATAGATAGCACCAGCAAATAGTTCTGGGCCGAGAGAGTTAAGAATCCAAGTAACCACAACAGAGTTACAAGTATCCCATTGATTAGCAAGAATGGGGTTTGAATCATTTCTTATGCAAGTGCCATCAATAAACCCTAACTTATTATGATTCCTTAAAGCAAAGGTCATGGCCATATTCCATATTTTATAATTTTCAGTTCTAGTGAGTTTAATAGAAATAATGGGAGTACCATTGGTATTGTTGGGGTGTAAATACAAAGCATCACCAAAGGATAATCTTTTCTCAGTGGAAGAACCACCACCACCAATATTATTATCACCAATAGCCATAATGCAAACAATAAAATAGACAGATATAATAAGACAGACAAGGAATCACAGACAGAGATAATAATAAGAGCAAATAGACAAATAAATAAGACTTTGTATATAAGAAACAACAAGCACCAAGCATGTGGACTAGGGTAAACCGGCAGTATTCGTACCACTCAAAGGTGGCAGATCAAGATGTTAGTCTACCCGTTTGCACCCGCAAAGACTTAAGTACGTATGTTTTGAAGAAGAGATAAGACTTAGACTTACAGAGAAATATGCAGCGGAAGAACAGATCACAATTACGCTAGATTCACTTAGTCTAGGGCTAATTGTATGTAGAAGATAACCAGTGATTACGCCAATAGCAATAACCCCAAATCACCAATTTGTTGCGAAAGAGAATCAATGATTCTGAAGCTCGATACCATATAGGAAAGTATAAGCAACACAAGATGAACAATAGAACCTTTATTCAAACCTAAGCCACAATAGTCAGCTTAGATTAAGTTTACAATAGTATCCAAAATGTTACAAGGTTAGATTAATGTCAATGAGACAATAATCATGTAAGTACAAAGACAAGACAAGATCAATGAAATGATCAGAAAGAAGAGAAGAGTGTGATACAATGACTGCACACACAAGTGTGTCTAACCCTAGATTAAGGGACTTGTTAAATAGGACATTAAGTTACACAAAGACCCCTCTAATGGCTATAAATGACTCATCAGCATAAATGAGAATAGCTTCAGCAGAAACGAGCATCTTGGAACTTTAAACCTTTTATTCTTTGTCCATGATTAACCCCTGTAGAATCTCTGCAATGAACATAACTTGAAAGCCATTAGCAATTGATAGAATGATATGTTTGCCACAGATTGATACCCCAAAATTTAACATTCTCCCCTTAATCGATGGGCAAACATATCAAACAATATCAATTTTTCACACAAAAATTTATCTTTGATAGACAGGAGGTTTTAGTGAGTATGTCAGCAGCTTGGTTTGAAGAGCCAATCTTTTAGCACTTATAACACCTCTAGCAATTTTTTCCCCGATGAAGTGAACATCAATTTCAAAGTGTTTTGATCTTTCATGGAAAACAGGTTGACAAAGAAGTTGTAAAGCAGATTTGTTATCACAAAAAGATTAACAGGGAGATTAATATCAACTTTTAGATCCTTTAAGATTTTTTAAATCCAAATGATTTCACAGCAGATGAGACATAGATCTATACTCTGCTTCTGTGGAAGATTTTGAAAGTGTGTTTAGTCTTTTACTTTTCCATGAGATCAGACAGTCATTAAAGAAAACACAATACCCTGTGATTTTCGGTTTTCTTGCATTTGGCCCAATCAGCATCACTATATCCTTCAAGATGATTTTCAGAGTTCTTTGAAGTTGTACCTTAGACCTTTTCCTGGAGCTCCTTTTAGATATCTCAGAACATTGAGGGCACATTCCAGATGAGATTTCAAGGGAGAATGCATATATTGTGCCAGACAATGAACTAAGTATGAGATGTCAGGTCTTGTATGGGTGAGATTGATAAGTTTCCCAAGTAACTTCTGATAACCAGTGATGTTGACAAGTAAGGGATCATCTGCAGTGGGAATGTATGGAAGGACAGAGTTGGGTTCCATAGGAGTGGACACAGGTTTGCACCCAAGAAGGCCAAATTCTTTGAGGAGTTCAAGAAAGTATTTTCTTTGGGAGAGACAAATGTCATTCCCAGTTTTTAAAACCTCAATGCCAAGAAAATATTTTAGATTTCCTAAGTCTTTAATATGAAATTTTGATTTTAGAAACTCTTTGAATAGGTTTATCTTATCAATGCAGTTTCCAGTGAGGACAATATCATCCACATAAACAAGTAGAGCAATAAACTTGTTATTCTCTGTTTTGGTGAACAAAGAGTGATCATTAACAGATTGAACAAAGTTATTTTCTTTAAAACACCGACAAGTTTTTCATTCCATTTTCTGGGAGCTTGTTTTAGGCCATATAGAGACTTGACAAGTTTACAAACTTTATTCTTATTGTTCTCATTACAGAACCCCTTGGGATGGTCATATAGATATCCTCATCAAGATCTCCATACAAGAAAGCATTGTTAACATCATGTTGAAAAAGAAGCCATTTGTTTTTTACAGCTAAGGCAATAAGACATCTAACAATAGACATTTTCACAACAGGAGAGAAAGTTTCATCATAGTCTATTCCTTCCCTTTGGTTATAGCCTTTGACAACTAATCTAGCCTTGTATATATCAACTTCACCATTGGCTTTATATTTGATTTTAAAGATCCATTTGTAGCCAATAGGAGTTCTATTAGGAGGTAGATCAGTTATGTCCCAAGCATGGTTTTCATTTAAGGCCTCAATTTTAGAGTTCATAGCATCAACCCAATTACTATCAAGGATAGCTTCTTCATAGCAGATAGGTTCAATACTTTTATTAAGGCTAGACGCAAAGCAAGAATTATCTTTGTTAAGATTAGAGTAATTAACAACCTTTTCAACACCATATTTGACTTTTCCTTCTATAATAAAGTCGTTAAGATTATTGGGCAACTTAGAGACTGGTTGACCTTCTAGCAGTAGTGGTGGCAAGCCTCTTTCTTGTTCAAATAGAATCGGTGTTGTATCGTAGAATCAGAAGATGCATTAGCAGGATGTGATTCATGTGATATGGTGCCCTCAGGGTGTGTATTATCATCTATAGATGTTGCAACCGGTTCGTCAATCCTAGTAGGATGACTTACCACTGTGCCATCATCATAGGATGTCACTCTCCCTTCATCATTGGGACTTATTTGTGAGTCAAAGAAATTTTTGTGATTTAAATCTTTTGGCACAAAAGTTTCAACAAAAGGTTTTGACAAGGTATTTTTCATTTTGAAGGGAAAAACAGTTTCATAAAATTTGACATCTCTGGAGTAAAAGATATTTTTTGTTTCTAGGCTCAAGAGTTTATAGCCTTTTTTTTCATTTGAGTAACCAATAAGGACACTTTTTTCGGACCTACTACCAAATTTATCAGAGATGTTGAGAATGGTGGCATAGCATAAGCAGCCAAAGACTCTAAGGAGAGAGAGTGAAGGGTCATGCCCATGCACAAGGAAGAAGGGGACTTGCCGAATGAACTAAAGAGGGTAACCTTTTATGACATAGGCAGCAGTTAGAACACATTCAGGCCAAAGATATAGAGGTAATTCCCCCTTAAACATAAGGGATCTAGCTACATTAAGGAGATGCCTATGTTTCCTTTCCGCAATACCATTTTGTTGTGGTGTATAAACACAAGAGGTTTGATGTAAAATTCCTTTTCATGAAAAAGTGTTGAAGTTTATTATTGACAAATTCTGTCCCATTATCACTTCTAAAAATCTTAACATTGTGTTCAAATTGATTTGATAGCATATGAGTAAAGTTAACAATGGAAACATAAACATCATCCTTCCCCTTGAGCATATAAACCCACATCGCCTCGAATAGTCATCAACTATGGTTAAAAAATATTTGTAACCATCTCTGCTAGTGACTTTATATGGTCCCCATACATCTAGATGAACAAGTTGACCAATTTTAGTTGATTTATGTTCACTTAGAGGGAATGGTTCCCTGGTTTGTTTAGCTTTGTTACAAGTATCACAGAGATGATCAATTTCAGATGTACTATCAAATTTAAGAGTGGGTTTAAGTATGTGTAGGACTTGGTCAGAGGGATGACCAAGTCTTTGATGCCAGAGATTTCTAGAAACATGACAAACGAATATGCAGTTATTAGAAATAATCTTACATGTAGAATCAATATCAAACATATATAACCCATTGTATTGTTTACCAATCCCCACAATCCTTTTTTGATGTAAATCCTGTATATAGCAATTAGATTCATTAAACCCAACAAACATCTTATTATCTCTAGCAATTTTATGAACCGACAGCAGACTAACATTATACTCAGGAACAACTAAAACATCAAAAAGAGTTAGGTCATTATTGACCTTTAAATCACCAATTTTAGTAATTAAGGCCTGAGTACCGTTGGGATGTCCAACAGTTAAGCCAAGATTTGAAATGTTAACAACATTGATTAAAAAAATTTCAGACACATTCATGTGCTGATTTGCATCGTGAGTCAACAATCCAACCAAGACTGATGTTTCCAGATAAGGATTTTGTGTTGTTGTTAAAAAATTTGTTGAAGTTTACATTAAACTTGACACTGCCATTAAAGAAGGTTCCTGAAAAAATTTTACCTGCCAAGTTGGCATTAGCAGATGACACATTGTTGTCATTGAGAAGACTCATAAGTCTGGAGAGATGTTCATTAGACAAGAGACAGAGAGTTGCTAGCACTATTATCGTGATATGATTAGTTTCAGAAACATTGTTATCTTGAAAGGTTTACCATTAAAATTCCTTTTAACATATCCAAAGACGATAACCAACAAGATCATAACTTCTATCAATAGTGTGACCAGGTTTTTTGCAATTAGTACATTTGAGATTCATGTTTGGTCCTCTGCTATTTGAGTACTGTTACGAGAATTAAAACCAGAAACTTTGTTGTTAAAACCTTTTTGTTGTCAAAAGTTTTCCACCATCGAAGTTTTTGCAAAGAAAGGTCTGTAGCATTGGGTTTAGCAGAGCTATTCCCGTGATGAAACATTTCGTGAGATTCTTCTCCGGAGACAACAGAGAAAGCAGTTTTGACATTAGGTAAAGGATCTCTGGTTAAAATATTGCTTCTGATGGGGACATAGGAATCATCAAGACCCATAAGAAATTGCATTAACTTGATTAGCTGATTGTGTTTTTCAAAATGTTTTGCAGCCTCACAAGTGCAGGGAGGCAAACTAATCATACAATCAAATTGTTTCCATAAAGAATTAAGGTTGTTATAATAATCAGCAAGAGAGGACCATCTTTGACTAAGAGAGTTTATATTTTTATGCAAATTAAATATAGCTGAACCATCAACCTTATCATAAGTATCTTTAAGATCATTCCACATTTCATAAGCAGTTTTAGCATAGATAGCACCAGCAAATAGTTCTTGGCTGAGAGAGTTAAGAATCCAAGTAACCACAACAGAGTTACAAGTATCCCATTGATTAGCAAGACTGGGGTTTGAATCATTTCTTATGCAAGTGCCATCAATAAACCCTAACTTATTATGATTCCTTAAAGCAAAGGTCATGGCCATATTCCATATTTTATAATTTTTAGTTCCAGTGAGTTTAATAGAAATAATGGGAGTACCATTGGTATTATTGGGGTGTAAATACAAAGCATAACCAAAGGATAATCTTTTCTCAGTGGAAGAACCACCACCACCAATATTATCATCACCAATAGCCATAATGCAAACATTAAAATAGACAGATATAATAAGACAGACAAGGAATCACAGACAGAGATAATAATAAGAGAAAATAGACAAATAAATAAGACTTTGTATATAAGAAACAACAAGCACCAAGCCTGTGGACTAGGGTAAACCAGAGCAGGTATTCGTACCACTCAAAGGTGGCAGATCAAGATGTTAGTCTACCCGTTTGCACCCACAAAGACTTAAGTATTGTATGTTTGAAGAAGAGATAAGACTTAGACTTACAGAGAAATATGCATGAAGAACAGATCACAATTACCCTAGATTCACTTAGTCTAGGGCTAATTGTAAGTAGAAGATAACCAGTGATTACGCCAATAGCAATAACCCCAAATCACCAATTTGTTGCCGAAGAGAATCAATGAGCCTGAAGCTCTGATACCATGTAGGAAAGTATAAGCAACACAAGATGAACAATAGAACCTTTATTCAAACCTAAGCCACAATAGTCAGCTTAGATTAAGTTTACAATAGTATCCAAAATGTTACAAGGTTAGATTAATGTCAATGAGACAATAATCATGTAAGTACAAAGACAAGACAAGATCAATGAAATGATCAGAAAGAAGAGAAGAGTGTGATACAATGATTGCACACACAAGTGTGTCTAACCCTAGATTAAGGGACTTGTTAAATAGGACATTAAGTTACACAAAGACCCCTCTAACGGCTATAAATGACTCATCAGCAGAAATGAGAATAGCTTCAGCAGAAACGAGCATCTTGGAACTTTAAACCTTTTATTCTTTGTCCATGATTAACCCCTGTAGAATCTCTGCAATGAACATAACTTGAAAGTCATTAGCAATTGATAGAATGATATGTTTGCCACAGATTGATACCCCAAAATTTAACATTCCTCCTTAATCTGATGGGCAAACATATCAAACAATATCAATTTTTCACACAAAATTTATGCTGATAGACAGGGAGGTTTTTAGTGAGTATGTCAACAGTTTGGTTTGAAGAGCCAATCTTTTTAGCACTTATAACACCTCTAGCAATTTTTTCCCTGATGAAGTGAACATCAATTTCAAAGTGTTTTAATCTTTCATGGAAAACAGGGTTGACAGCAAGTTGTAAAGCAGATTTGTTATCACAAAAAGATTAACAGGGAGATTAATATCAACTTTTAGATCCTTTAAGATTTTTTGGATCCAAATGATTTCACAGGAAGCAGTAGACATAGATCTATACTCTGCTTACGTGGAAGATTTTGAAAGTGTGTTTAGTTTTACTTTTCCATGAGATCGCAGTCTTTAAAGAAAACACAATACCCTGTGATGATTTTCGGTTTTCTTGCATTTGGCCTAATCAGCATCACTATATCCTTCAAGATGATTTTCGAGTTCTTTGAAGTTGTACCTTAGACCTTTTCTTGGAGCTCCTTTAAGATATCTCAGAACATTGAGGGCACATTCCGGATGAGATTTCAAGGGAGAATGCATATATTGTGCCAGACAATGAACTGAGTATGAGATGTCTGGTCTTGTATGGGTGAGATAGATAAGTTTCCCAAGTAACCGATAACCAGTGATGTTGACAAGTAAGGGATCATCTGCAGTGGGAATGTATGGAAGGACAGAGTTGGGTTCCATAGGAGTGGACACAGGTTTGCACCCAAGAAGGCCAAATTCTTTGAGGAGTTCAAGACAGTATTTTCTTTGGGAGAGACAAATGTCATTCCCAGTTTTTAAAACCTCAATGCCAAGAAAATATTTTAGATTTCCTAAGTCTTTAATATGAAATTTTGATTTTAGAAACTCTTTGAATAGGTTTATCTTATCAATGCAGTTTCCAGTGAGGACAATATCATCCACATAAACAAGTAGAGCAATAAACTTGTTATTCTCTGTTTTGGTGAACAAAGAGTGATCATTAACAGATTGAACAAAGTTATTTTCTTTTAAAACACTGACAAGTTTTTCATTCCATTTCCTGGGAGCTTGTTTTAGGCCATATAGAGACTTGACAAGTTTACAAACTTTATTCTTATTGTTCTCATTACAGAACCCCTTGGGGATGGTCATATAGATATCCTCATCAAGATCTCCATACAAGAAAGCATTGTTAACATCAAGTTGAAAAAGAAGCCATTTGTTTTTTTACAGCTAAGGCAATAAGACATCTAACAGTAGACATTTTCACAACAGGAGAGAAAGTTTCATCATAGTCTATTCCTTCCCTTTGGTTATAGCCTTTGACAACTAATCTAGCCTTGTATCTATCAACTTCACCATTGGCTTTATATTTGATTTTAAAGATCCATTTGTAGCCAATAGGAGTTCTATTAGGAGGTAGATCAGTTATGTCCCAAGCATGGTTTTCATTTAAGGCCTCAATTTCAGAGTTCATAGCATCAACCCAATTACTATCAAAGATAGCTTCTTCATACAATGTAGGTTCAATACTTTTATTAAGGCTAGGCAAAGCGTAATTATCTTTGTTAAGATTAGAGTAATTAACAACCTTTTCAACACCATATTTGACTTTTCCTTCTATAATAAAGTCGTTAAGATTACTGGGCAACTTAGAGACTGGTTGACCTTCTAGCGTAGTGGTGGCAAGCCTCTTTCTTGTTCGCCAGAATCGGTGTTGTATCGGTAGAATCGAAGATGCATTAGCAGGATGTGATTCATGTGATATGGTGCCCTCAGGGTGTGTATTATCATCTATAGATGTTGCAACCGGTTCGTCAATCCTAGTAGGATGACTTACCACTGTGCCATCATCATAGGATGTCACTCTCCCTTCATCATTGGGACTTATTTGTGAGTCAAAGAAATTTTTGTGATTTAAATCTTTTGGCACAAAAGTTTCAACAAAAGGTTTTGACAAGGTATTTTTCATTTTGAAAGGAAAAACAGTTTCATAAAATTTGACATCTCTGGAGTAAAAGATATTTTTTGTTTCTAGGCTCAAGAGTTTATAGCCTTTTTTTTCATTTGAGTAACCAATAAGGACACTTTTTTCAGACCTACTACCAAATTTATCCGAGATGTTGAGAATGGTGGCATAGCATAAGCAGCCAAAGACTCTAAGGAGAGAGAGTGAAGGGTCATGCCCATGCACAAGGAAGAAGGGGACTTGCATGAACTGAAGAGGGTAACCTGTTTATGACATAGGCAGCAGTTAGAACACATTCAGGCCAAAGATATAGAGGTAATTTCCCCTGAAACATAAGGGATCTAGCTACATTAAGGAGATGCCTATGTTTCCTTTCTGCAATACCATTTTGTTGTGGTGTATAAACACAAGAGGTTTGATGTAAAATTCTTTTTTCATGGAAAAAATGTTGAAGTTTATTATTGACAAATTCTGTCCCATTATCACTTCTAAAAATCTTAACATTGTGTTCAAATTGATTTGATAGCATATGAGTAAAGTTAAAAATGGAAACATAAACATCATCCTTCCCCTTAAGCATATAAACCCACACTGCCCTGGAATAGTCATCAACTATGGTTAAAAATATTTGTAACCATCTCTGCTAGTGACTTTATATGGTCCCCATACATCAAGATGAACAAGTTGACCAATTTTAGTTGATTTATGTTCACTTAGAGGGAATGGTTCCCTGGTTTGTTTAGCTTTATTACAAGTATCACAGAGATGATCAGTTTTAGATGTACTATCAAATTTAAGAGTGGGTTTAAGTATGTGTAGGACTTGGCAGAGGATGACCAAGTCTTTGATGCCAGAGATTTCTAGAAACATGACAAACAGATATGCAGTTATTAGAAATAATCTTACATGTAGAATCAATATCAAACATATATAACCCATTGTATTGTTTACCAATCCCCACAATCCTTTTTGATGTAAATCCTGTATATAGCAATTAGATTCATTAAACCCAACAAACATCTTATTATCTCTAGCAATTTTATGAACCGACAGCAGACTAACATTATACTCAGGAACAACTAAAACATCAAAAAGAGTTAGGTCATTATTGACCTTTAAATCACCAATTTTATTAATTAAGGCCTGAGTACCGTTGGGATGTCCAACAGTTAAGCCAAGATTTGAAATGTTAATAACATTGATTAAAAAATTTCAGAACAGTCATGTCTTTGATTTGCACGTAGTCAACAATCCAACCAAGACTGATGTTTCCAGATAAGGATTTTGTGTTGTTGTTCAAAAATTTGTTGAAGTTTACATTAAACTTGACAACGCCATTAAAGAAGGTTCTGAAAAAATTTTACCCGCCAAGTTGGCATTAGCGAGATGACACATTGTTGTCATTGAGAAGACTCATAAGTCCGGAGAGCGTTCATTAGACAAGGAGACAGGAGAGTTGTTAGCACTATTATCGGTGATATGATTAGTTTCAGAAACATTGTTATTCTTCTGAAAGGTTTACCATTAAAATTCCTTTTAACGTATCCAGCACGATAACCAACAAGATCATAACTTCTATCAATAGTGTGACCAGGTTTTTTGCAATTAGTACATTTGAGATTCATGTTTGGTCCTCTGCTATTTGAGCATTACGGAATTAAAACCGAAACTTTGTTGTTAAAACCTTTTTGTTGTCAAAAAGTTTTCCACCATCGAAGTTTTTGCAGCAAAAGGCTGTAGCATTGGGTTTAGCAGAGCTATTCCCGGATGAAACATTTCTGTGAGATTCTTCTCCAGAGACAACAGAGAAAGCAGTTTTGACATTAGGTAAAGGATCTCTGGTTAAAATATTGCTTCTGATGGGGACATAGGAATCATCAAGACCCATAAGAAATTGCATTAACTTGATTAGCTGATTGTGTTTTTCAAAATGTTTTGCAGCCTCACAAGTGCAGGGAGGCAAACTAATCATACAATCAAATTGTTTCCATAAAGAATTAAGGTTGTTATAATAATCAGCAAGAGAGGACCATCTTTGACTAAGAGAGTTTATATTTTTATGCAAATTAAATATATGAACCATCAACCTTATCATAAGTATCTTTAAGATCATTCCACATTTCATAAGCTGTTTTAGCATAGATAGCACCAAAATAGTTCTTGGTCGAGAGAGTTAAGAATCCAAGTAACCACAACAGAGTTACAAGTATCCCATTGATTAGCAAGACTTGGGTTTGAATCATTTCTTATGCAAGTGCCATCAATAAACCCTAACTTATTATGATTCCTTAAAGCAAAGGTCATGGCCATATTCCATATTTTATAATTTTTAGTTCCAGTGAGTTTAATAGAAATAATGGGAGTACCATTGGTATTATTGGGGTGTAAATACAAAGCATAACCAAAGGATAATCTTTTCTCAGTGGAAGAACCACCACCACCAATATTATCATCACCAATAGCCATAATGCAAACATTAAAATAGACAGATATAATAAGACAGACAAGGAATCACGCAGACGAGATAATAATAAGAAAATAGACAAATAAATAAGACTTTGTATATAAGAAACAACAAGCACCAATCCTGTGGACTAGGGTAAACCAGAGCAGGTATTCGTACCACTCAAAGGTGGCAGATCAAGATGTTAGTCTACCCGTTTGCACCCACAAAGACTTAAGTATTGTATGTTTGAAGAAGAGATAAGACTTAGACTTACAGAGAAATATGCAAAGGAAGAACAGATCACAATTACCCTAGATTCACTTAGTCTAGGGCTAATTGTAAGTAGAAGATAACCAGTGATTACGCCAATAGCAATAACCCCAAATCACCAATTTGTTGCCGAAGAGAATCAATGAGCTGAAGCTCGATACCATGTAGGAAAGTATAAGCAACACAAGATGAACAATAGAACCTTTATTCAAACCTAAGCCACAATAGTCAGCTTAGATTAAGTTTACAATAGTATCCAAAATGTTACAAGGTTAGATTAATGTCAATGAGACAATAATCATGTAAGTACAAAGACAAGACAAGATCAATGAAATGATCAGAAAGAAGAGAAGAGTGTGATACAATGATTGCACACACAAGTGTGTCTAACCCTAGATTAAGGGACTTGTTAAATAGGACATTAAGTTACACAAAGACCCCTCTAACGGCTATAAATGACTCATCAGAAATGAGAATAGCTTCAGTAGAAACGAGCATCTTGGAACTTTAAACCTTTTATTCTTTGTCCATGATTAACCCCAGAGAATCTCGCAATGAACATAACTTGAAAGTCATTAGCAATTGATAGAATGATATGTTTGCCACAGATTGATACCCCAAAATTTAACATTCCTCCTTAATGATGGGCAAACATATCAAACAATATCAATTTTTCACACAAAAATTTATGCCGATAGCAGGGGAGGTTTTTTAGTGAGTATGTCAGCAGTTTGGTTTGAAGAGCCAATCTTTTTAGCACTTATAACACCTCTAGCAATTTTTTCCCTGATGAAGTGAACATCAATTTCAAAGTGGTTTGATCTTTCATGGAAAAGGGTTGACAGACAAGTTGTAAAGCGATTTGTTATCACAAAAGAGATTAACAGGGAGATTAATATCAACTTTTAGATCCTTTAAGATTTTTTGGATCCAAATGATTTCACAGGCGTTAGACATAGATCTATACTCTGCTTCTGTGGAAGATTTTGAAAGTGTGTTTAGTTTTTTACTTTTCCATGAGATCAGACAGTCATTAAAGAAAACACAATACCCGTGACAGATTTTAGTTGTCTTGCATTTGGCCTAATCAGCATCACTATATCCTTCAAGATGATTTTGAGTTCTGAAGTTGTACCTTAGACCTTTTCACGGAGCTCCTTTTAGATATCTCGAACATTGAGGGCACATTCCGGATGAGATTTCAAGGGAGAATGCATATATTGTGCAGACAATGAACCGAGTATGAGATGTCAGGTCTTGTATGGGTGAGATAGATAAGTTTCCCAAGTAACTTCGATAACCGTGATGTTGACAAGTAAGGGATCATCTGCAGTGGGAATGTATGGAAGGACAGAGTTGGGTTCCATAGGAGTGGACACTGGTTTGCACCCAAGAAGGCCAAATTCTTTGAGGAGTTCAAGACAGTATTTTCTTTGGGAGAGACAAATGTCATTCCCAGTTTTTAAAACCTCAATGCCAAGAAAATATTTTAGATTTCCTAAGTCTTTAATATGAAATTTTGATTTTAGAAACTCTTTGAATAGGTTTATCTTATCAATGCAGTTTCCAGTGAGGACAATATCATCCACATAAACAAGTAGAGCAATAAACTTGTTATTCTCTGTTTTGGTGAACAAAGAGTGATCATTAATAGATTGAACAAAGTTATTTTCTTTTAAAACACTGACAAGTTTTTCATTCCATTTCATGGGAGCTTGTTTTAGGCCATATAGAGACTTGACAAGTTTACAAACTTTATTCTTATTGTTCTCATTACAGAACCCCTTGGGGATGGTCATATAGATATCCTCATCAAGATCTCCATACAAGAAAGCATTGTTAACATCAAGTTGAAAAAGAAGCCATTTGTTTTTTACAGCTAAGGCAATAAGACATCTAACAGTAGACATTTTCACAACAGGAGAGAAAGTTTCATCATAGTCTATTCCTTCCCTTTGGTTATAGCCTTTGACAACTAATCTAGCCTTGTATCTATCAACTTCACCATTGGCTTTATATTTGATTTTAAAGATCCATTTGTAGCCAATAGGAGTTCTATTAGGAGGTAGATCGGTTATATCCCAAGCATGGTTTTCATTTAAGGCCTCAATTTCGGAGTTCATAGCATCAACCCAATTACTATCAAGGATAGCTTCTTCATAACAGGTAGGTTCAATACTTTTATTAAGACTAGACGCAAAGCAAGAATTATCTTTGTTAAGATTAGAGTAATTAACAACCTTTTCAACACCATATTTGACTTTTCCTTCTATAATAAAGTCGTTAAGATTATTGGGCAACTTAGAGACTCGGTTGACCTTCTAGCAAGATAGTGGTGGCAAGCCTCTTTCTTGTTCAGCAGAATCGGTGTTGTATCGGTAGAATCGGAAGATGCATTAGCAGGATGTGATTCATGTGATATGGTGCCCTCAGGGTGTGTATTATCATCTATAGATGTTGCAACCGGTTCGTCAATCCTAGTAGGATGACTTACCACTGTGCCATCATCATAGGATGTCACTCTCCCTTCATCATTGGGACTTATTTGTGAGTCAAAGAAATTTTTGTGATTTAAATCTTTTGGCACAAAAGTTTCAACAAAAGGTTTTGACAAGGTATTTTTCATTTTGAAGGGAAAAACAGTTTCATAAAATTTGACATCTCTGGAGTAAAAGATATTTTTTGTTTCTAGGCTCAAGAGTTTATAGCCTTTTTTTTCATTTGAGTAACCAATAAGGACACTTTTTTCAGACCTACTACCAAATTTATCAGAGTTGTTGAGAATGGTGGCATAGCATAAGCAACCAAAGACTCTAAGGAGAGAGAGTGAAGGGTCATGCCCATACACAAGGAAGAAGGGGACTTGCCGCGAACTGAAGAGGGTAACCTGTTTATGACATAGGCAGCAGTTAGAACACATTCAGGCCAAAGATATAGAGGTAATTCCCCTGAAACATAAGGGATCTAGCTACATTAAGGAGATGCCTATGTTTCTTTTTTGCAATACCATTTTGTTGTGGTGTATAAACACAAGAGGTTTGATGTAAAATTCTTTTTTCATGGAAAAAATGTTGAAGTTTATTATTGACAAATTCTGTCCCATTATCACTTTTAAAAATCTTAACATTGTGTTCAAATTGATTTGATAGCATATGAGTAAAGTTAAAAATGGAAACATAAACATCATCCTTCCCCTTAAGCATATAAACCCACACTGCCCTGGAATAGTCATCAACTATGGTTAAAAATATTTGTAACCATCTCTGCTAGTGACTTTATATGGTCCCCATACATCAAGATGAACAAGTTGACCAATTTTAGTTGATTTATGTTCACTTAGAGGAATGGTTCCCTGGTTTGTTTAGCTTTATTACAAGTATCACGAGAGATGATTTGGATGTACTATCAAATTTAAGAGTGGGTTTAAGTATGTGTAGGACTTGGCCAGAGGGATGACCAAGTCTTTGATGCCAGAGATTTCTAGAAACATGACAAACAGATATGCAGTTATTAGAAATAATCTTACATGTAGAATCAATATCAAACATATATAACCCATTGTATTGTTTACCAATCCCCACAATCCTTTTTGATGTAAATCCTGTATATAGCAATTAGATTCATTAAACCCAACAAACATCTTATTATCTCTAGCAATTTTATGAACCGACACGTGAGACTAACATTATACTCAGGAACAACTAAAACATCAAAAAGAGTTAGGTCATTATTGACCTTTAAATCACCAATTTTATTAATTAAGGCCTGAGTACCGTTGGGATGTCCAACAGTTAAGCCAAGATTTGAAATGTTAATAACATTGATTAAAAAATTCGCACACAGTCATGTGTCTTTGATTTGCACCGAGTCAACAATCCAACCAAGGACCTGATGTTTCCAGATAAGGATTTTGTGTTGTTGTTCAAAAATTTGTTGAAGTTTACATTAAACTTGACCTTTGCCATTAAAGAAGGTTCACGAAAAATTTTACCGCCAAGTTGGCATTAGCGAGATGACACATTGTTGTCATTGAGAAGACTCATAAGTCCGGAGAGTCGCATTCATTAGACAAGGAGACAGGAGAGTTGTTAGCACTATTATCAGTGATATGATTAGTTTCAGCAGAAACATTGTTACTGCTGAAAGGTTTACCATTAAAATTCCTTTTAACGTATCCAGCAGGATAACCAACAAGATCATAACATCTATCAACTGTGTGACCAGGTTTTTTGCAATTAGTACATTTGAGATTCATGTTTGGTCCTCTGCTATTTGAGTACATTACGGAATTAAAACCGAAACTTTGTTTTTAAAACTTTTTGTTGTCAAAAGTTTTCCACCATCGAAGTTTTTGCGAAAGGTTGTAGCATTGGGTTTAGCGAGCTATTCCCGGATGAAACATTTACTGTGAGATTCTTCTCCAGAGACAACAGAGAAAGCAATTTTGACATTAGGTAAAGGATCTCTGGTTAAAATATTGCTTCTGATGGGGACATAGGAATCATCAAGACCCATAAGAAATTGCATTAACTTGATTAGTTGATTGTGTTTTTCAAAATGTTTTGCAGCCTCACAAGTGCAGGGAGGCAAACTAATCATACAATCAAATTGTTTCCATAAAGAATCAAGGTTGTTATAATAATCGCAGAGAGGACCCTCTTTGACTAAGAGAGTTTATATTTTTATGCAAATTAAATATAGTTGAACCATCAACCTTATCATAAGTATCTTTAAGATCATTCCACATTTCATAAGCAGTTTTAGCATAGATAGCACCAGCAAATAGTTCTGGGCCGAGAGAGTTAAGAATCCAAGTAACCACAACAGAGTTACAAGTATCCCATTGATTAGCAAGACTGGGGTTTGAATCATTTTTATGCAAGTGCCATCAATAAACCCTAACTTATTATGATTCCTTAAAGCAAAGGTCATGGCCATATTCCATATTTTATAATTTTCAGTTCCAGTGAGTTTAATAGAAATAATGATAGTACCATTGGTATTG
>OU343217.1:275703453-275779831 GCA_910596185.1 Chrysanthemum makinoi
TTGGGGTGTAAATACAAAGCATCACCAAAGGATAATCTTTTCTCAGTGGAAGAACCACCACCACCAATATTATCATCACCAATAGCCATAATACAAACAATAAGACAGACAAGGAATCACAGACAGAGATAATAATAAGAGCAAATAGACAAATAAATAAGACTTTGTATATAAGAAACAACAAGCACCAAGCTTGTGGACTAGGGTAAACCGAAGCAGGTATTCGTACCACTCAAAGGTGGCAGATCGAGATGTTAGTCTACCCGTTTGCACCCACAAAGACTTAAGTACTGTATGTTTGAAGAAGAGATAAGACTTAGATTTACAGAGAAATATGCAAATGAAGAACAGATCACAATTACGCTAGATTCAATTAGTCTAGGGCTAATTGTAAGTAGAAGATAACCAGTGATTACGCCAATAGCAATAACCCTAAATCACCAATTTGTTGCCGAAGAGAATCAATGAGCACTGAAGCTCGATACCATGTAGGAAAGTATAAGCAACACAAGATGAACAATAGAACCTTTATTCAAACCTAAGCCACAATAGTCACTTAGATTAAGTTTACAATAGTATCCAAAATGTTACAAGGTTAGATTAATGTCAATGAGACAATAATCATGTAAGTACAAAGACAAGACAAGATCAATGAAATGATCAGAAAGAAGAGAAGAGTGTGATACAATGACTGCACACACAAGTATGTCTAACCCTAGATTAAGGGACTTGTTAAATAGGACATTAAGTTACACAAAGACCCCTCTAACGGCTATAAATGACTCATCAGCAGAAATGAGAATAGCTTCAGCAGAAATGAGCATCTTGGAACTTTAAACCTTTTATTCTTTGTCCATGATTAACCCCTGTAGAATCTCTGCAATGAACATAACTTGAAAGCCATTAGCAATTGATAGAATGATATGTTTGCCACAGATTGATACCCCAAAATTTAACATTCCCCCTTAATCTGATGGGCAAACATATCAAACAATATCAATTTTTTCACACAAAAATTTTGATGAAACAGGGAGGTTTTTAGTGAGTATGTCAGTTTGGTTTGAAGAGCCAATCTTTTAGCACTTATAACACCTCTAGCAATTTTTTCCATGATGAAGTGAACATCAATTTCAAAGTGTTTTGATCTTTCATGGAAAAAGGGTTGACAAGAAGTTGTAAAGCGATTTGTTATCACAAAAAGATTATGAGGAGATTAATATCAACTTTTAGATCCTTTAAGATTTTTGGATCCAAATGATTTCCACTGCGGCGATAGACATAGATCTATACTCGCTTACGTGGAAGATTTTGAAAGTGTGTTTAGTTTTTACTTTTCCATGAGATCGATGCAGTCTTTAAAGAAAACACAATACCCTGTGATGATTTTCGTTTTCTTGCATTTTGGCCCAATCAGCATCACTATATCCTTCAAGATGATTTTCAGAGTTCTTTGAAGTTGTACCTTAGACCTTTTCTTGGAGCTCCTTTAAGATATCTCAGAACATTGAGGGCACATTCCGGATGAGATTTCAAGGGAGAATGCATATATTGTGCCAGACAATGAACTGAGTATGAGATGTCAGGTCTTGTATGGGTGAGATAGATAATTTTCCCAAGTAACTTCGATAACCGGTAATGTTGACAAGTAAGGGATCATCTGCAGTGGGAATGTATGGAAGGACAGAGTTGGGTTCCATAGGAGTGGACACATGTTTGCACCCAAGAAGGCCAAATTCTTTGAGGAGTTCAAGAAAGTATTTTCTTTGGGAGAGACAAATGTCATTCCTAGTTTTTAAAACCTCAATGCCAAGAAAATATTTTAGATTTCCTAAGTCTTTAATATGAAATTTTGATTTTAGAAACTCTTTGAATAGGTTTATCTCATCAATGCAGGTTTCAGTGAGGACAATATCATCCACATAAACAAGTAGAGCAATAAACTTGTTATTCTCTGTTTTGGTGAACAAAGAGTGATCATTAACAGATTGAACAAAGTTATTTTCTTTTAAAACACTGACAAGTTTTTCATTCCATTTCCTGGGAGCTTGTTTTAGGCCATATAGAGACTTGACAAGTTTACAAACTTTATTCTTATTGTTCTTATTACAGAACCCCTCGGGATGGTCATATAGATATCCTCATCAAGATCTCCATACAAGAAAGCATTGTTAACATCAAGTTGAAAAAGAGGCCATTTGTTTTTTACAGCTAAGGCAATAAGACATCTAACAGTAGACATTTTCACAACAGGAGAGAAAGTTTCATCATAGTCTATTCCTTCCCTTTGGTTATAGCCTTTGACAACTAATCTAGCCTTGTATCTATCAACTTCACCATTGGCTTTATATTTGATTTTAAAGATCCATTTGTAGCCAATAGGAGTTCTATTAGGAGGTAGATCAGTTATGTCCCAAACATGGTTTTCATTTAAGGCCTCAATTTCAGAGTTCATAGCATCAACCCAATTACTATCAAGGATAGCTTCTTCATAACAGGTAGGTTCAATACTTTTATTAAGGCTAGATGCAAAGCAGTAATTATCTTTGTTAAGATTAGAGTAATTAACAACCTTTTCAACACCATATTTGACTTTTCCTTCTATAATAAAAGTCGATTAAGATTCTTTGGCAACTTAGAGACTCTGGTTGACCTTCTAGCAAGATAGTGGCCGGCAAGCCTCTTTCTTGTTCAAGAGAATCGGTGTTGTATCAGTAGAATCGTAAGATGCATTAGCAGGATGTGATTCATGTGATATGGTGCCCTCAGGGTGTGTATTATCATCTATAGATGTTGCAACCGATTCGTCAATCCTAGTAGGATGACTTACCATTATGCCATCATCATAGGATGTCACTCTCCCTTCATCATTGGGACTTATTTGTGAGTCAAAGAAATTTTTGTGATTTAAATCTTTTGGCACAAAAGTTTCAACAAAAGGTTTTGACAAGGTATTTTTCATTTTGAAGGGAAAAACAGTTTCATAAAATTTGACATCTCCGAGTAAAAGATATTTTTTGTTTCTAGGCTCAAGAGTTTATAGCCTTTTTTTTCATTTGAGTAACCAATAAGGACACTTTTTTCGGACCTACTACCAAATTTATCAGAGATGTTGAGAATGGTGGCATAGCATAAGCAACCAAAGACTCTAAGGAGAGAGAGTGAAGGGTCATGCCCATACACAAGGAAGAAGGGGACTTGCTACTGACGTAATCAAGAGGTAACCTGTTTATGACATAGGCAGCAGTTAGAACACATTCAGGCCAAAGATATAGAGGTAATTCCCCCCGAAACATAAGGGATCTAGCTACATTAAGGAGATGCCTATGTTTCCTTTCTGCAATACCATTTTGTTGTGGTGTATAAACACAAGAGGTTTGATGTAAAATTCCTTTTTCATGAAAAAAATGTTGAAGTTTATTATTGACAAATTTTGTCCCATTATCACTTCTAAAAATCTTAACATTGTGTTCAAATTGATTTGATAGCATATGAGTAAAGTTAACAATGGAAACATAAACATCATCCTTCCCTTTAAGCATATAAACCCACTGCCTGGAATAGTCATCAACTATGGTTAAAAATATTTGTAACCATCTCTGCTAGTGACTTTATATGGTCCCCATACATCAAGATGAACAAGTTGACCAATTTTAGTTGATTTATGTTCACTTAGAGGGAATGGTTCCCTGGTTTGTTTAGCGTTATTACAAGTATCACGAGAGATGATCGGATTTGATGTACTATCAAATTTAAGAGTGGGTTTAAGTATGTGTAGGACTTGGTGGGAGGATGACCAAGTCTTTGATGCCAAAGATTTCTAGAAACATGACAAACAGATATGCAGTTATTAGAAATAATCTTACATGTAGAATCAATATCAAACATATATAACCCATTGTATTGTTTACCAATCCCCACAATCCTTTTTGGATGTAAATCCTGTATATAGCAATTAGATTCATTAAACCCAACAAACATCTTATTATCTCTAGCAATTTTATGAACCGACAAATGACTAACATTATACTCGGAACAACTAAAACATCAAAAGAGTTAGGTCATTATTGACCTTTAAATCACCAATTTTAGTAATTAAGGCCTGAGTACCGTTGGGATGTCCAATAGTTAAGCCAAGATTTGAAATGTTAACAACATTGATTAAAAAATTTTCAGACACAGTCATGTGCTGATTTGCACCGAGTCAACAATCCAACCAAGCGATGTTTCCGGATAAGGATTTTGTGTTGTTGTTAAAAAATTTGTTGAAGTTTACATTAAACTTGACCGCCATTAAAGAAGGTTCCTGAAAAAATTTTACCTGCCAAGTTGGCATTAGCAGATGACACATTGTTGTCATTGAGAAGACTCATAAGTCTTGAGAGTTGTTCATTAGACAAGGAGCGGGGAGAGTTGCTAGCACTATTATCAGTGATATGATTAGTTTCAAAAGAAACATTGTTACTGCTGAAAGGTTTACAATTAAAATTCCTTTTAGCATTATCCAGCGATAACAAACAAGATCATAACATCTATCAACAATGTGACCGGTTTTTGCAATTAGTACATTTGAGATTCATGTTTGGTCCTCTGCTATTTGAGTTTACGAATTAAAACCGAGAAACTTTGTTGTTAAAACCTTTTTTATTGTCAAAAAGTTTTCCACCATCGAAGTTTTTGCACAAAGGCATTAGGTTTAGCGAGCTATTCCGGATGAAACATTTTCGTGAGATTCTTCTCCGAGACAGAGAAGCGGTTTTGACATTAGGTAAAGGATCTACGGTTTAAAATATTGCTTCTGATGGGGACATAGGAATCATCAAGACCCATAAGAAATTGCATTTACTTGATTAGCTGATTGTGTTTTTCAAAATGTTTTCTTGACCTCACAAGTCTTTGGGAGGCAAACTAATCATACAATCAAATTGTTTCCATAAAGAGTTAAGGTTGTTATAATAATCGGCAAGAGAGGACCCACTTTGACTAAGAGAGTTTATATTTTTATGCAAATTAAATATAGTGAACCATCAACCTTATCATAAGTATCTTTAAGATCATTCCACATTTCATAAGCAGTTTTAGCATAGATAGCACCGACAAGTAGTTACGTGGTTTGAGAGAGTTAAGAATCAGTAACCACAACGAGTTACAAGTATCCCATTGATTAGCAAGGCGGGGTTTGAATCATTTCTTATGCAAGTGCCATCAATAAACCCTAACTTATTATGATTCCTTAAAGCAAAGGTCATGGCCATATTCCATATTATATATAATTTTCGTTCCAGTGAGTTTAATAGAAATAATGGGAGTACCATTGGTATTGTTGGGGTGTAAATACAAAGCATCACCAAAGGATAATCTTTTCTCGATTGGAAGAACCACCACCACCAATATTATCATCACCAATAGCCATAATGCAAACAATAAAATAGACAGATATAATAAGGCAGACAAGGAATCACAGACAGAGATAATAATAAGAGCAAATAGACAAATAAATAAGACTTTGTATATAAGAAACAACAAGCACCAAGCATGTGGACTAGGGTAAACCGAGGCGGTATTACGTACCACTCAAAGGTGGCGGATCAAGATGTTAGTCTACCCGTTTGCACCACAAAGACTTAAGTCTTGTATGTTTGAAGAAGAGATAAGACTTAGACTTCAGAGAGAAATATGCGTGCAGGAAGAAGCGGATCACAATTACGCTAGATTCAATTAGTCTAGGGCTAATTGTAAGTAAAGATAACCAGATGATTACGCCAATAGCAATAACCCAAATCACCAATTTGTTCGAAGAGAATCAATGAGCCTGAAGCTCTGATACCATGTAGGAAAGTATAAGCAACACAAGATGAACAATAGAACCTTTATTCAAACCTAAGCCACAATAGTCAGCTTAGATTAAGTTTACAATAGTATCCAAATGTTACAAGGTTAGATTAATGTCAATGAGACAATAATCATGTAAGTACAAAAACAAGACAAGATCAATGAAATGATGGAAAGAAGAGAAGAGTGTGATACAATGACTGCACACACAAGTGTGTCTAACCCTAGATTAAGGGACTTGTTAAATAGGACATTAAGTTACACAAAGACCCCTCTAACGGCTATAAATGACTCATCAGTAGAAATGAGAATAGCTTCAGCGAGCATCTTGGAACTTTAAACCTTTTATTCTTTGTCCATGATTAACCCCTGTAGAATCTCTGCAATGAACATAACTTGAAAGCCATTAGCAATTGATAGAATGATATGTTTGCCACAGATTGATACCCCAAAATTTAACATTCTAGATGAAAGCAAACTAGGGTAGAAAGATTGAATAAAGATCATTATAAGAAAGTTAGTTTCTCGACAAGGATGAGTTTAAATTCTAATATTTATGCTGGAATATTAAAGAATGAGATTAGTTATCCTTTGTTTTTTATTGGTTATTATATAAAATAGTTACTAAAGTTTACCTATAAGTTGTCTTAAGTTACTATAGTTTCATTTTGTTCACTTAGGTTACTAAAATTCTAGGAAGCATACACTTCAATAAATTTAGTGTTAATCCGAGTAATCCGAACGTATGTTTTTTGATAAGTTCAGTAATCTGAGTAAATAAAGTTTCAAACTTCAGTAACCTGAGCGCATATTTTTATAAGTTCGGTAACCCGAGTGAACAAAGATTCAAAGTTCAGTATCCTGAGTGAACAAAATGAAACTATAATAACTTAGACAACTTTTGGTTAAGCTTTAGTTACTTCTTTGTACAATAACCCTTTCTTTATTGACAAAATAAACAATCATTAAACAAAACTACAAGGGCGTTTCTTTTTACTCTTAGCTAAGGGTTGGGTCCCAACCATATTTAATATTTTTTTCCTCTAAGTGGGCTTCACATATTTACCTTCACACCCTGAACTTCTTATCATTTGCGAATTTTTCACACTACAAACTTTATTTATCAAGTATCTAACAGATATCTCGCTATTTCTTGAATACAAAAATAGCGGCAAAAGGTCTCTTGATAACGAAAAAACGAGCCGAATATTGATATAATTTTGACATACGTACGATTTTATAAAAAATATTGAAGTTTGATATATATATATATATATATATATATATATATAGTTTTTAAATAAAAAAAAAATAACTTTCAAAATGCACCATTAACCTATCAAATAACTTTGAAAGTTATGCTATTTTTTTTAAACTACAGGGGCCAAAGTATCTGAAAAATATCTAGTGATTTCATTAGAAAAATATACGCCCTTGAGAAGGCCTCCGTATTTCAAACAAAACGAATCCAATACTGATATACTTTTGACATACGTGTGATTTTATAAAAAAAAATATGTTTAAATTTAGCATATACTTCTTTTAGAGAAAAAATGGAGATATCCAGCAATTCTTTTAATAAAAAACATACCTCAGAAAATGCCACAGGATTATGAACAAAATGAGCCCAATATTGATATACTTTTGACACACAACGATTTTCTAAAAAATATTGAAGTATATATATATATATATATATATATATATATATATATATATATATATATATATATATATATATATATATATATATATATATATAAATATATATATATATAATGCACCCTTAAACTACCAATGACTAAGAAAAAGAAGGCTGAAGCTATAATTTTTGTCAAATGTAAAAAAAATAAAATAAATAAAATAAAATAAAAATCCGTAGGCCTTTGTAATGTTTACAACAAGTTAAGTAGACAGATGTATCTCGACTTGCATAAACTTTTGCGACGTAGTTAATCATAATATTATTATTTCTAATTTCTAATTGTACAGCTAAATTCTACTGCCCGCAAGTTCAGATATTACAATCGTATTTGACAGAAAAAACTCATGGTGGAAAACAACCGGCCCAAAATGGTTAATCGTAATATTAGAAACTTTAGTAGTGCAAAGTTAATTTATGTTCCTAATAATAAAGTTTTACCGCTTCAGCAAAAACTCGCCAGAATGCCCCGCAACAACGTGCGGGCGCAATCCTGCTTGTCAAAACAATGACACATATTTGGGTTTACATTCATGATTTATGATATTTTTTCCCCCCAACTTTTGTGTTTCTATTGAAATAGTATTTACATAAATAGTCTTTTTATTTTACTTGCCGTCAAAATGTTCGCCATTAACGACCGACCATGTAAGAAAAAGTTGTGCAAGTGGTCCCTATATGTTACCTAACATTTCAAAAATTATCCATAAAAATTTGTGTTTTATAGAAAATGATAATCGCATAATCAGTTATTACGATTTAGCTGAAATTACGTAATTCATCTCTAAAAACTGCGTGTTTGACATAAATTAATGCCGTTGCAAAATTTGTTCCTAGAGAACAACAATTTAACATAAATAGTATTCGTCGTTACATTTCTTTTCAAAAATCACCCCACACTTTTTTTTGGTAAAAGAGGGTCATCCTGATAAAATATCCTCAACTTTTGTGTTTCTATGTAAATAGTATTAACATAAATAGTCCATTTGTTTTACTTGCTGTCAAAATATTTGTCCTTAACAACCGTGTAAGAAACAATCACACAAATGTTCCATGTATGTTACCTAGCATTGCAAAATCATCTCTAAAATTTGTTTTCTAGTGAAAATGAAAATATGCATAATCAGCCCTTGCGTCTTAGCTAAAATTATGCAATTCAAGTTTAAAAACTGTTTCGTGAAACAAAAATTAACGTAAATACCGTGTCCTGCCATGAAGAGCGGGTAAAATATCTTCATTGAAACCAATGTAATTCATATACCGAACAAACAATAATTAACCTTTTATTTGTTGTAACATTCTTTTTTCATTAATTAACCTTTTTGTGGAATTGCTTTCATTTTGTCCATATTACAATACTCTTTTAGCAAAAGGAAAACATGTGAAAGATTGACATACGTCAGATCCTCTCAAGTTGTATAACACAACTTCATTCAAGTTAGACAGTTGTGAGTCATTGGATTTGATTCAATGGCTCAAATCGAAAGAAGTTCTTTTGATTTGAGCTATTGGATCAAAGCCAATGGCTCATAATTCCTTAACTTGAGTCAAGTTGTGTTTACAACTTGAGAGGATCTCCCTCCCAACAAGATTTGTGGTAGGTAGACTGTAGACATAACCAAGAAAACGTATTCACACGAACACAATAATTTACGTGGTTTAGTCTATCGACATGATAGACTTATGATCTACAGGCTTCGGCATAAAATGTTCATTAAAGATATTACAACGTATAGTCCCAAGAATTAAAACACCATAAAATACCAACCCTAAAAGGTAAATACCGATGCAGACTAAAGACACCCCAAACTTCAAATACGACAACAAAAGTATCCTAAAGATCACAAGCAATATTTGTTATATTTGTATAGAGTTTATTCCAAGTGTTACCTTCATGAAACCTAACTAGAAACCAAACTTCAAATACGACACCTACATAAATGATATTTTGGTCAAAGTTCTCCTCCTTCCACTATTTCAATAAGCTCTTTATGACCACTCAACTACCACTTTTAGAACCGTCAAATTCCATAAAACTTTTGATTTCATTGTAGTCCTCAAGAACTTTATCATCATCACTATCAATATCCAATATAACAAAATTTCCAACCTTAGAAAATGGATTAGCAACCTTTATTCCATCTTGAACCATGACATGTGTGTTCTTTAAAGAATGAGCAGCATTGGACGAACTAGGTATGTTTTCATTGCTTTTCACATGTCCTCCATCAACATTAGTAGCAACATTACCATTAAATGCTACATTAACAGTAGCACCTTCATCCAAATCAACAATGGTTTCATTGAAATTACCATCTGGTTGAACATTTTCTATAGTAGAATCATTTATCTCATCAAGAGCAGCAAACACATTAGAAGTACTTACCACATTACGATCTTTAGTAGGTTATTTAGAAGTAGACGCCACGTTGGTTGAAGTGTTCACCACTTTTGAAACCTTCATTGGTTGTGTAGATGTAGACGCCTCTTTTGTGTTATCTTTATTAGGAGACATCCTGGTATCTTAGGAACAACCAGTCGATACTCAAATTTGTTCATTTGAATAACATTGAACTTTTTAGTATTACAACGTTTTCGCTTCACAACAGTAAATCCATCATTAGACAGCTTCTTAGAAACACAAGAATGAATATCTTTACTTTTACACATCCCGTTCACCATATGGTTTTGGAGCAGCTTTAGGACAATCATCATTTAAATGAGTGTGGATCAAAAAAGTACTACACCTAGGTTGTTCCCACTCATATTAAATGCGAATAGTTTCCTTTGTATACCCTTCTCCTACGAGTTTAGGAATTGCTAACACTAAATTATCACGAAATTCACTGGATACATTGATTTCTATCCAAGCTCTTGCATAACTACTACGCCCCCATGACTCCAAACACATGGTATTAGTATAAGAAATCTAGCATTATAGGAGTACCAACTTTAGAAGCAATCAAACTCAAACCATCCAGAGTATAAGCAACCAACGGGACATCGTGAAACTTCACCCATATCGCAACACAAGACAAATCTTCCTTAAGAAGACTTATCGATGGAGACCAATTGTTAAGAAAGATAGGAATTCCACGAATCATCCACGGTCTATCCCGGAGAATAGACTCAGAATCTTGTATAGACGAGAACTTGAAAAAGCAAAAAAACCATCCACGTTCATCGTGACTTTCTGAGTCCCACATTTTCCCAAATTGTTACACACAAACCATTCAACCACAGCAAATGCAAGTCTTTTACCAATAAAATAGCCAAAAAGTGATTTTTTTCATCCGCTCATTCACCTCTTGTACCGAATCTATAGGTAAACACACATCATAATCAACATCTTTATGTAACGTTTCTTCAATAACCTGAAAGTTAGCTTTAGTAGAAGATGCAGGGCTAATTTTAGAAGCATAAGACGAGGGGGCCTCCATACTAGTTTTGGTCACTGGTATGTTGTCTACCTTGCCATCATAAAGCATGAAGGCACAAGCAACACCATTCATTGCGTCTCCAAAACTCTTACACGCAACCATAGTAACAATAGTAGGTTTGGTTGGTTTTCCATTTTCGCCCATTAAAACTGCTTTACCATCAAGTAATTGCTTTTCTAGGTTACAGATCTTAGAAGCAAGATCAGGTTCTTCCATCCCCTTAACCACCTTCAGATCATGAATGAGTACTGGTTTGAGCATATTAGTATTGAATGTTCTTTTCCAAGTCACAAAATCAATCTTATCAGCGAAAGTATCACGGTCATAAGTGCATTTTAAAGCACTTATATTAGGGTTATTCCTACCCGTGTTATGACCATTAACACTCGAGTTACCAACATGCATCTTAGATGATACTGAACCAGGTTTCATACCAGGAGAAGCCTCGTTCAAAGATGAGTAATTATCCTTCATGACATAGACTGGAAGTCCATCAACTCCGATAGTTGCACCCTCCACAACAGGAACAGATTCCATGCCATGATCAAATTTTCCTCCTCCTTTATCACTCTCTCTCGTAACCCCCATCATGAACAAGACCACTTCATACGACCCTCAAAACAACCGCAAATCTAGAATCTGAGATTGACGTCCAACAATTACCAAAACAGTCACAGTTGATGCTTGTTAAACGCCCATATAACGAGCCGAGTTGAGAGAGTCACTCTTATCCGTTGTACATAAATCTTTTTTAGAGTAATATATTTACCAAGGTGATCCCCTTTTATCCAAAAAATAGGATCACATAACCACAGACCCCAAAACCAATTAAGAATAATAATTATACCACGTCAGTTAAGGCTTAAGAATCACGAACCATAAACATCAAGAAAGAGATTAAGAATAATCATTAAAGAATCGAACTCCAATTAATAGCAAAGGTAGTAACCGACTAGACAAAACCCTAACAAAAAAACCCTAATCGCTCGCTGAAAATGGGAACTGACTAAGATAAATTTTTGTGAAGGATTGTGTAATCGATTTTAATGAATATTTAAGGACAATGATTGATCGATTGATCAGTTATATTAAAAACAATCTTGAAACCATAAAAAAACAAAAAAATCACCAAACCCTTAAAATCTCTATATCGAACAACGAATCTAAGAAACGATAATGATTAACCACGACTGTTAATCACCTTCATCTTATAGATCTATGCAGGAGAACAAAGGAAGTAAGGAGAATTGATGAGAGACCGATTGGCAGTTAGTATTTTCAAAAATTGCTACTTGATTGTCGGTTTTTGGGTGTTTATTGTTCCTGATCTGTTCTAATCATTCTACTATCCTGTGTTGCTTACATACTAGTGAGGAGGTGTAATTAATTCATCCTGAAATTGAATTCTCAGTCAGTTTGGTGATTTATATATTCTTCTTGATGGAATATTTGGTTGGTCTTATCATAAATTTTATAATCGAATAATCTACTATGGTTTTTGTGTTTGGTTGATGTGTGAGGTACGTACTTCTGGTAAACCCTAATTGACATCAAGTCAGTTAGGTTATTTTCCTTAACCTTGGTCGCGTTTGTTCTGTTTAAGGTTTGTATTGACTGGTTTTAGCATTGGGTGAGCTGTATGGTCTAATATGGAAAAACGGTTTCTGAGTCCTAAATGGAGAATGAGTGGTAAGGGTGTAAGGAGTAGCAAAGCTCCTCGGTTAATGAGACGAATATGACCATGAACTTGGATAATAGTTATGTCAATGATTATGTGGTGAACGTGTTCGATAAGTCAAGTGGAAATCTAAATGTTGAAAGTGCTAATTTGGCTAAGAATCTTAGTATGGGTTCTCTTACTTCAACGAGTGCAATGGTTGTTCATACATGACCTGTTTTGAATGATAACACTAAGGAACTTGTGGTGAACATGGTGGAAAAATCAAGTGGTAAATCTAATGTTGAAGGACCTAAACTGAATGAATGTACTAAAGATGTTGGATCTTATGCAAGGTTCTTTAAAGGCGATTCGAGTAGGAAAAGTGTCAACCTTCAGAAGCTGCTAGCACCAGCTGGTAATGGAGCCGATGTAGCAGTTTCAACGGATTCTGTAAGTTTGGTTCATGAAAGGTTTGTAAAGTTGTGTTTGGTTTCTTTTTGGGTAAACGTGTCACGTACCTGGTAGTCGAGGATTATGTAAAGAATACTTGGAGTAAATTTGGCCTAGTTAAATCAATGATGAATTCTAAAGGAATTTTTTTCTTCAAGTTTAATTCTAAAGATGGGAAGGACGCAATGCTAGAAAATTGTTCATGGTTAATTCGCAACGTACCATTAATTCTAAAAAAAATGGTCACCGGGTGCGAATATTATAAAGGAGGATTTAATGTTCCAACTTGGGTTAAGTTTCATGATATTCTGATTACCGCATTCACGGAAGATGGTTTGAGTGCTATTGCAACCAAACTAGGCACCCCATTGATGATTGATTCTTACATATCCACTATTTGCTTGGATTTGTGGGGTAGGTTGAGTTATGCACGTACTATGATTGAGTTGAGAGCTGATGCGGATTTGAAACACACCCTCGTGGTGGCGGTAACAAAATTCGGAGGTGAGGGGTATAATATGCACACTATTCGTATTGAATATGAGTGAACACCTCTAAGAAGCTCAAGTTGTAAGGTATTTGGTCACGTTCTTAATGAATGTCCTAAGAAACTTGTCACAGATGCTACTAAGAACATGACAGCGCCAAAGCAAGCTATACGTGGGTTTTAGATTGGTTCATAGTCTAAGTTCGCTTATCAACCTAAGGTTCTAAGGAAAACAAAGGTAACTAATGATAAAAATGATACTATGATTCCTTCCACTTCGAACTCATTTGATGTATTAAGCTCTATGGTGGATGTGGAGGAAGGAGGGGGTCGTAAATCTTTGGCAATTGGTAGTCCAAGTACTACATCTCTAGCTACAAGGATTAATGAACTAGAAAGTTTAATGCTTGATGGGAAGCTTATGCTATTGGGTGATTATGGAAAGCCGCTAAAACCTTGTAACCCAAAGCTTCCTATGCAAAAGGAGGCTACCTTGATATCGGTATGTGAGCCTAGTACTACTATGGAAAAGTAAGGGGAATATTCGGATGGAGATGAAGTCGAGGATATTGATGATGGCATGGCTGGCTATATGGCTAACATGAATCGTGCTGGTGGAGGAGCTAATGATACAAGTCTCCTTGAGTATGAAGATTATGATGGTTATGAGTGTGATGTTAATGACTTAACTGACGAACAACTTGCTTTATGTGACGAATGGGACATCCGTATCCGTGGTAGAGTTAAGAAGTAGTTCTAGTTTTGTTGTTGGCATTTTATTTTGGTAAGTTCATAAGATTGGCATGTCTAGTTTTTATTTGAAGTACAATAGGTGCGTTTGTTTGCGTGTAACGGACTGAATTGTGAGATTCACCCTTATCTTTTATACTTAATTATTTTTGGAGTAATATATTTTACCGAAAAAATCCTTTACCAAAACAAAAATAAAAGGGGTCATTTTGTTACGGAAATTCAAATTCTGGTCAGCAGTATACAAGTTTGGAAAATATAGACAAAATCCACAAGTTATGATTTACCCATGGACAATATTGTAAATTTCATTCCGACTCTTATCATTATTTCTATATAAAGTAACACATATGCATGGTACTTCCTGTAAATCACTTACCACACAAAACATGTTGAAACCACACCTCAATCACCACCACCACCAAACACCCGGCTCGCCAGTAATCACACGTGCCAAGAAGGCGTTTATCGCCGGAGATGGCAGTGGTAGTGATGCTAGTGTAAACCCTACTTCATTTCTATCTTATAACACTCTAGCATTTCCTATTAAACGTCACAAGCCTTTTTGTTCTAAGCGAAATAGCGTAAACTCAGTAGGCCAAATTAAAGCTGTTGCGGGTGAATCTAGCATGGCTGGTGTGGTAAAAACTTTTAGTGTAAAAGCTGTGATCACAGTCCAAATGACGGTAGGTGGGGTAATATCGAACCTTACTTTTATGAGACCGCTTGATGATATCAGCGATATGTTGGTTTGTGGGAGTTATAAACACACGTAAACGACTAGAAGTGTGGTAATGAGCGATGAGGGGCACACCACGATAAACTTCGAGTATCGTGTCGAGCGTAATAATACTTGAATATTAATACGATATGTAATAACTGACTCGATTATAGTTCGACCCATAGGTACATTCTTAGACATGGACTTGGGTCAAATTGGTGTTGCCTTGGGCCTAGAAACATACCAAGCGATCGGGAAAGGAAAATGGATAGGTTGTTTGGGTTTTTTAACTTGTTGACCAAGTTGCTTGCTAGCTTGGGTTGATTTTGTTTAAGCTATAAAAACAAACAAATCCTTCTTCTATATAATGCATATTATTATAAAACTCCATACTTTAGTCAATTCAATCTCGGTCCCCATTCTAGTCGTTTTTCTCAATAAACTGATTGGTGCATTGGTTGGTTTAATTTATCACTAAACTTGCATTGATTCAAGTGTTTAGGTTAATGATCAATTAGAGGTTTCATGTTCTTGTTCCTCACGACGGCGGCAACAATAACATAGTGGGTTTTATGTTTACGGCGTGTAGTTATCTCGGACGAGAAAAGAATATGTCGGACACTTGTTGTCGATATCGGACATGAAAGAAATACGCTCATCAGGCGGTTTGGTTATCGTCTGAGAAAAGACAGCGTCTTGGGGTTTTTCTTGTTCATGATTTTATTCAAGTGGTCACTTGTTGATTGGTTTAATATTACGTTCTCGACTAGCTTCTTTATCGAGCATTATCGTTATCGGGTTTGTGTGTGATACTCATTGAGGCATCTATTTTAGGTGCTTAGTTTTGTTTGGTTTATTGTCCGTTATTAAAGTCAATTGCCAAGCAAGGTTAGGGTTTCTTTTACTCTTTTATTAATTAATTATTGTATTAATTAATTGTTTATTAATTACGTGTTTAACCTAATTGCGATTGCTAGATCCTTATCCGCTGCGTACTCGTAGAGATTCTTGGTTAAGCTGCTTCTAGAATCCCAACGGTGGCATCGAGTCAACTCGTTTTTGCGATTATGGGTTACACGTTTCTGATATTAATAAACATGTTTTAAAAGAGCTTCATGAAACCTAGTTTAGTTATTTTGTTTTATTTTAATTTTGACAAATACATGCATTACTTGTCAATTTTTAATAAATAATAACTAGTCACACACAAATTAAAATTATTTTGATAATTAGAATTAATTTGTTAATTAGAATTTAATTTACATGTGATTATAATTACCTTGTTAATTAAAATTAAATTATTAATTTAGAATTACATGTTAAATTTAAATTACTTGCTAATTAGAATTAAAAGTTAATTTGTATTTATTAATTGTTAATTAGAATTATTGTGATAATTAGAATTACATATTGATTTAAGAGTTAACTACATTTTTGGTCCTTGTGGTTGTACCTGGATTCCACTTTTGGTCCATTTGTTCAAAAAGTTGCGATTTTAGTCCAAAATGCATAGTTTGGTTCCACTTTTGGTCCATTTTTCTAGCGAAGTTAGTTCAGTTAGTTAAATCGTTTTACAGCGTTAGTCCTTTATACCAAAGATCTTTTGCAACATTTACAGCGTTAGTCCTTTCGGTTAGTTAGTCCTTTAAAAAATTCTAAAAAAATTGAGGAAAAAAAATTTAGAAAAAAATTATAATTTTTTTCTAAAATAAGTCGAAAAATTTGAAATATATTCTAAAAAGAAAACCTTTTTTTTCGAAAAAAATTCTAAAAGAAACTTTTTTCAAAAATAACTTTTTTCGAGAAAAAAAAAAATTTTAGAGAAAAATTCGAAATATATTCTAAAAAACTTTTTTTCGAAAAAATTCTAAATATATATTCCAAAAAAAAACTTTTTTTTTGCCGAAAAAAATTTCAAAATATATTCTAATTTTTTTTTTAAATGTATATACATTGAAAAAACGTTTTTTTTTAAATGTATATACATTGAAAAAAATTTTGAAATATATTCTAGAAAAAATGTATATACATTTAAAAAAACGCTTTTTCAATGTATATACATTTTTAAAAAAACGTTTTTTCAATGTATATACATTTTTAAAAAAAGTTTTTTTAGAATATATTTCGAATTTTCGAAAAAAGTTTTAGAATATATTTTTTGGATTTTAGGAAAAAAAGTTTTGAATATATTTGAAATTTTTCAAAAAAGTTTTTAAAAAAGTTTCTTTTAGAATTTTTTAGGAAAAAAAAAAGTTTTCTTTTAGAATATATTTGAAATTTTTTCAATGTATATACATTTTTAAAAATTTAGAATATATTTTGAAATTTTTCAGGAAAAAAAAGTTTTTTAGAATATATAAAAAATTAGGAAAAAAGTTATTTTTAAAAAAGTTTCTTTTAGAATTTTTTTTTAGGAAAAAAAAAGTTTTCTTTTTTTAGAATATATTTGAAATTTTTTAGAATTTTATTTTAGAAAAAATTATAATTTTTTTTTCTAAATTATTTTCAGAAATTTTTTTAGAATTTTTTAAAGGACTAACTAGCTGAAAAGACTAACGTTACAAATGTTGCAAAGATCTTTGGTATAAGAATTACTAACGCTGAATTATAAAGGACTAACGTTGCAAGCGACTTAACTAAGCTGAACTAACCGTTAGAAAAATGGACCAAAAGAATTAACATTGTTTGCAAAATCTTAACTGAACAAATGGACAAAATCAGAATACCACGAGGACCAAAATAGTTAACTATTGAGTGGTTTAAATACATATATTGCGTTATTACTTGTTAATTGAGATTGCCATGCTTTATGTGTTTTTTAGGGGCCACAAGACCCACTCAATTGCTTTTCTAAGTGATGTATGGGGCGATCTAGGTATTGTATCCTAGTGACGGTCTTATGGTTCTCCGGTTGGGAAGACTCGCATGAAGAAGAACTTCGAACAATATGTGGTTATTTATATCGATGTTTATGCTTGTATGTTTGTGATTCCTATATATGCATTATTACTTGCTTTGAAACCTAATTGTATGCAATATGGAATAATACATATCGTAACCATAACATCAATATTGGTCGTTATTTACACGCCTAAATACCATGCTCATTGTGACACACTATTTGATTGGTGGAAAATTGTTTTTGTAAAATAAAGTGACCTAATATATGAAACACGTTTTCAAGAATTTAAAAACTAGAAGCTATGGACACTTGGGATGTACGGCTCACCCACTAGAACAAACTAGAAAGGGGGTTTAAAGAAGTGAGCCGCAGTCTCGAAAGGATGTCTAAGGTTATGCTTCATAAACACCTAGTCCTCTGCCTCCCTATGCGTTAGATTGGACTACTAGTGAACCATGATGATCACTACAGTGTCATTACCAAAGTTTTTAAAATTAGTGTTACAAGTTGTTTTGCATGCTTCTTTGTACACGACTTTTACCACATTTATGTGTGCATACCTATTTTTAATAGTAAGTCTATGCCACCCACTATGGACCCGTGCACTTGGATTGACTTCTGGTCAGTGGGACCTAAGGGCCTTTCCAACCCATGGTAATTATTTCTCAGTCAGAGACCTTTGGTTATTTTTACGTTCATACTTGGTGGAAGCTTATATCGAGTTAACTGGTCGGACCTGGGACCACGGCATAAAATGAGAACTAAACATGCTTTTGACATTATTACTTGATACTAATGCCTTAAGCAGTCTCATAAATCTAAGAGTTGCATTTTGCAATTAATGCTCGTTAACACACTCTTGTCCTATTTTTTTACACTGCTTTCAGACCTATGGTAATTAAGTGGGGTTGCAAGATGGATCTTAGTCTTAATTAGTATTTAATTGGGTAGTTAATTCTTGTAAGAATGTAATTATCGAAAATACTAGATTTGAACTTTTATGTTACGATTAATTGTGTTATTGCAACATAATTCGTAAACAAATTTGTTTTTCTTTTAAAGACAAACTTAGTCTCTTTTCCTAGTAACAAGAGTGAGACTTATACCTATCTTTTCTCCTTAGCTGACAAACTAAGATAGGATTACTAATTGGTAAACTCATTAATGATCTTTCATTACCCTTTTGTGGTCTAGAGTTAATTGAAAGATAGAATATTTTGTGTAACTGGTAACTTTGTGTAACTGGTAACATTGTGTTTAGAGCTACCAAAATAAATAACATCCTGCACTTGTCACGATGTATGAGTTTAAACCGCAAAGAGTAAAGAAATTACTAGCATATTTGCTAGGTAATCTTCTTGGACTCTTATTATTCCTAAAGTGCTAATTACCCTTGGGGCTATGTAGACGATAAAGGAGGAATGCATGCTAAAGATTCAAGTTAAGTGAATAATATAATGGCTAGTCCATTGTCTACATAAGTAGAATTTCATATACTCTTCTCAATACCTAAGTACATGCTACTCGTAGGCATTTGAAGAGAATAGGAAAGTATATAAAACTGCTATATGCTTTCTACTGGAAATGTAACACTTACAATGTTGACAAATCCAGTGGGAGCAATTGCATTCTATTACTGAAATATCATTCATGTAATGTTGTCAATTTTAGTGGGAGCTACGGGATTTATTTCCTGTTAGTCACCCATATCATTTCAAACTTGCTTTGAAATAATTCATTACTTTTCGAATATGAACAACCATTGCTTAAAGGAAAATTGCATTTTATTTTATAAGATAACAAGTTGCCTTCCTGGTAGCTGTGAAACTTCACGAAGCGTTATCTATAAAATAATAATCCACAATTCCTTATTACAAGTTTTGGTTCTATAACTACTTATGGTATATGTGACATTATCATATTGTTTGAACAATCAATCACGTGTTTTTTGTTTTCATAATATCTTTTATTTGTACACACAAGTGGGAGAAATCTCAAAATGTGTGCAAGGAACAACAATATTATTGGTATCTCTTGACCGCAAGGTAAAGGAAACTAATAATTCTACTAGGACTTAAACACGTTAGATATTTAATGCCCTACTACATGAAAATAAGAATTCTACTAGGACTTAAACACATGAGATGTTTATTGGCCTACTACATTCTAATAATGATTCTACTATGACTTGAACACGCTAGATGTTTGTTGCCCTACTACATTCAAATGTCATGATATTGAGTATAGATACTTCAACATTAGACTACAGGTTTTAGTCAACATAATTATGGTTATATGACAATGATCATAATTCTGAAGTATAAAATTAACTTGAAAATACTATAGAACTCAATAGTTTGCGTTCATGATTACTTTTGTTAGTATAAGTATGCTTACATGTTAAGACATAATTATAAAGTCCTTGAATTAATCAATGATTTATAACATAAAGTATATATAGTAAAAGTGTTATGTCTTCTAGTTAACACATAAACATAAGGACTCTGAATTATTCAAAGACTTATAATGTATGATTGAAATATTCTGTTTTCTTGTTAACACATGAACATACAATCCTTGAACAGTTCTGTCTTCTTGTGAACACGTGAACATAAGGTTATTGTATTGTTCAATGAATATACATTATTGCATGCACTTGGTTCGTAAATACTTTATATGCAATTTGGCTTGACCCAATTAACAAGTATTTGGTCCAAAGAGAATTAAGTTGTCTATGGAATTCTGATATAGTTTCACAATTCTAATAACTCATAGGATACCACTTCATCATGGTATGTCTAATGTGTTGGATCAAACCTTATTTATAAAGTTTGATTCATGATAGCTTTAATTGCTCTACCTCCAAAACATATCAAGGTTAGAAATTGCGTGTGTCGTGGATACACTCAATAGAGTTCAAACCTAGAAAGTATTCAAGACAACCCATAATGGCGAAAACCCTAATTCATTAGGGATTTGAGGTTTTACCACTCAAACCAATTGAATCATAAACCCTTTAGGATTTTTGATTTTTCTACACTTCATAGCTTGAAGATTGTAGTTTTGGTGTTCTTCCTAGCTTGTGAAACACAAACTGTTGCTAGAACTTTTGGTTAAAGAGTGATACTAAATTAGAGTTTTTTATAAACCCTAATTTGAGTTGTTGGAAGGAATTCCATTATGTCTTAATTTAAGTTCTGAATTTGTTAAAATCTTATGAAGCATTTTATTAACAAATCTTGTAATGAGAACTTAAAATGTATTTTGTGATTCTCCATAAAGAACAATTTATTGTTGCTTAAATACTGAGTATTTAGAGAATTGTCTCTACTTACAAAAGTAAGTGGGAGTATATACAAATCTCAAAGTTATTTGAGAACAAAATACTTAACCTTCTAAAATGCACTTATTAATGTCATACTAAGGCTAAACATGAAAATGTGTCGAAGTATAATGATTACTCTCATTCATAAATCCGAAAGGATGCTCATCACTTGAGTGATATTTTATATCAATCTTGAGGGATAAAAGTTAGAAGATTATGGTAAATCAGCTAACTACTAAAATATATTATCATATCTTGAATCTGATAAATGTTTTAGAACTATGAATGATAAGATGCAGTCCTTAAAAGGCAAATCAAGTTTTGTGATTGATTGTTATTTCGCCTAACAATTAACCTATGAGGTTGGAATGAGTTTCTTTTGAAGAATGACTCACAAGGACAAAATTGTATACGTATTAATGTTTGGCATTTAATAAGAAGTTTTTTAATCATACTTAAGCAATTGACTGTGATTAAATTTTCTTAAATAATACATGCATTAATTATATAAAGATATTTAATTGTCATACATGTGATTTGTATGAAGAATATGACAATTAAGATTTTATAACTCTTTCTTTATGATTACCTTTTGCGTGGACGGTGTGTAATCAAAAGGGTTATGAATCTATATTATCTTTATGAAGTATACAAAATTTGAGCAATCCATGTTTTGGATTGAATCATGCATCTAAGAGCTGAGATTTTGAATTTAATTACAATATGATTCTAATTGAATTAAGATAACTCTTGAGTACATCTGACATTGAGTGGGAGCATTGTGTTTTTCCTTAAATTTACATGTTGAAGATATCATTCTATTTAAGCTAGATATTGATCCTTAAGCTTGGAATGAAATTTCACTTGAAATTTAGGGAATAAAACAAACAACCTTGGAATATATGTTTATATGGAATAAATCAAAGGAAAATTAAGTCTAACACAAATGCAATATATTATTCAAGCAAGTCTTAAATGATATATTTCACTTGGTATAATTTATTACATGAATAGAAACCTTATGTTGTTTTAACTAAGGATTTATCATGTATATATTATATTGTGTATAAGACTAGTTGTAGCTTTTGTACAAGTACAAAATGAGCTGACAACAACAATATCTAATTGAGATAGTTTTAGATTATTGTTTTATAAATGTTTACGAATTTTAAAGCATAATGTTGTATAAGTACAAATGATGTTAGAGGATTATTAATACTAGTTGTAGTAGGATTTCATCTTTTATGATAAATTTGCTAACTAGTTATGCTCAACATAGAGCATTGTTGCATTACACATTAATGAATGATAATACTTTACACTTCTAGAAACTGTAAAGATGACTGTCAGTATGTTGTTGACTTTTACTACCTCATGCAAGGTAAGACAACATCTCCATACTATAATCTTGCAATAGTATGAGCATATGAGATAAGACACTCATCTTATATTTCAAATCACTCACTATATGTGATATTTGAAATAAGTATTCGGAAAGTTTATTCAGATAACTATTTAGTTTTTCTTTTAAAGAAAGGTTGAGAATGTTGGAAACATTAGGGTTCAACTTACTAAATGAGTTTCATGCATATCTGTTTTAGTATTTGGATAATTGGGATTGATAGACAATTTTTAGTTTATGATGAATAAAGATAGTTGGTATTTGCTATTCATTCATATAATACTTGTTATCCTATATTTGCATGTTTAATCCTTGAATAATTTTATTATTCTAAATATGTCCATTGTCAGTTAATAATATGGGAATATTGTTATGATAAGGCAAATGTGAGTGTTGGTTATAATTCTAACGAGAAATCGGATTGTTCCCGCCAAACTCATATGTATTCACTAGAGATGCATATTGGATTCCCAAACTTTCAAACATTTACTTTTGGATCCTTGTCATAAGTAAAATAATGAAAATGGTTTGTTATCTTCATCCTTAGACTTGAGATACAAGCAAGTTACATTATGTGTGGATATCATTTTTTGTAAGTATACGCAAAACGCTATCTGAACAAGGTAGTTATAAAAGCTATATTTCGGAGTGATGTGAAGCGGCATCCACAACACTTGTAGTCAATAAAGGATTTGTTACTCCACTTGATATGTGCGGAAAGATACCATGGCGCCTCTCCAGATTTAATAAGATAATTGTTCGGCCGAACCCAAAGGGTAATGCAAGATGATACTTGATTACATTTGATATATCTAATTAAATTCTATAACGAGATTCTAAATGGTTAAACTATATGGAATGATTTGAGATCCATAATCCATGGTTTAACGGTATCTATAACAAATGATGATTAGAGCAAGACATTGAATGACCATGCTACTGAGAAACTTTTACGAACTATTCTCTCAGACACTTTTAGTTAAAAAGCGAGCGAGAGAGTTTGCTAGGCGTTTCCGTCGTTAGTTTTGTGTGCCATTTGACACACCAACTCCCAAGTGGGAGCTGTTGGTTTGTGGGAGTTATAAACACATGTAAACGACTAGAAGTGTGTGAGCCGATGGGGGCACACACGATAAGCTCTGAAACATATATTGTCGAACGTAATAATACTTGAATATTAATACCCGATATGTAATAACTTGACCCGATTATAGTTCGACCCATGGGCTGTTCTTAGACATGGACTTGGGTCAAATTGGTGTTGCCTTGGGCCTAGAAACATACCAAACGATCAGGAAAGGAAAATGGATAGGTTGTTTGGGTTTTTTAACTTGTTGACCAAGTTGCTTGCTAGCTTGGGTTGATTTTTTTTAAGCTATAAAACAAACAAATCCTTCTTCCATATATTACGCATATTATTATAAAACTCCATACTTTAGTCAATTCAATCTCTGGTCCCCATTCTAGTCGGTTTCTCAATAAAGTGATTGGTGCATTGGTTGGTTTAATTTATCACTAAACTTGCATTGATTCAAGTGTTTAGGTTAATGATCAATTAGAGGTTTCATGTTCTTGTTCCTCCGATGCGGCAGCAACAATAATAACATAGTGGGTTTTATGTTTTACGGCGGTGTAGTTATCTCGGACGGAAAGAATATGTCGGACACTTGTTGTCGATATCGGACATGAAAAACGCTCATCGGGCGGTTTGGTTATCGTAGCAGAAAAAAGACAACGTCTTGGGGTTTTTCTTGTTCATGATTTTATTCAAGTGGTCACTTGTTGATTGGTTTAATATTACGTTCTCGACTGCTTCTTTATCGAATTATCGTTATCGGTTTGTGTGTGATACTCATTGAGGCATCTATTTTAGGTGCTTAGTTTCGTTTGGTTTATTGTCCGTTATTAAAGTCCAATTGCCAAGCAAGGTTAGGTTTCTTTTACTCTTTTATTAATTAATTATGTAATTAATTGTTTATTAATTACGTGTTTAACCTAATTGCGATTACTAGATCCTTATCCGCTGCGTACTCGTAGAGGTTACTGGTTAACTGCTTCTAAAATCCCAACACGATATGCTTGGAAAATAGCTTCTTTCGGAGCTTGTTGCAGCCGAGACCGACCCTAGTAAGTGTATATATACCGTCGCGGATCACTTTTGAATTTTGATACACTGCGGATTGTGTTATTGTGACTGTAAGCTAAAAAATCTTGCATGTTGCTAAATACTGCATAATATTATTAGGCATACATAATATATTATATCAAACACAATTATGTACGTTCCTGGAATTTATATATAGCATAAAACTAAATTTAGCACAATTAAGTTTCTGGAAAACATATTACCGAATTTTCAGCAAAGCAAAATTTAAACTTTTAGGGAAGGGGCATTTTGTTGATCATATCTCCACGTAAATATAAAGTAAGTGTCGAAATAGAATAGTTTTGTAGTAATTGTTTAAGTACTTAAACTTGTTTGAAATATACTAAGTTTTACTCTTATATATTATCGTAAAAGACACTAGCGGAAGGAATTTGCAGGCTATAATGTAGAATATGTGTTATTTCTTTATTGGTCAAAATAAACTCTTAGTTACCAAAATGATATTGGATTTTGTTAATACGTATACGAGTTGCAGGTTACGAGTTCAAATCTTGTTGGTTGATGCATAATATGATACTTTAATGTGTACATATTTGCTTCTCCAAAATCAAATAACTTTTGATTTGTATAAGAAATTGAAAATAGTGATAATCACATATATAGATGTTAGCATTCCTTAGTAATATTTTTCTATGAATATCTAAGCCACACCTTCATATAACCACAATTTTGGGTTTTAAACTTCAATCACTTGGTTGCTGGGGCGTTTTAGAATTATGCTAGGTCAAATTAATGTCATTTGATACAATATTATTATTTATTGAGATATGAGAATTACAAATTGCATGATAAAGATCTATCACCATCTAGCATGACAATACATACACATACGGGTTGGTAAATCACTTATGTCTGTTAGTCGACATCTTAGATCCGTCTTGGCCAACTCACTTTATCGACATAAGCGCGAAGTTCAACCAAAAATAATATGAAGTGTGACAACGTTCATGAAGCTAGACCTGTTTTTTTCTATACTTTTCCAAATATTTTATTTTTTACTTTTTTTACTTTTAAGTGCATGCCAATACAACGAGAAAAGAACACCTTCAAATCATAGCGGTTAAGCTTTCTATTCAACTTTAAAATCTTTCGATTTTACGTTCTTGCTAAGTAAAACATGTCAGTTTTTTATAGGATTATAAAAAACATAAGATCTCAATCTTATCACGAGATCGTAAGATCTGATTGGATCCTATTTCCCTTTAGTTAACTGACTAATAAAATATAAATAAATGATTTTTGTTAAAGTAAACAATAAAATATACGTAGATAATTGTAAATTTTTTATAAGGGTAAAACATATAGATGTTTATATTAAAAGATTCAGCGTCATTAATCTCCGATTATATATTCTAGTATTTTAAATCTTTACATGTTGCAATTACATATATATACTACTTATAAAGAGTGACGGTCCATTTTTGAAATCTTGAATTTTGAAAACTTAAATTGATGTAGTTTGTTTTAATTTCTCCTAAATATCTTTTAATACGCTTTAAGCTTATTAGTAACACTCGTCTAGTTATTATAACTTTGAAAACTCTTATTTCTTCATGAATTTTTTATACACTCAATTTTGAATACGAATTACTGGACATTTAAGATATTTTAACATTGAAGTATGATCTCCTGATCTTGATTCGATCTTACACATCTGATCTTGCAAAGATAAAAAGGATCTATTATAAAATCTCGATCTTGACAACCTTTCTTAATCTATAACTAATAAAGATGTGCTATTCGTATAAATCTAAGGTTTCTTAAAATAGTTTTGTATTATTGTTTTTGGCTATTTCAAATCATATGTAGAAAACAAAACACAATTTGTTGGTTTCATTTTAGTCGATTCAGGTGATAGATAATGATTTAAACATAATTAAGGGTAGCATTGAGATTATCAAGTTTGGTTGAGCTAAGAGGAGTTATGATCAAATGAAAAATAAATTTAAATGAGAAATTTTTACAACCATAAATATCATATTCATTTCATAATTAAGTAGATGCATTTTCTTTTAAATTCTCTCTCTAATTTAAAATTGTGAGGCTAAGAAAGCTTTTCCCGAGTTAAGAGAGAAATGACAAGTATGCACATTTTCAGCAACTTTTTCCTCCCCAAAATGTCAAATACTTTTTGGTTTACCAAAATACTCATTTTTTCGTACAAGTGTTTCTATTTGGTAGGCTTGCGAGTATTTAAAAGCCGGGACACTTGCGAGATATACCGAACCTCGCGAGATTTACTTTTTTCACTCACATAAATCACATACGGAATAAATGCAAAGGAAAAATCTTGCATAACCTCCTCACGAATCTCACACATATGCGAGAAACGGAAAACCTTGAAGAAAGTCATATAAAAAAAATAAAAACCACAATTTTTATACAAAAATAAGTATTTTGACGAGATTATAATATATTGAGCATTTTGTGAAATGTGCAATAATATATTTGTCATTTTCTCTAACTGATAAGTAAAATTTATTAACTATATACATTGTGCTAGTAAGTTATAAGTTTGTGATATACTTACCATACACCGAAGGCATTTAATACAACTTGTTATATTAAGATAGACTTTTTATGTGTAGATAGAGTTTGTGTATGTGGAAGACTAAGAAAAAACGTAAAGGTTCGGTCGTCCCACTCTCACCCAACGCGTCCTTCCCACTACACCTCCAACCCGACGCGTCATATAGCAAAAAAAGAAAAAGAAGGTCTTGATCGAGAATAAGACCGAGTCGTGTGAGATCTTGGCGCAAAAAAACAAACACTTCAAACGGTACAAAAATTGTCCGTTTTGGTCATTTATTAAAAAAACTTTTTAAAAATTTAAATACATTTACCCCATAAATACCTCATTACTTCTCATTTTATACACAATTTTAAACTAATCTTACTATAAGTTTCTTATCTCACATAATGTCTCAAAAAATTCCTAAAATGAGAACACCAAAAATCAACGCCAACAAAATGTTCCAACACCGAAGGTCACTCCCTACCCATTCATTTTCTACCCGCAGTCATGTGTGGTCATCATTACGCCAAGTCTAATATAGAGATACTGATGTTGATTAATATAGACAATTAAAGCTTTTATTTTTTATGAAATGGAGGACAAAGAGTAAAATTCACTTAATCATTTTATTTTCAATTAAAAATAATAATACAGATACTCTCATATAATTTTATTTATTTATTTATTTATTTTTTTGGTAAAAGGGTTATTCAGGTAAATTATTAGTACTCCAAAAATTTTGGACCATTTCTCCCATACAAATTTTAACAACACTAGACGAGAACTCGTGCATAACATCGGAATTTTATAGCGGCAACTAATTATGATTGAGATATTTTTTTTATTAAGTGTTTGCGACTCTCGTAATGTTTAAGCATACAACGTAAAAAATCAAAATGTAATTGAAAAATATTGTAACATACGATAAATCAACTACAAAATATTTTAAAATGTGTCAAAGAAGAACGTATAAAATTATTTACTTAAAATGAAACATGACAAAAATTAGTCGAAACATTCATCATAATCTACGACATTTATTTTCTAGTTATTAAATAATGTGTTATATATAGTTGAAATGTTAAGTATATGTAACATGTAGTCAATGTGATTCGTAAACTTTTTATTGATACTTATAAGACAACTTATTTATTAACACGTCAAACTTCTTTTGGTGGGAAAGTAAATTTGAAATTTAAAATGATACTCTGGTATAACACATTACACAATTTTAAATTTTGTTTGAGTTTTAGAAAAAGAAACTTTTACTTTATAAATAGCATAGATATCATCCATGTTGGCATTACAAAAGAAAATAGTCATTAGTGACGGACAAAAAACACCACTATATTAAAAAACAACATCACTAAGGTGAGGAATTTTCAAATGTTTACTCTTATTTTGGTGCTTACTAAGGGACAAATCCTTACCATTCATCTAGTTTTATCTAATGGTTGGGATAAACCTAAGATTTAATATGGAAACCTAAGTCCATGTTTTTTTTTTTATCATTTTTCTTTGTCTTTTTATCTCTCTTATTTATTTACATTATTATTTTATTTATTTTTTTTTTTTTAATTTTTTGGTTTGTGGAACTCACGTTATTATTTTAAAATCATTTTTTTTTTTTTTTCAATTCACGTATTTATTTAATTTTTTTTAAGTTCACGTTTTTTTCATTCTTTTTTTTTTAATTTTAAATTCACGTTTTTTTTCAAGTTTTGTTTTTTTTGTTTTTTTTCCGCTTTTATACGTTTTCATCTGTATTCATACGTTTTCGTACGTTTTTATACGTTTTCGTTCGTGTTCATATGTTTTCGTCCTTTTTTTTTACGTTTTAGTCGTTTTCATCCGTTTTGTAAGTTTACATCCGTTTTCTTACGTTTCCGTCCGTTTTCGATGTTTTCGTATGCGTTTATATACGTTTTTTAAAATGCGTTTTTAGAGCGTTTTTGTCCGTTTTCATACGTTTTCGTCCGTTTTAGACATTTTAGATGCTGTTTTCAGCGTATTCGTCCGGTTTTATAATTTTAGATCGTTTTTCATACGTTTTCGTATGTTTTCGGCCGTTTTCATACGTTTTCGTCTGTTTTCTTACGTTTTCGTTTGTTTTCTTAGGTTTTCGTCCATTTTCTTACGTTTTCGTTCGTTTTCATACGTTTTCGTCCATTTTTCATACGTTTTCAAACGTGTTTTTACGCTTTCTCACGTTTTCGTCTGTTTTCGTCCGTTTTCTTACGTTTTCGGCCATTTTCATACGTTTTGTCTGTTTTTTTTTAGTTTTTCATGTATTTTCGTCCGTTTTTAGACGTTTTCGTATGTATTTTTACGTTTTCATGTATTTTCGTCCGTTTTAATACGTTTTCATCCGTTTTCATACGTTGCCATCCGTTTTTTACGTTTTCATCCATTTTTAAACGTTTTCGTCAGTTTTTATATGTTTTTATCTATTTATATACGTTTTGTTCGTTTTCAGACTTTTTTGTCCGTTTTATACGTTTTTCATTCGATTTTATACGTTTTTGTCCGTTTTCAGACGTTTTCATTTTGATATTTGTAAGTGACACTTATTTATCTCTTGTGATATAACACTGTAAGGAAGATGAAAAGTATTACATTCTTCATCATGTATGTGTTATCAGTTGTGATACTCAACTAAGAATGTGATGGTTGTGTTTTTGAAAATATTTAGGAAGATTTTTGTGTTTTATGATATTATGAAATATTAGAAAAGTTGTTCAACTGAAAACAAGAGATGTTATGATACTTTTGTTAGACTTGTGGTGGATTTTTCTATTTAATGGATACATTGTGCATGTTTCGATAGGTTTTATAGCGGGATTTGAAAATATCTATGGTTGAATCAGCAAACTAAATAAGCTATGGTCGAAGATAACACACATCTTTATAAACAAACTGAGAAAGCTTAAACACTTGTGATATCACAGATGATATCACCTCACTTGTGATATCACACGTGATATCATGTGTGATAACACCGTTGATATCACCTGTGATATCATGTGTGATATTACCGGTGATAGCATGTGTGATATCATAATTTATATCACCTGTGATATCATGTGATATCACCTATGATATCATGTGATATCACCGGTGATATCATATGTGATATCATATGTATTTGAGTTTACTCAATTTGTTTATAAAGATGTGGGCTTTCTTCAACCATAACTTCTTTAGTTTGCTGGTTCAACCATAGATATTTTTAAATTCCGCTATAAAACCTATCGAAACATGCACAATGTCTCCATTAAATAGAAAAATCCACCACAAGTCTAACAAAAGTTTCATAACATCTTTTGTTTTCTGCTAAACACCTTTTCTAATATTTCATATTATCATAATACACAAAAATCTTCCTAAATATTTTCAAAAACACAAAAAAAAAAAAAATAAACAGAATCATCACAGTAATATAATAAGTGATGTTTATTATAATTTCTTTCATATATACTTGGTAAAATACTAAATTCTTATCACATTTGGTATGAATTTAATATTTCACATTCTTAGTTGAGTATCACAACTGATAACACATATATGATGAAGAGTGTAACACTCTTCATCTTTCTTACAATGTTATATCACAAGAAATAAATAAGTGTCACTTAAAAATATCAAAATGAATAAAAAGGAAGCAAACTATGAAAATAGAGACTTGACATATTCTCAAAATCAAACAAGTGTTGCATTAAATTAGCATTTTTTTGAACAAAATAAGAATTCACCTAAAGAGACTTTAATCCTTTTATTTCTACTAAGAGTATAATACATTGATTGCATTAACAAAATATTCGCTTGTCAATTGCGATGAAAAGCACAAAAACTATCTTGTAACTGAAAATTATAAAAATATTAGAAAACACATAGGTGATAATATATAAAAATATATAGAGCAATGAAATATCTCAGGTGATATTAAAGGTTAAAAAATATACTTGTTTGTTTATGAAATATCACAAGTGATATTAGACATTAACTTTTTTATAATAAAATATCACAATTGATATTAGACATGTAATATAATAAAGTTTAATTCTAAGCATGAAAACACATGAAAATAGAGGAAAACGTATAAATACTACAAAAAACGGACGAAAACGTATGAAAACGAACAAAAACGAATTAAAAGAATATAAAAACGTATGAAAACGGAAAAAAGCGTATGAAAACGGACGAAAACGTATAAAAAAGGATGAAAATGGACGAAAACGTATGAAAACGGACGAAAATGTCTAAAAACAGACGAAATTATCTAAAAATGTAAGAAAATGTAAAAAAACGGACGAAAGCGTATATAAACCTATGAAAAACGATGAGAATGTAAGAAAACGAACAAAAACGTAAGAAAACAGATGAAAACGTATTAAAACGGACGAAAACGTAAGAAAACTGACGAAAATGTATGAAAACGGACAAAAACGTAAGAAAACGGACGAAAACGTAAGAAAAGGAACGAAAACATAGGAAAACGAACGAAAATGTAAGAGAACAGGCGAAAACGTATGAAAACGGACCAAAACGTAAGAAAACGGACGGAAAAGTATGAAAACGGACGAAAACGTAAGAAAACGGACGAAAACGTAAGAAAACGGACAAAAACGTAAAAAAACAAAAGAAAAGGTAAGAAAACATACGAAAACGTAAGAAAACAGACAAAAGCGTATGAAAATGGACGAAAATGTAAGAAAACAGACGAAAACGTATGAAAACGGACGAAAACGTAAGAAAACGGACTAAAACGTAAGAAAACGGACGAAAACGTATGTAAACGGACGAAAACGTATGAAAACGGACAAAAACGTAAGAAAACGGACGAAAACGTAACAAGACTGACGAAAACGTAACAAAACGGACGAAAACGGATGAAAACGGACGAAAACGTAAGAAAACAGACGAAAACGAACGAAAACGTATAAAAACGGATGAAAACGTATGAAAACAGACGGAAACGTAAGAAAACGTATGAAAACAGACGAAAACGTATAAAAAGCGGAAAAAACGGACAAAAACGTATGAAAACTCAACGAAAACGAAAACGAAAAAAAAACAAAAAAAACAAAAAAACGTGAAAGTAAAAAAAATGATTAAAAAAATTACAAATGAAGAGAAAATAAATAAGAAAGATAAAAAGACAAGAAAAAAACATGGACTTAGGTTTAGACATATTAAATCTTAGGTTAATCCCCACCATTAGATCAAATTAGATGGATGGTGAGGATTTGTCCCTTAGTATGCAAGGAATATTGAGTATGCAAAATAAAGTGTCTCAGGTACAAAGATATCAATGAAAGTTAGAAAAAATGTCGTTAAGTTTTTTATGTTTCTCTTACACTTAAATGTTGAGGTAAAAGTGAAGTATGTAAATGTTTATTTATAATAACACAACATCACTTACAAGTTTATTTATAACATCACTTAAATGTTTAGGTAAAAGTGAAGTGTGAGGATATAAATTTGTCTTTTAAGAGACATATTTTTCACAAAAAGTGTCGCTAAATTTCAAGATTTTGACATTTTGTTCATTATTTTATTTTATTTTATTTTAAGGGGCAATTCCATATTTACCCAACTTAAACATGATAATGTCATATTTACCCAAAACATGCTTTAAATGCATTGTACATCATGCATTCAAAAGTTGTATTTTGGGTATATATATATATGACATTTTCATGTATAGATTGGGTAAATATGGAATTATCTCTTATTTTAATATCACTAGAAAGTTAGATTTAATGACACTTAGGGTGCACTTGTCTTGTTTAGGGGTCTGTATTAGGATTATGATTTGGGTTAGGATTAGAATTAGGATTTGGAGTAGGATTTGAAGAAAAGTAGGGGTGAAAATATATATACTCCGTAATAATTTAAATAATCGTTTGTTTTGTAATTTAGTATAAAATTCGGATGCAATATATTTATATTAGTAAAAAATTACAAGAAAAAAGAAACTAAATAAAATTGTGTCTGAGAATTAAATTGAACGTACAAAAGTTGGTTGTTATGACTTCAAACTGAGATAAAGAGGCGGAATTCACGCAATCTGGATATTTAAACATCATTGCACTATTCAAATTCTAGTGTTTTTACCAAACAATTTGTATCAACCAAAACCTAATCTTTTAGCATGAAACCCTCAATTCAAACGGGCCCTTAGAAGCCAAGGTGGTTAAAATATGACAACATTATAATTCGTGCGTGAGAATATATGACAATATACTTTCCCAGTATATTTAATTAAATCTTGACCCTCCTTTTTGGTTAAAATATGATAACATGATTAGGGTTTTAGAAATGTTGGAGCCAAATAATAATAATAATAATAATAATAATAACAATAATAATAATCCAACGTGATCCAACGTGATTTTTCTAGGGTTTTTATTTCTTTTTTTCCTCCTTTCTGTACAGTTAGTTTAGGGTTTTGTTTCGAGGTTCGTTGCGGTTTGGTTGTTCCTGTGATTGTTTTACTTCTTCAAAACATTTTATGGGTTTGTTTTAGGCTTGGGTCGTGGGTTTCTTGCTCGTCTAGTTTCCCTATCCGAGGGGTTTGGGTATCCTTCTTGAACATCTTTAGGGTTTGCTCTTGAAACCTTACTTGTTCGATTTGTTGCCTTGACCTTCAGATTTGTTGCTGTTGTGTGGTGGTTCTGTGGTATAGTTGTGGGCACTTACTGTATTGGTTTGTTGTTGAGACGGTTTCGTCCGGCGTTCGTGTTTTTCGGTTCCGTCTTGCGTAATCTATTTGGTTTGGTGCTTGGCTCCACATTGATTTGGTTCTGATTGTTTATTTAGTTTGAGGTTGTGGTTTGTGGCCGCTACTGTTGTCTAATGGCGATTACACGGTTTCATTGCCCTTTTGTGGGTCTTAGTAGTTGTCATAATGGTAGTGGAAATGGGCTTACCAAAACCTCGTTGATCACTCACTTGTGGAATCGTCATTTTTATGGTGATGCATTAGCTATCACTAAACATTCTTTGGCTACTAGTCTTGTGGTTTTCGAGGCGGCTGAGGTTACGCTTAAACGTATGGGTCTTTGGTTATGTGGTGTTTGTTTTAAGACGCATACTCTTCGTGCTAAGTGCCGTCATGGTAATGATTTTGTGCCTCCCCCAGATTGTGGTGATGGTGTGGTTAGGTTCGTGTTGTATGATCTCACCAAACCACTAGTTCAACCTGCACAAGTTGAAGACTTGGTTTTGGTCGAAAATGGTGGTTTTGATTTGCCTCTCATTGACACTTTACTCTCTAAGGGGTTGCTTACTGTCAAATCTATCCCTCCCAAGTGCCGCTTGGGGTTTTATCGGGTTTTAAAAGGAGCTCTAGATAAGGTGATATGCTCGCCTGATGACATTTCTTATTGGGTTAGTTTGTTTGTCTTGCCACTTTGTCTCCTTAAAACTTTCTGCCCGAGAAGTAATCTCGAGTGTAGGTCTGCTATCAAGCGTCAGCGCCAAGAAGAGTATATTTCTAACGCCATTCGATCTTGGGGTATGCCTGGTGGTAGTCTGCAGCTTGTGAGAGAGGTTTTAGCCGAACCTTCCCCAGCATGGTCTGATATTATTGAGGAAAATATGGATTTGGGTGAGCGTAATGTCAAGAAATGTAAGAGAAAGATTTGCAATGGCCAGTATACTGCTGCTGTTAGAGTCCTTTCTTCTTCTGGTGTTGCTCATTATAATGATGCTACTCTTGAAGACTTAAAGGCTAAGCACCCTTTCAAATCTGCTCCCTCCTTGCCGTATATACCTATTGATCATCATCACCTTGTTGAATCTCCTGCTGTTGTTCTTGATATGATTAAGAGTTTCCCTAGTGGCACGTCCTGTGGTTGGGATGGTTTGCGTGCCCAACACCTTTTGGATTGTTTAAGTGGCGCTGTTGTGGCTATTTCTGATGAGTTGGTTGTTTCTATCACCCATGTGGTGGATCTTTTTTTGGGTGGTAGATGCCCCAGGTCATTGGGTGAGTTTATTGCTAGTGCTCCTCTTACGCCGCTGGTCAAGCCAGGAGGTGGTATCTGTCCTATTGTTGTGGGGACCATTTGGAGGCGTTTAGTTTCCAAGGTTAGCGCTACTATGATTGGCCATTCTTTGGATGGTTATTTAAATGATCTGCAGTTCGGTGTTGGGGTATCTAAGGGGAGGGGAGGCTATTCTTCATGCCGTGAATCGGTTGATTGAAGACCGTGGAGATGACATGGGTCTTTCAATGTTATTGGTGGATTTAAAAAAGGCATTCAATTTGGTGGATCGTGAGGTTATGCTCCAGGAGGTTCGCATTCATTGTCCTGCTATTTCACGTTGGGTGGAATTTTGTTACTCCAGCCCAGCCAGACCATATTATGGGGAGCATACTCTATGGTCCCACCAAGGTGTGTAACAAGGTGATCCACTTGGACCTTTACTTTTTGCTTTAGTTTTACATCCTTTGGTATGCAAGATTCGAGACTCCTTTAGCCTTTCTCTTCAGGCTTGGTATTTGGATGATGGCACTATTATTGGAGATACTTTGGTCGTCGGGGAGGTTTTAAAGCTTATCATGGTTGAGGGACCTCGTTGTGGTTTGCATCTCAATGTTGATAAAACTGAGATTTTTTGGCCAAAGGAAGACCCTAGAAGTAGGATTGTGGGTGTTTTCCCGCCTAATATTGCCCGACCTTTGCATGGAGTTAAATTATTGGGTGGGCCCGCTAGTGTGGACTTTGATTTTAGTAGCGAGCTTGTTATGAAACGGGTTGCCAAAACCATTGATATTATGGGTGTTGTTTCTAAGATCAATGACCCTTAGTGTGAGTTGATGCTCCTTTGTGCTTGTGCCGGTATTTCCAAATTATATTTTGCTATGCGTACAAGCTCTCCCCGGGTTTTTGAGCGTGCTCAGATTTATTTTGATGCGGCACTTCGTTCTTCTTTGGAGCGTATTGTCACTGCTTCTGGTCCTGGTTTTGGTGATTGGCAATGGAGGCTTGCCACCTTACCTTTTTTGTTTGGAGGGCTCGGTGTTTATTCTGCAGGTGATGTCTTGAACTATGCATTCCTTGCGTCTAGAATCCAATCTGCTAGCTTGCAAACTAAGTTTCTCTGATATTCTGGTATTGTAACTTCTGGGCCTTCCTTTGATCCTGCATTGTGTGCTTTTAATGTTAAAATGGAGATTGACCTTTTGAGTAACCCAAGTGAGATCGCTGCCCCAAAACTCATGAAGAAACTGGCAGATATATATTTCACACGTGTTACCCGAATGGCTGAATATACTTTTTCCCTATCTACTCGACAGATGGCATTATGGAAATCACAAATGGAGGATTACACTTCAGATTGGCTTAGGGTGGTTCCGATATCTGGGTTGGGACAAACAATGAATGCTAGGATCTACCGTTGTGTGTTATGTTATCGGCTAGGTGTTCCACTTTTCTCTGTTCAAATCCCGTGTTCAGCTTGTTCTAGGGTTTTTGTGGGTGATATTTATGGGGATCATGCTGTATCGTGCGCTGGTATTATTGGTATTAAACATCGACATAATGTGGTGCGTGATACCCTTGTTGATATCTCTGTTGCAAAAATCGGCCTAGGCGGCCGATTAATCGCTAGGCGGTGATTAGCCGTTCCGATTTTCATTAATCGGCCTTATTAATCGGTTACTGAAAAAAATCGGATTAATCGGCCTAGGCGGCAGATTAATCGTCCAAATCAGAAAAAATCGGATAAATCGGAAAAATCAGTTACGGGTAAAAATCGGCAAAATCAGAAAAAAATCGGCAAAATCGAAAAAAATCGGCTAGATCGGCCAAATCGGGCATATAGTTTCAAAATTTTATAATATTATATATAAAAATTCAAATCCGATTAATCCCCGATTAATCCCCGCCTAACCGATTAATCGCTAGGCCCTACCAGGCCGCCCAGCTACCGCCTAGCGATTTTTGCAACCTTGGTTGATATATGTTCTCGGTCGGGGATCTCGGCTCGTAAAGATGTTGACATTGGCCTTAGTGGAGAAAGGGACAGACCCTTGCGGCCAACTGATGTTTTGCTATACTCGTGGGAGGGAGGACTTGATGTTTGTGTCGATCTGACAAGGTCATCGCCCTTGACGCAAACTGGTATGGTTAATTTTATGTCGGGTAGTGCGGTGATTGAGGCCGCGCAACGTAAACGTGCCAAATATGAGGCTAAGTGCGCGAATATTGGATATGGGTTTCTCCCTTTCTCATTATCTTCTTTTAGGGAACTTGAGAAGGATGCGGTGACCTTGCTGAAGCGAATCCGAAAGTTCTCCGTGACCCAAGACATTGTGGCACGTGCTGCTATTCATATCTGCTATTCATATCTTTAGTAGGATTAGCTTTGCTATAGCTAGAGGAGTGGGGGCTCAACTAGTATCGCGGCTCCCTACTAATTTCTTGTAAATCCTTTGAGTTTCTAATAAAGTGATGTTTATAATCAAACCCAAATGTGGGCGATAATGGCGAATGCTTTTCGTCTTGATCCCACCAATCCTTTTCCTGTTGATCCCACCAAACAATATTCATCTCTACATCACTAATTTATTTATCATTCTTTGTTTGATCCCACCATAAGTATCTTTAATTTATTTATACAATGAATATCTTATTCAATGCTTTTTGAATTTTTGGTCCGTACAAACTATATTGTGTTTCAAGAATTGTTTCGATTCGCTGCGCTTGTTGTTGTGGGGATTCTATTTATTTATTGGTTGGCTACGCTTCTTGATTAGCTTCAAGTTTTAGGCTGCCGCTGTTGGTGTTTTTGTTAGTTGTGGCTCCTGGTTGCGTTTTGCTCATTGTCGAAAACAGGTTTGGTTACAAGGGGTTGTCGTTTTGTCGTTTTGTTTCTATGCCTGCTGTAAGATTTCACTGTCCCTTCGTGGGTCTTAGTGGATGTCGGGATGGTGGTGGAAATGGGCTTACTAAAACCTCTTTGATCACACATCTTCGTGATCGGCACTTTAGTGGTGAGGCTGAAGCTACCACTAGGCAGTCTCTTTTGTCGGATTTGGTTATTTTCGAAAGGGTTGAGGTTACTCTTAAGCGTATGGGTTTGTGGTTGTGTGGTGGCTGTTTCAAAACGCATACCTTACGGACTAAGTGTCGTCATGGTGCGGGTTCTGATTTTGTGTCTCCTCCTGATTGTGGTGATGGTGTTGTTCGGTTCGTGTTATATGATCTCACCAAACCACAGGCTCTTTCTTATGTAGCCCTTGTTGAGGATTCGGTTTTGGACGTGCTTGGTGGCTTTGATTTATCTCTTCTTGATACCTTATTCTCCAAGGGGTTGCGGACTGTCAAATCTATCCCTCCCAAATGTCGGTTGGAGTTCTCTCGTATTTTGAAAAGAGCTCTTGATAAGGTGATCTGACGCTGGTGACATTTCTTGTTGGGTTAGTTTATTTGTCCTTCCGCTTTGTCTACTTAAAACCTTTTGCCCGAGGAGTAGTCAAGAGAGTAGGTCGGTCACTAAGCGTCAACGTCAGGAAGAGTATATTGTTAATGCTATTCATGCATGGGGTTCTCCGGTGGTAGTTTGCGGAGTTGTGCGTGAGGTTTTAGCTGAGCCCCTTCCATCATGGTCTCGTTGATGATGATAGTTTGGATTTGGGGGATCGTAATGTCAAGCAATGTAAGAGGAAGATTTGTGATGGTCATTATACTGCTGCGGTCGAGTTCTTTCGCCTTACGGTGTTGCACCTTATGATGCTTCTACTCTTGAAGACTTAAAAGCTAAGCACCCTTTTCAGTCTGCTCCTCTCTTGCCTGATATACCTATTGATCATCATCACCTTATCGCATCCTCTTCCATCGTTCTTGACATGATCAAGAGTTTCCCTCGTGGTACTTCTTGTGGGCGAGATGGGTTGCGTGCCCAACACCTTTGGATTGTTTGAGTGGTGCGCTGTGGCTATTTCGACGAGTTGATCGCTTCTATTACCCAAGTGGTGAACCTTTTCTTCTTGCCGGTGTAACTGTCCGAGGGCTTTGGGGGAGTATATTGCTAGTGCTCCTCTCACACCCTTAGTCAAACCGGGGAGGGGTATCCGTCTATTCTTTGTTGGGACTGTTTGGGCGGTTAGTTTCAAGGTTTGTGCTTCCATGCTTAGCCACTCTTCAGGCAGTTATTTCGATGATTTACAACTTGGTGTTGGGGTGTCTGGGGGTGGGGAAGCTATTCTTCATGCTGTGAACCGTTTGGTTGAGGACCGTGGGTGTGAGGTTGGTCTGTCCATGTTGTTGGTTGATTTTAAAAACGCTTTCAACATGGTGGACCGGACTGTTATGTTACGTGAGGTTCGTTTGCATTTCCCGGCTATTTCACAATGGGTGGAGTTTTGCTACTCTAGTCCTGCTAGATTATATTATGGTGAGCATACTCTTTGGTCTCATCAAGGTGTGCAACAAGGTGATCCGCTTGGGCCTCTTCTTTTTGCTTTAGTCTTACATCCTTTAGCTTGTAAGATTAGAGATTCTTTTGACCTTTCCTTTCAAGCTTGGTATTTGGATGATGGTACTATTATTGGTGATACCTTGGTTGTGGGTAAGGTTTTAGAGTTGATTATGGCAGACGGACCTTGTCGTGGTTTACACCTCAATGTTGATAAAACTGAAGTCTTTTGGCCACAAGAGGACCCCAGAAGCATGTATGATGGTGTTTTTCCCCCTAATATTTCTCGCCCCTCACATGGTGTTAAATTATTGGGTGGACCTGTTAGTGTGGATTTTGAGTTTGGTAGTAAGTTGGTCCTGAAAAGGGTTGCTAAAACTATTGAACTTATAGAGGCGGTTGCCAAACTTAATGACCCTCAATGCGAGTTGTTGTTAATCCGTGCATGTGCTGGTATTTCTAAGCTCTATTTTTCTATGCGCACATGTTCTCCTCGGGTCTTTGAGTGTGCTTTCGGTGTTTCTTTTGATGCGGCACTTCGTTCTTCTTTGGAGGCGTATTGTCACTTCTTCGGACCTGGTTTTGGTGGCAATGGAGACTCGCACACCTTACCTTTTGCTTTTGGGGACTTGGTTTATATTCTCGGTGATGTCTTGAACTATGCCTTCATTGCTTCTAGACTTCAATCAGCTGGCCTTCAGACTAAGCTTCTTCATGGTTCGGGTATTATAGCTGCTGGTCTCTCTTTTGATGATGCTCTATGTACTTTCAACGTGAATATGGATATTGACCTTTTGAGTAACCCTAGCGAGGTCGCTGCCCCCAAACTTATGACGAAATTGGCAGATATATATTTCGGTCGGGTTTCCCAAACTGTTGAATCTACTTTCCATCTTTCCCTCGGCGGATGGCGTTATGGAGCTCTTTAAAGGAGGATCACACTTCGGATTGGCTTAGGGTGGCTCCGGTATCTGGATTGGAACAAACTATGAGTGCGGGGCTTATCTGTGTACTTGTGTTATCGTTTGGGTGTTCCTCTTTTCCTTTGTTCAGTGCATCGGTGTTACCTTTTTGCTCTAAGGTTTTTCCTGGAGATATTTACGGGGATCACGCTGTTTCTTGTGCGGGTATTGTTGGCATTAAACATCGTCACAACCTTGTGCGCGATGTTCTTGTTGACATATGCTCTCGATCTGGGATTTCCGCTCGCAAGGAGGTGGATATTGGGCTTTTTGGAGATGGGGACAGATCCTTGCGACCGGCTGACATATTACTCTACTCTTGGGATAGTGGACGCGACGTATGTGTTGATCTTACGGGTTCGTCGCCTTTGACGCAATCCGGGTTGATTGATTTTATACGGGCGAGTGATCGGCTGATCTTTGCTTTCAGCGTAAGCGGGTCAAGTACGATGCCAAATGTGCGGATATTGGGTATGGGTTCCTCCCCTTCTCTTTTCCTCTTTGGAGAACTTGAGAAAGATGCAGTCACCTTACTCAAGCGTATTCGACGTTTCTCGATGACTCAGGATATTGGAGCGCGTGCAGCAGTTTATATCTTTAATAGGATTGGTTTTACCATTGCTAGAGGTGTGGGGGCTCAGTTGGTTTCGAGGCTCCCCACTAATCTTTTGTAATCCTATGAGTTTTTAATAAAAGTGTGATTAAAAAAAAATAAAAAAAAAAATAAAAAATAATAATAATAATAATAATAATAATAAGAGAAAATTACCAAAAGGGGACTTTTTTCCAAGTGTGGTCCGTTTTTAAGACTTTTTTCTCATCTCTTTCACAAAAGAGCCACGCTCAACTGCTCGACCCCATACATATTACGACCGCATTAAGCAATACAAAGTTCAAAGTTAGGTGGGCATGCTTTTCTACTTTATAGTTAAATAACAATTTTACCCACATATATAAATACTCCTTTCTCTTTCATCTCACCCAACGGATCGGCAAATCAAGTACTTTATCAATTACATACGGGTTTGGCAAATCAAGCAATTAATCTATGAAGAACAAATTAAAAGAACAAGCAACAAATGACAGATTGTACAAATCAAGAACATACGTGGTAGATCCATGTTGCTTATCACGTATATACGTTTTAGTTTCGAACTATGGCCATACCACGTATATACAAATCAAGAACATACGTCGCCGGATTTTACCATTCAGTCGCCGGATTTATTGTAGATCCGGCCAGTAGATCTCCACCTCTTAAAGATCCGACCAGAGCCGACACCCATTCAGTCGCCGGATTTATTGCAGATCGCGCCGGATTTATTGCAGATCCGCCGGATTTATTGCAGATCTTTTTGTGTTAAAAGCTCGAGATTAGAGATAGTCCTTTTGGTGACTCAGCTTTATTGTCTGGTTTGCATCATTTTTACAATATGAGGTTTGTTTGGTTGTCATCTCAAATGTAAAAAAAAAATAAAAAATAAAAAAAAGTGCAAATTTCTAGTAGATCTATTTTCTTGGATCTTCTCAAATGTAAAAAAAATAAAAGTGCAATAAAATACAAATATTAATTTTTTTTGACCAATCTGTGATGCTGGTTTTTTTTTTGTTCTTTGACCATAGATTAATTGCTTGTATTTGTTCTTTGACCAATCTGTAATGCGGATTTTTTTTTTTTCTTTTTTTTTTTTTTAAATTGTGGAGATGGATTTTATTGAATGGGTGGATCAGTGATGAAACAAGTAATTTTGGGTGGTTATGGACTGGTAAGGTGGTGAGCAGTGGTGGTCTAACAGTGGTAGTCGAACAGTTGAGCAGCGGTGGTGGTGGTGGTTATGGACTGGTAAGGTGGTGAGCAGTGGTGGTCTAACAGTGGTGAGCAGTGGTAGTCGAAGAGTTGAGCAGCGGTGGTGGTGGTTATGGTAAGGTGGTGTGCAGTGGTGGTCTAGCAGTTGAGCAGTGGTAGTCGAGCAGTTGAGCATCGGTGGTGGTGGTGGTAGATGGAGTTAGGTGATGGTAGGTAGGATAATTAATAAAAAATATAATAAAGGGTAAAATTGTCATTTAACCATAAAGTAGAAAGCATCACCTAACTTTGTACTTTGTATTGCCGATGTCGTAATATGTATGGGGTCGGCTTGATTGAGCGTGACTCTTTTGAGGAAAAGATGAGAAAAAGTTTCCTTAAGCGGTGTAACTTGAAAAAAGCCCCCTTTTGATAATTTTCTCTAATAATAATAATAATAATAATAATAATAATAATAATAATAATAGAAAATTCTCAAAATAAGCTAAAAAATCATGCATGATCCATTACAGGTCATTTTTTTGGGTCTTTTCCTATTTTGGTCATGCTCAACTGCTCGACTTCAATCAAATTTTGACACTTGTCATTCCTTTTGACTAATTGACTGAAAGAATTTTTACCTGATGACGTGTCATTCTTATGTACTTTTCTGAAAAAAAAATACAAAAGAATGACACGTGTCAAAATTTGGGTGGAGTCGAGCAGTCGAGCATGACCAAAATGAAAAAAAAAACCAAAAAAAAATACCATGTAATGGATCATGCATGACTTTTTGGCTTATTTTGAAAATTTTCTCTAATAATAATGGTAATAATAATAATAGAAATAATAATAATAATTTCATATCGGACGTATTTGATGATGTGCAAGAGCTGCAACTAAAAACAGAAAATAAGAATATTGAGGTTTTAAGTTGTTTTTTAAAACTTTAACCTAGATATATGAAGCAAAATAACCCTAGCATTAAATTTGCAAACAGTTGTATGTTCAAATTAAATAATTAAAATGATCGACCTAGTGATCGACCTAGACATATGAAGCAAAATAACCCTAACATTAAATTTGCAAACAGTTGTATGTTCAAATTAAATAATTAAAATGAGGAGGAAATTATTTTAATGGTTTTAAGTTTGGTAAATCAGCTCTTTTTATGTAATTTATGTTTTAGTTCATTAACCAATCCTTCAACTTTAATTTCTAAAGAGACAGGTTTAACCAAGGACACAATTAAGGATTATGCATACCGAACTGGTCAAACGCTAGACGATCTAACATATTTAGCAGAATTTGAAGTATCGGAGGATTTTGGTTCAATCGGAGCCATTTTGCTAGAAAACGAACACCACAAAGATGTTCGTGGAATCTGTTGTATTTGAAGGACTCCCCATAGGCACAATCAGCGCGACATGCAATTCTTGGATTCATTCCAAATTCGATAACCCTAACAAACGTGTTTTCTTCCTTGACAAGGTTAGTAACTAATTTATCTTACCATGAATCATTAATTACACATAAAGAAATTTATGGCTAAAATATTTCAATCAAATTTGTCAATCTTTTTGTTGCTAATGAACCAATTTCCTAGCAAAAAAAAGTTGAAAATATAGAATAAAAAAATAGTTAGTGATAATTTTTGTACAATGTGTATAGTATATTTTTAGATAATTTACTGTATTCTCATACACTAGAATGGTAAAGCATCTCTAATTTACCACTTTCCTTTTCTGGAAGAAAGTACAATAATTGTTCGATTAGAATGAACGAAATTGAATGAGATTTAATACGCGATGTTTTAAAAACTGATTTTCAATTCTAATTGCTTCGATTGAGGCACAAACCGGGTTTTACGCTTAAAACCAGTTTCCGATTACGATAAACGCGAGTTTTAAAACACTAAAAATATGTTCACATACATGTTAAAATTTATCAATACAAAGCCAAACATGTTTGTACACATTCATCTAGATTGAGGTAGAAAAACTACTCCGTGTAAATGATGGAGTAAGGAATAGTGACAAAAAATTTAAACTATGATATTACTCTAGTAATATAGTTGGTTTGGATTATCGTTAGGGTTAATATACCAAAAAGTTGCTAAACTTTCAAAAAAATTTGTCCTAAGTCACTAATGTTTATCTGCTGTCATCTAGGTTACTATACTTTACGCAACCGGTTATATTGGATACCAATAGTGAGACAACCGGTTGTTACCGGTTAAGGTATACACACCGAGTTGTGGCACATGTTATCTAAGGTAATAACTTTGCGAAAAATTTGTCCTAAGTCAAACAATGTTTCATTCCTCGCAAAAGTACTAAACTTTGCGAAAATTTGTCTGAAGTCACTAATGAAAATTTTGTCCTAAGTCACGAGTTGTGGCACATGTTACTGAACCTTTAAAATTATATGTTTTATACAATTTTATACACCTTTTATACGTTTTTATTCATTTTCATTCGTTTTTATACGTTTTGTTTGTTTTTTTACGTTTTTGTCCGTTTTTATTACGTTTTCATATGTTTTTATACGTTTTTATATGTTTTCATCCGTTTTTATACGTTTTGCCCATTTTATATGGTTTTATACATTATTTATACGTTTTTAAGTTTTCAAGTTATTATTCGTTTTCATCCGTTTTATACGTTTTCGTCAGTTTTCTTACGTTGTCTATTTTCTTATGTTTTCAAACATAAAAAGGGACAACGAATGAAACATAGAAAAAGCGGGGAAAACATAAGAAAAATGGACGCGTATAAAATGATAAAACGGCATCTATAAAACGGATGAAAGCGAATAAAAACAAAAAAAACCGTATAAAAATGCACAAACCATATAAAACGGACAAAAACGATAAAATGGATGAAAACATAAAAGTGTATAAACGGACGTAAAATGGGACAAACACGGACACGTATAAAAACGGACGTAAAAATGGGACAAAACGGACTAAAAACGGCGATATAAAATGGACAAAAGCGTAAAAAACAAACAGCATTATAAAATGAATAAAATGAATTAAAACATATAAAAGGTGTATAAAATCGTATAAAACGGAAAATTTTAAAGGTTCAGTAACAAGTGCCACAACTCGTGACTTAGGACAAAATTTTCATTAGTGACTTAGGACAAATTTTTAGCAAAGTTTAGTACCTTATATGGCGAGGAATGAAACATTAGTGACTTAAGACAAATTTTTCGCAAAGTTTAGTGACTTGTTTGTATAGGTTTAGTAACGTATATACCACAACCGGTTACCAATCCTTCGAGTGACTAGGGTGACACTTATAAAAAGGTTTAGTAACATATGTGAAAAACCCGTGAAGTATAGTGACCTAGATGACAGAATACAAACATTAGTGACTTAGGACAAATTTTTTTGAAAGTTTAGTAACATTTTTGTATATTAACCCTTATCGTTATCAGTCACTGTGAAATGTTAATGGTCTTAATAACTCAATTTGGTCCATTAAAGCTGAGACCATTAAAGTTGATATATCCTGGCCTAAATAAATGTAAAAAGTGATAGCATCAACTGATTTGGTTCTAAATGGGGGTTTGCACATCACAAACTCATACGTGTTAAATAAAATGTTTTGTTCCAAAAAAAAAGTATAGATTGGCGGGAACACTTTGACCCCGGATGCCTTTTAGAACTAGCCATTATTCACCTCACAAGAAATAGCTCCGGCAACTATCCTGATCTAGTGGGGCACCAACTAGAGTGAGCACGAGCCAATACTCGGACCCCTGAGCTCTTATTCTACAAAGTCTCTCTAGTGTGCCTATAGGTTTTGCGGAGGTGAGTACCTATCTGAAGCAAATGCCAAAGATAAGACTTGAACCTGGGTCTATTGACGCAAGCACAAGCGCTCTAACCATTGGACTAATACTTTTTTTTGGGTAATGGGGTGATACCCGGTGAATATATTAAAAGGAAAAAGGATTTAGGAATGAGAGAGGGTGGTAATGAGCCACCCTAAACCTAACGCCTATATGCTTGGAAACACGCTCAAAACATAACAACCACTCAGCAAAATAAAGCTAAAAAGACTACTAATATAAAAAAACTCAAGAAAACGCACAGCCTCTAGCTTTTAAGAACCAATCATCTAGCGTCCATGATAAAGCTATCAATCTTCCAAAGCTTCCTCATATGATCCACACGAAAGGTCTTCTTGAACCGCATCGAAACCAGCTTCAGCTTAACCACATCTATAATAACCTTGGCTACATGATGATCGAGGCCTATCTCCCTTCCCATGGAGACGATTACATTTCGCCTTTTGCCAAACATAGTAATTGGATGCGTACCACAACAAGGCGACCAACAATAGTAGTTACCTTGTTATACTTGGCGATGGGAAGTAACCACGCTACTATATCACTCCATTTCAAGAAACGATTAATACCGACCATGTTCATAACCCGATTACTTGAGTCTAAATAAGTACACTCACGTAGAAGAGGTGCCATGCTTATTTGGTCGATTTTACATAAAAAGGCAACGGCAAGGCTAAATCAACATCATTACCAACATGCCATTGTCGTAATCTATCTTGAGTAAGAAGACGTCTTTTCATCACTAACCACAAATGAATCTCATGTCTAGGGATAGCATAACCTCGACCATACCCGGTTGGGACCACTCAACTTCATTACCTCGGGTTCCTAATGGGACTTGCCACGCATGCTTTACATCAAAATCTACAAGCAATCCATCAAGCTTCCAAAGGAACTGCGTGTCGCCTTGATCTCGAAATAAAGTAGGGAGGAGTAACGCTTTCCAAAGATAGGGAAGGTAGTATACCACGATTGTGCCACGCCCAAGCACCATCATTCACAATATCACCTACTTTTTCTTTATGCCTACTAAAACCCGCGTTACTCAAAGCACGATACGTCACATAGTTCATCAAAGGACAATGCACATTCCAAGTATCGTACCAAATGTAAGCAAGCAAGTAACCCATTTCCAATTTTATACCAAACATACGGCCGAATATATTTGTTGAGAGAGCTTACGCCACCCCCAACTTACATTAGCTAATAAAGGGACTTCCCAAAAACTACGATGCTTTAGCTTGTAAGCATGTATCCATATAACCCACAAAGATTCTTTGTTCGTAATGTTAGGAATTAGAAATTCCAGGTATTAAAGAGTCGGTCACCTCAAGTATATGTAATCGTTAGAAAGCTCGTAGTCGTAGTTATTTTAAGTTAAGTAGTATTTAGTTAAGTAACACCGTGGAGGACGGTCGGGTCTTTACCCACTTGTATGCCACGATCCACGGCCCGATGTGTGGCGTTTATGTAAGACTATAAATACTCTCTACCTCCCAAGGTAGAGAGTTGGAGCTCATAATAATATCTTTCACTTTCTCTCACTAAGTTCCCTAAACCTCTAACCTTCTCTCTCTAGAATTCCATCTATATGCTACCTTGTGTTAATGTTATGATGTGTATGTGAAAAGTTATATCTTACAATTGGTATCAAGAGCCATGGTTAGATCATATCTTGCACATCTTTGGATTTATAGTGGTTTTTAGGTGGTTTTGAGTTTGAAAAAGTTTAGTGGTTTTGCATCATTTGGTTGATTTCTTGTGTTAAAGTTTGAATTTTGTTGGTACTTTTATGTTTAGAATCATCAAAAGTGTTTAGGTTTTCATTTGGTAAGCTTGAATCATCTTGGTTGGGTTGTTTTGGATTGAAAAGTGAGGTTTATATGGTTTTCAAGCTAGCGACTTAGTTCACGGAATATTTTCTTGGTAGCGACTTGCTTCACATTTTTGTAGCGACTTACAGTGTTGGAGCTAGCGAGTTAGATCTAGCGAGTTAAAGTACAAGTAGTGGATTCTCCACTACGGGTAGCGACTTGTGGTAGCGACTTGGTCAGTAGAGAGTTGCTCTTTAGCGACTTGTGTCTCTAGCGACTTGTGTAGCGTAATTTCGCCAAAAATTTGGTTAGCGACTTGGTCAGTAGCGAGTTACTACTTAGCGACTTGCTTTTACTGTTAGCGACTTGGGACTCTAGCGACTTAGGGGTGTAGCGAATTAAGGGTTAGCGACTTAGTGCATTAATTTCTAGCGATTTAGTGCATTATCTTCTAGCGATTTAGTATTTTATCTTCTAGAGTCTTGAGTGATTGTTTACGGTTTTCTCTTGATTCAGTAAAATCCTGTGAAAGAATCTATTTTCCGGTTTAATCATAGAGTTATAAAATCCCGTATAATCTGTTAACATGTCTACCAACGTTCCCATTGTCATCTCCAGCATTGCGAGGATGTTCAAGCGGTGGCTCGGATACTCGTCCACCCATGCTTGAGAACCGACTACGACTCTTGGGCTCAGCGAATTAGACTGTATTGCCTTGGAAAGGAAAATGGTGTCAACATTCTCAAATCCATTGATGAAGGACCATATCGAGTTGAGACGACTAGAGACTTACTTGATACTAATGCGATGGTACTCTCTATTTACGGAATGGACAGACCTAAGATGTATGATGAGCTTGATGATAAGGATAAAAAGAGATTTGATGCAGATATCGGGGCTTCAAACATTGTTCTTCAAGGTCTTCCTAAAGACATCTACAAGCTGATCAATCATAACACAGATGCTAAGGCGGTTTGGGACAATGTTAAGATGCTTCTCTCGGTTCGAATTAACTATGGAAGACAGAGAATCCCAACTCTATGACGAATTTGAGCATTTCAAGATGAAACCGGATGAGAGTGTCTATGAGTACTATGTGAGATTTCATAAGTTAGTTAATGACATGAGGAACATCCGAATGACTATGCCTAACATTCAGTTGAACTCAAAATTTGTGAACAACATGAATCCCGAATAGCACAAGTTTGTTACATTGTGAAGCTCACTAAAGGATTGAAGAATACAAACTATGAGCAACTCTATGCCTTCCTCCTTCACAATGAGAGACATGCTATGTTTGAAAAATTAATTCTCAATCAGTTCAAAACCAACGTGGAGAGACAAGCTCGTCTAATGACTCTACAACTTTCTACTCAAACATCGGAATCACAACCAAAGCATCACAAGTCATACCCTTGGGTAATGGTAATCACAAACTCATTCTTGATCCTATGTACAAACAAGGCGATCTTGATGCTCACGTGGGTAGCTTCATTAATCAACTAGCTCTTCTCATCAGTCAAAACATGAATACTCTCCCACCAACCAACAACAACCTCGAGCGCATCAACCCACACAATCAAGCCACTATTAAAGATGGAAGGATCGTGGTGCAACCAGTACAGGAAAGACAATATGATCGAGGGGCGAGGTGGAGCTGGGAGAGGTTATGTTGGAAACCCGAATCGAGGAAGGAATGGTAACCAAGGTCAAACTAAGCTCATCAAATGTTATAGCTGTGGTGGAGAGGGACACATTGCAAGGAACTGTACATCTCCAAAGCGCCCACGAATCTTGATTACGAGATAAGATCTTTCGGCTCAAGCTCGGGACAATGGTGCTACTTTGAATGAAGAGGAATTGTTGTTTCTAGCTGAGGGCAATGCCAAGACCTATGATGCGAGATGTGGATGGCGCCTATTCAGGGAGATAGGTCACAATCATCGAATGCCTTTCAAGTCGATGTGATGCATACGACTCCGATGTGGATGATGGACCTACGGCACACACAATTTTTATGGCTAGCATTTCTCCAATGGTTTCTCCCAAGGTCTCTTCTTCATCACTAGTTGGGCCATCCCATGACAAGCTCATCTCAGAGGTATTAAAACTATACGATGATCTTGATGTGCACGGATGCATGACAAAGTACAATCAACTGAAACTATTGAATCAAATATTGAAAATATGGGTAATATCGATATTGTCCCATATGATCAATATGTGAAACAAAGTGAAAGTGAAGTTGTACCAAGTGATGCATCTTCTGCGGTCAACAATGACTATGTTTTTGATGAATACATTGCATGTGCCCCTGATGATTCCATTATTTCTGAACTAAATGCCTATAAAGAGCGTGTTGCTATTTATGAACAACGTGCTAAGTTTGAGTTGACCACTCGTGAGCGTGAAATGGATGACCAAGTAAGTACAGAATTAGAAAAAGTAAGTTTAGAGAAGAAGTATTGAAACAAGAATTAAATTCCTTGCAAGAAAAACTTTCTAAAACATCTAAACAAAAACAAGAACTTCAAGAAAATGTGAAAATGCTTAAGCAAGAATTTAATGCAAAGGAATCAAAACTCTTGAGAGATTTTTCTAATCTGAAAACTTTGAAAAACAAACTTGAGAACAAGTTGTACATACAAGGAAACACCATTCAGACCGCTCACATGGTCACTAAACATCGAGTCTTAAGCGATAAGCATAGCATTCCCCTTGTTGAGGAACCTAATCCAGAGGTAATTAAAAGGCTAGAAATGCTCATAAGGTGCTTTATGATGGTAATGAAATTCTTAAGCCTAGGCAGAAACCTAGTTGCGTTGAGTGCACCGAGGAAGATAAGAAATCAGATGAAGTCACTAGGGAAAGGATGAACAAAAAAACTAGATGACCAAATGCAAAGAGAAAAAGATTATTATCACTCCCCATGACTACAAGAAGGAAAACTGGATTTCCTTGAACATGTTTAAGCCTTAGACATTGTTGACTCCTAACAAATTTTCGGAAAAAGGATTTAGAAAAGCAAAAGTTGAAAATATTGTTGAAACAAAACCCCCTTTATGGAAAATGCCTAGAAGCGTGAGTATCCTCCTAATACACCAATGCATCTAGTTCCTAGAAAAATTGCCACTAAAAGCAAGACCTTAATTAGTCAATATGTTATATTTCAACTATTTGTTGATTTTGAGAAAACTTGCAAGAAAAGGATCACACCCACGGTATAACGGAAGGAGAAAGGGGTTTTGAGCAAATGAAAGAATGTTATTTAACCGAGGTCATGCCTTTCTTTAAACTTCTAAAAGATCACTTTGAGAGTCTTAAAAAGGGAATAGAAACTGATATCAAGGGAATGGAAAAGGAATTTGATGCAATGGTAGCTGAAGTTAGTGATCATGAGCGTGCACTAAAATATAATGAGATTGAGAGGAAGAACTTGCATACATTAAATGAGACTCTTATTACTGAATGTGTTGCTCAAGATATTTTTTTCACCGCTTCAAATTGCTCTATTAATGCTTCCAAATTTCATGAACTATCTGTTGCCCGAAAGTCTCCCATGATCGTGTCATTGAGCTTGAAAAAACTAATTCTAAACTAAGCGAGAAAATTGAACTGGATGATCACGACAATTTGGTTAAACATTTTTCTAAACTAGAAGTTGAGCATTTTAATTTACAACTAAAATATCAACATCTCAAAGAAAATGTCAAAACTTCAAATATCAAGACATCTTCAGATGCTCCAGAGTTTGATGCAGTTTTTCAAATTAACAAGCGTGATGAACAGATTCAAGCTCAGTGCAACACGATCAGAAAGTTGAAAGCCCAATTCTCTCAATTAAAGGTCAAAGCGAACAATATGACAGCTCCCAAATGCCTCCTCCTTTAGATTCTCAGAATTCTCAAACTTTTCATCTTCAAAACTTAGTAAATGCTTTACAAAAGGAAAACGAAAGTTTTCTAGAAGAAAATGAAAAGGTTAAACGACATTTCAAAGAGTTATATGATTCAATGAAAGTCACTCGTGAACAAAACAACGAACAAATAGCTTCTTTACAAAAGGAAATTGAGAATCGAAGAGTCAGGAAAAGGGAAAATGCCAATGACAAAAGAATGTTGTCTCAAAGTCACTCTTATAATAAATATGCTTTGTCCGTAAATATATTCCCCTCATCTTAGGAATAATGAACATGCCATTCAATCATACTTCTCATCCCTTAAGGATAGTCTAGAATGTCTCCGTGAGATTGTTGAAGAGGATTTCATTAATAAACCTCTTGATAGTGAAATTGGTTTGCTTGCTTATATGCCAAACGATCTCAAGAAATCTTAGAATGCTTGATCACAATATGCCCAAAGTCATTAGGTGAGAGAGTTAATCCTTTGATTCCATGCTCTATGCCTAAAGCCAAGTATGAATATGCATTCTATTCCCAATGTTTTGAAAGGAACACTAATGTGCCTTTAAGTAGTTTGATTCCAGATATGTTAATGCTAAGAAAGTGAACTCAAGTGTGCCTTCTAGGAGTACAAATCACAAATCCTCTAGTTTTATGAAAGTGAACCTAAGTGCACCGCATGTAGTTCGATCCTTGACATCAAGCAGTGATGCAAAAGTAGATCAACCAACTAATGTTCCCATTCCCTCTACAGAGTAATCGGTGACATTAAGCGGAGCAGGTCAAAGTCTCAAGACAATACAAGGAATGATAGGACCTCTCAAGCTAAGAATGTGCATTGGAAGAAAGTAGAAGACCAATCTAGGAACTTTAAGCTTGAGTTGAATAAAACGAATCGTGTTGATTCAAGTATTAGCCTTAGGCGCATCTTGTAATTAATTCAATTCGATACTATTTGCAAACCTTGTAATGATGTCTGCTTGAATTCATTTCTAATCATGAATGTGGTGTTAATGTTTGTCTAATGATGTTAAATGTCCGATTAAAATTGTTAATGCTAAAATTCATGCTAAGAAGGCTAAAAGGCAAAAACGAAAGAAAGTTAGAAAACAATGGAAACCCACAGGAAGAACATTTATAAAATAGGTTATTATTGGATACCTTTTGGCCATAAGAACTAATCGAGACAATGCCCACTAGAAAATGGATGCCTACTTGTAGAACTATTCCCTTAAGAAGTGAGCATACTTTGAATAGGGCTAATGTTGACACTAATTGCATCTATTCCCAATGATTCCATTGCCTCACTTTCGATATGGATGCTTCTATTTACGATGTGGGTGTTCCAAACATTGTTACTAACCAAATGGAACCCATTCTTGCATAGGGATCCCAATTATCCGATTATCCATTTTGTATGCGTGTTCAACTGCGGATCGTTCAAATCGTGGTACTGGACTCAGTGCCGTTCCAAGCATATATTTGGAGACCGGTCATGTGCTCATGAACTTCGTGAGCAAGTTCATCGGGACTGTTAGATTTGGTAATGATCATTTCGGTGCTATTATGGGTTATGGAGATTATGTTGTTGGTGATAGTGTCATCTCGAGAGTCTACTATGTTGAAGGGTTGGGTCATAATCTGGTCTCTGTTGGTCAATTATCGTGACTCGATCTAGAAGTTGCCTTGAGAAAACATACACCTTTGTTAGAGATCTTAATGGTAAGGAACTGTTAAAAGGAACTCGTGGGTCAAACCTTTACACCATCTCTATCGATGACATGATGAGGGCTTCTCCAATCCGCTTGTTATCAAAGGCTTCAAAAACAAAGTCATGGTTATGGCACCGTCGTCTCAATCACTTGAACTTCGGCACCATCAACGATCTTTCCCGAAAGGACTTAGTTGTAGGTTTACCTAGACTAAAGTATGAAAAGGATCATCTTTGTTCAGGATGTCAATTGGGAAAAAGCAAGAAATATGCCCATAAACCCAAACCTACTAACTCTGTCACTGAAGTTCTTCATATGATTCATATGGATTTATGTGGACCAATGAGGGTGAGAATATCTTTGGGAAGAAATATGTGTTAGTTGTGGTTGATGATTACTCTAGATTCACTTGGGTCAAGTTCTTAAGGACAAAGGATGAAACTCCTGATATCATCATCAAACTCATCAAAGCATTGCAGGTTCGACTTAACAAAACCGCCGAATTGTCGAGCATAGACAATGGAACCTGAAGTTTGTCAACAAACAACTTAATGAATTCTATGAAAGCGTTGGAATCAGTCATCAAAGAAGTGTTTCACGAACTCCTCAACAGAACGGTGTAGTTGAAAGACTAAATCGGACTCTGGTTGAAGCCGCTAGAACAATGTTGATTTACTCAAAGGTTCCAATGTTTCTACGAAGCAATCGCCACTTGCATGCTATACACAAAATCGTTCCCTAATCCACACCCTACATGGAAAAACTCCATATGAACTTGTCCACAACTGAAAACCTAATCTCTCTTTCCTTCGTGTGTTTGGTGCATTGTGCTATCCAACTAATGAGGGTCAAGACTTAGGGAAACTTAGGGCTAAAGCCGACATTGGAGTATTTGTAGGATACGCACCAAACAAAAAGGGATACCGAATCTACAACAAAAGAACCCGAAATATCATGGAAACCATTCTCGTTACGTTTGATGAGCTGACCGGTCAAATGGCTCCTGGACAACTCCAGATTCGGGACCCGCACTTCAAGACAGTCCCATTGGTTCATCTCTTGTTCCAAACTCTACTCAAGAAACTCCATATGTACCTCCATCCGAAGATGATGTAAAGAAATTGTTTGATCCTATGTTTGATGAACTGTATGATTCAAAAACTAATGAGGTGATGATTCACGCAATGAGAGGATGCTCATATTCTGTGAATGAAGTCAATCCTTCAGTCTCAATATCTTTAAGTCAAGAAGCACCTGCTGCCGATCCTTGATCTCATCAACAAATCATCATTCTTCAAATGTACATCATGGAAATGTTTCTGGCATCAATGATGAAGTTAATCCCTTTGCTACTCTTGAGGATGCTCCATTTTAAAACATATTTGCTACTCGAATCATCATCGAACCATCTTCTTCGGAGACATCGACTCGCTACCTCGGTTCCTCAACAAGCTGCCACATGAACACCTTAGAAAATGGACTCACGATCATCCATTAGACAACATCATTGGAAATCCCTCTCGTCCTGTATCAACCGGAAACAACTTGCAACCGATGCCTTATGGTGTTTCTTCAACTCCGTACTTTCTAAGATCGAACCAAAAGATGTTATTACCGCCATGAATGAAGGCAGTGGTTCAATGCCATGCAAGATGAAATTCATGAGTTTGATCGACTTGATGTATGGGAGTTAGTACCTGCTCCAGACTGTGCTATGATTATAGCTCTCAAATGGATCTTCAAAGTAAAACTTGATGAGCATGGTGATGTGTTGAAGAACAAGGCTCGTTTAGTTGCTAAAGGATATCGTCAAGAGGAGGGTATAGACTTTGAAGAAATCTTTTGCTCCTGCTTTCGAATCGAGGCAATCGAATCTTTCGGCTAACGCGCTAGTAAGAACATGGTAGTTTATCGGATGGATGTGAAGACGGCATTTCGAGCGGAGATCTTAAAGAAGTCGTCTCGCCACCAACTGAAGGATTTGTGAATCAAGAGCATCCTACTCACGTTTATCGCCTGAAGAAGGCTCTTTACGGTTTAAAGCAAGCTCCAAGGGCATGGTATGATACGTTGTCAAAGTTTCTTCTATCAACCGGATTCAAGATAAAGGAGCGATTGATCCTACATTGTTCACCAGGAAGTCGGGCAAACATTTAACTCATGTTCAAATTTATGTTGATGATATTATTTTTGCCTCGACCGACCCAATGGAATGTGATCGTTTTCTAATGAAATGAGTTCAAAATTTCAAATGTCAATGATGGGACAAATGTCATTTTCTTGGGATTACAAATTTCACAAAGTCCCGGAGGCATTTTCATAAATCAATCTAAATATGCACCAGAGATTTTAAAGAAATTTGGATTTGATTCAAGTGACCCTGTTGACACCCCATGATTGATCGAACCAAACTAGATGAGGACCACTCGGGGATCATGATTGACCAAACGAAATATCGTAGTATGATTGGATCCCTGATGTACCTCACTGCTAGTAGACCGGACATCTTGTTATTTGTTTGCATGTGTGCTAGATACCGGCTAAGCCTACTAAAAGCACCTTGAAGCAGTTAAGCGGGTCTTTCGGTATCTCCAAGGAACCATCAATATGGGACTATGGTACCCGAAGGACACCGTTATGTCACTAACGGCCTATGCAGATGCCTTGATCATGCGGGTTGTCAAGATACACGCGTCGGTACATCCGGAGGTGCTTTCGCTTTTGGGTGATAAGCTTGTGAGCTGGTCGTCAAAGAAGCAAATGAGTACTTCTATTTCCTCTACAGAGGTGAATACATAGCCATGTCATCTTGTTGTGCTCAAATCTTATGGATGAGATCTCAATTATCTACTATGGCTTTGAATTCAACAAAATCCCTCATCTTGTGATAATAAAAGTGCTATTGCTCTCTCATGCAACAACGTTCAACACTCAAGAGCAAAGCATATCGACATTCGACATCATTTCATCGGGAAACAAGTGGAAAAAGGTGTGGTGGAACTATATTTTGTGAGGTCGAATATCGCTTAGCGGACATCTTCACCAAAGCTCTTCCAAGAGAAGGTTTTGAGTTTATTCTTCCACGTCTTGGCTTGAAAAGCCTTCAACCGAAACTCTCAAAGCGTCTTCGGAGGAAGACGAGGAGTAAAGGTCTATCTTCATCTATCTCTTGTAAATATTTATTCGAAAAACAAAATACAAAAATATAAAACTTTCAAAATCCATAAAAATTTGAAAAATTCGAAAAATCTTCAAAAATATTGTCATTTTGTCATGTTTTTCTCGATTCGATAATATCTACGGTCTTTGTCTTGTCATTCAAAGAATGACACGGGACTTTAGATATTGTTCGAATTTTATTAAAAAATCAAAAAATCAAAAATATTTTGGGAGAAAGAGAAAAATGGTTTATTGTCATTTTCCGGCAATAACCCGGTTTTAAAAGAAAGAACAGAGCCATGTTTTACCATGTTTTCAAATTCCATGCTCTGATTTTATAAACATTTATCTCTGAAAACTAAATGCTTTGAAAAATAACTCGGTCTCTATTTTTGATAATCATCCGGACTTATTTGTCAAAATCTCTATCTCTCAATCAACAACCTATGTCATTGATTGAGGGGAGAATGATTTCAATTAAATTAAAAAGTTATTTGGCATTAAATTGTTTTCAAAAGATATACATGCATGTTCCATCAATGGAGTTTAAAGTCTTAAAATCCGATCCTTATCGGTTAAAACGCGTTTTCATAATCAAGTCACAATTCTCCTTAAAAGCTTTCAAAATCAATTTAAATCTATAAGAGATCACAAATCTCAAATGATTTGATAATTGTGATCGGGGAAGAATGTGTGATTTAAATGGATTTAAACCGATAATTAGGTAAATGGTTTTATAATGATGTACATGCTATCCTTGCTCACATGTGACAAAGCGATTTCAAATTTTCCATGCACATGTTGAGGGGGAGCATCTATCTTAAACCTATGATTTGAAAAGTGATCATTTATCTCAATGTTCTGGTTCCCTCTAGTATGTGTAAAACTCTTTTCAAACCTCGAGGCACATATTGAGGGGAGCAAATTCATGGAAACCTCATCCTTCCCGGAAATGCTTTATCTACTTGATTTGATCAAGGAAGTGATGTTGATATTTTTTAGAAAATGGTAATCAAAGAAGTTAATTCTTTCTCTTGCCTCCGTGTGGAAAACTATTTCAAATACTTGATTCACATGTTGAGGGGGAGTTCTTCTTCTAAAAATATCAAAAACAATTCAGGTACAAAATGCTTTGATAATATATCACAAGTATCTGGATTGATTTTCAAATGGTTTTCAATTGGTTCCAATGGCGGATGAACAATACCAAATAGACCGACCAACTTTACTTTATGTACGATGATATAAGGATGATAAGGTTAGGTATTGGTTCCCATGATCCGCCAGACCCGGAGGGATCTACCGTGGACAATCCACTAGTTAGTGTAGAGTTCTTAGGTATGATGATAAAAGGAGAAAAATGAGATATGGTAAGAGTGCGGACTAAGGCGAGCTAGTAATCTTGGAATAAACCCAACAAGGTTCTAGCTATGAAGTCTCGGTAAGCCTTGAAGGGGTTGAAGAATGAAAAAGAATTGAATGAGAAAAGGGTGAAAACAAATAGCCCTCCAATTATTCAACCTTAGGCGTAAGCGGGTTCAATTCATATGCTACTGATGGTAACATCGGTATTGAAGACAAGGCGTCATGGACCCAAAGGACGCGCACTTCAACTTTCCAAACCACTCAAGTTCCTCTTAAAAGGACTTGTTTCATTCTCACGGGAACCGACATTATCTATCGACTTTCTCTTAGAGATTGTTGATATTGAAGAATGAGGCCCTCTCCCTAGTCTCGACACGGGATCCAAATATGCACAAATTGAGTCTAGAGCCACGAGATCATCAATAAATCTCATTAGGACACTTTCAATGAAGACTCTCTGTTTCACACAATGTGGAAAGAGAGATTATATCTTGAGTCCTACGCATTATCCTTGTGGTATTGCCATAACATCTGAGTGATGTGTTTACACATTCACAATGAAGATGGAAAGCCTTCTGGAGCCAACATCAAACAAGCTTCTGGTAGGTGGCATGTGAGATCTATTATATGGATCAACCATGTGACAACTGAGCAGAAACAATGGGGCGATTCAATCTTTTGAATCAATCTCGGTTCAGGTTATGGATTGGCGGATACCTTTGAAAACCGGTCTTTGTGCTTAAAAACTCTTTTCTTTAGCACATCGACCGTGTACTCATTTTTCAAATCAAAAGGTGTTTTATGATTGATAATTGATTTTCATTAAAACCTTCGTTGTATTGCAAAAACAATTTCTATTGAGCAATACACGATTGTTTTTCAAATCTCTTTTCATCAATAAGTGGACTTAAAATTCGCTGGTTCACTCACTCCGTGTTGTCTTCTTTGAGACGCCGGTTTGAGAACGCTAGAGCAATTGCGAAACCCTCGTCAAGGAAATTCTTGAATTATACGATCACGCAGGCGGTACATGTATCGATCAAGCGGGAACCGTGGGCGTGTACCTCAATTCAACGAAAGTGATCAAAGACACTTTCGTGCGATTTATTGTTAACTGTTGTATGCAGTACCCGACGCTTTTGCGGTCGTAATGAATGCGGTCAATCCATAGCCGCATGCTCACTTAACACATTCATCTCAAAAGAAATCATGATTAGTGCATCAATGACTCTGATATTTTTCACTCCATGCTACCTTTCGCTGCGCCAATATCATGATTCAACAAATGCTTCCGCTACTCGATGAGAAGATATCATGATCCGAATGTGAGCATGTCGGTCCTAAAGTCACAACATCACATAATACCAACACCACAAAGGATGTCTGAGATTTTTATGGTGATAATCTCAAATGATGGCTCAAAATTATTATCACGTGGATCAGGAAAAGACCTCCACTTGAAGTAACCAAACATGCAATGTGAAGAATCAATGACTACGAGCTTAGGAACAAAGGACTACATCAAGAATGCAAGAACAATTGTTAATGTCATATCTGTTTGTATTCAATGTAATTTTAGTGCATGATTGAGGTGACCTCCCTTAGGGGAGATTGTTAGGAATTAGAAATTCCGGTATTAAAGAGTCGGTCACCTCAAGTATATGTAATCGTTAGAAAGCTCGTAGTCATAGTTATTTTAAGTTAAGTAGTATTTAGTCAAGTAACACCGTGGAGGCCACGGACGGTCTTTACCCATTTGTATGCACGATCCACGGCCGATGTGTGGCGTTTTATGTAAGACTATAAATACTCTCTACCTCCCAAGGTAGAGAGTTGGAGCTCATAATAATATCTTTCACTTTCTCTCACTAAGTTCCCTAAACCTCTAACTTTCTCTCTCTAGAATTCCATCTATATGCTACCTTGTGTTAATGTTATGATGTGTATGTGAAAAGTTATATCTTACACGTAATAATCTTCCATATATGGGTTGACATCAAGAATATTAAACTATTCAAGCTTACGAATTCCAAGACCTCTCTCATATGTTGGTAGACACACATCATCCCACGAGACCTTCACTTTGCCACGCTTCATGTCTCCTTGGCACCACAAGAACCCCATCACCGCTCTAAATCATGGATGATACCGGCTGTTGAAGAATAAAGACCTAAGCCCAATAAAGATGCATGGACAATGGGACAGATTTCACAAGTCGTAAAACTCCGGCAAAGAAAGCCATTTATTTTTCCAATCACCAATTTGAATCCTAACACGCCAACAAGGATTTTGCAATCCTTATTATATAGGAGTCTAGAAGAAATTAGCGGAACGTCAAGTATTTAATAGGAAGATTTTCCGCTCGAAGGCATAAGATGCAAAATTGATGCCTTAACATGGTCACTCACGTTACACATGAAAATAATACTGTTAGGAATACTTGGAACAAGATTGGACACACCTTTGAACTCTTCCAAAGCTTCCATAATGACACTAGCTGAATTCACATCCTAGCAAACATTAGTAAGTCATCGTTGAAACATATATTAATAAGTTTCAAATTTTACTACACTTGTGGTGATAAGAAAAATCTCCATCTTCACGAACTTTACGTTTCACAATAAGAATGAGAATCTCGTTACGGTGGTAAACAAATAGACATAGGATCACCTTGATGAAGACCCGCCTCTAAAAAATAACCGCGTGTAAATCTCCATTTATGTTAATGGAAAATGACGTGCTAGTAACACAAGCCATTATCCATTTAACCATCTTCGACTGAAAACCAAACAACCATAGAATATCTTCCAAGAACTTCCAATTAATCGTATCATACGCCTTTTGAATATTTATTTTAAACGCACATCTAGGAGGGGCCCTATTAACATGATAGTTGTGCATAAGCTCTTGAGCCAGTAAGATATTATCCGAGATAGACCTTCCCGGAACGAAAGCGGATTGGTTATCACTAACAATATCATCTAACCCATCTTTAATACGATTGGTAATTATTTTACTTATGCATTTATATATCACATTACAACACGAAATAGGACGGTAGTCATTCACACGGGATGGAGTAGATACCTTAGGAAGCAAAGCAATAATCGTGTGGTTGATTTCTTGCAAAAGCTTCCCACTAGTTAAAAACTCCTTCACCGCCTTACACACATCACCGCCCACAATGTCCCATGCTTTCTTAAAGAACAACGAAGTAAAACCATCCGGCCAGAGCTTTGTCATTTGCATACTTGAACATGGCACATCGAATCTCATCATCGTAAACATTTCACCATATTTACTGCTTTCACATGATCAAGACGCTTAGCAAACAACCCTCTTGAATAAGAGGGTTAACATTATTTTCCTCCAAGAATGAAACGCATATAATGTTGGACTAAAACATCGTGCACCACATTACCTTCATAACAAACATTATCAGGTCCCATAATACAATCAATTCTTCTCCTAATTCTTTTAGCTTTAACTGAGCGATGAAAATAAGTTGTATTGGTGTCACCATCACGAAGCCATTCTATCTTTGCTTTTTGTCTCAAGAAACGCTCTTCATCCAAGGTAGCTTGCGTAAGAGCGTCGATAAGTCGCTTCTTCACAAGAAGTATAATAGACAAAGGATATTTATCAAGCGCCATTTGGACTTCATCCAATTCGTGTCGAAGTTTAACCACACGCTCATGTAAATTACCCTGGGCGTGCAACAACTTCCTTAAAGGTTTCTTCAAAAAACGCAACCTTTTAACAACTTGAAACATAGTAAAACCATTTACTTCAATTCCCCACTGACTGGCCACCACCTGCATGAAATCTTTTTTGTAAACAAGGAAATTATAAAACTTAAACGGCTTTGGTTTGTCTTTAGATGTCTTTTGAATCTTCAACACGCCGGGAGTGATCGAATTCGTAAGTGGGGTTGAAAAATAGCATAAGAGCCCGGCACTTCACGGGATCAATTCTATATTACCCATTACACGATCAATTTTCTTTAAGATACCCACACCGGCTCTAGGCTTCTAATTCCATGTATAGTGCAACCCCGTACTATTGACATCCTCAACCTCAATATTATGAACACACTCATTAAAGTCCCGCATAGATATATTAATGTTTTTCGACCCATGAAACGTATCTTCAATAAAAAGAGCAAAGATTAAAATCGCCCATTATAACCCAAGGTCTGGAATTCACGAAATTATGATGCATTTCAAGGCTTTGCCACAAATCCCTTCGCTTCACATAAGAGTTAGACGCATAGACGAAAGTACAAAATAACACTTTACCATCAGCCTTTAGAAAAACCTGACTATGCATAGCTTGACTCGTACAAGTTAACACCAACACATCCACAAAGATCGTCGTTCCAACAAAGGATAATACGTGAACCCTTGGTACAAAATCTGCTATTAGACGCCCATTTCCACCTTGCGCACACTTTACTACACACGCTATCTAGCTTACCAATATCCACATGAGATTCAAGAATAGCACATACATTAAAATTATTATCATCAATCACTTGCCGAACCTCCGCTTGTTTAGGGGTGCGGTTCAAACCCCTTATATTCGAAGATGCGATGCTATACATCGGGCACATTGACATTGGGAGTGCTTTGCCCCAACGGCTAGGTTGTTTCAATCGCCTCGTCATACACTGCCAATATCATCATCGCCAGAAGTTCTCCTTCTCATCAACAATACTTTGATTGTCGGCCCACCCTGCCTTAGATGCCTCCACATGAGTATTACTAGATGAAGCCAAAGCGTAAAATGGATTAGACACGCTTACTTTCTCGCTTAGCCTTCCAAGTTCCGCATCGATAAGAGACCGCAAAACACCAATGAGCTCTTGGGTTTAAAATTTCGCCTACTTCTTCCCCTTTATTACGACCTATAACCAATTGAAAGCCATCATTCTTTTCTACATCTTGCTTCTTTGGCATTTCTTTCACCATATGTGGGCACGCATTATCAAAGATCATTAAAGGTTTTACACGTTGAGCAAATAGGTTTCCACTCGTATTCCACATTAATTTTCTCATAGAAGTAGCCATCACCTTCAAGGTTAGGGACAACCACAATAACATATTCCTTTGGTTAAGTACCCGCTTCTACCTCAATCATTTCCCTTGAATATGAGCTTCTTCCCCATGATTCATTACACATATTGCATGTGTAAGAGTCTAGCATAATCGGGTTCCCAATTTTGGACGCAATAACACTTAATCCATCAGCAGTGAAGGCTGCTAATGGAACATCGTGCAACTTAACCCATACTGGGACACTAGTATGATTTTCTTTAGTTAAGCCAGCAGATGGAGACCATTTTTTCAAAATAATGGGCATGTTTCGTATCATCCACGGTCCACTTTCTAAAACATCATCGACACCTTTGCTAGTTGAAAACTTGAAGAAGTAAAACCCCTTCGCGCTCATCATTACCTTCTGAATGCCAAATTTCCCCCATGCATTGTAAACATAGTTTTCGACAACGGGAAAAGCTACACGCTTACCTAAGAAATAACCATAAATGGAGTTATTAAGCCTTGCATTTACCTCTTCAACAGATGACTTCGGAATCATGGCTTCAAATTCTCCATTGTTTGACCCATTAAAAGTGTCCACCTTTCCAAGTTTCCTTTTAGTTGTGGCTTTTCAGACGTAACCATGCTCACAAAGGACTTAGGTTGTCCTTCATTAAACGACGATTCTCGAACCATATTCAACTATATATCATCACTTTTATGACCCTTATTTTCAGCACTAGCATTCCCACTCATCGTACATTCCACGTTTCTTATCTTAGTAGCAAGACTTTCCAATACCGACGTAAATTCCTCCTCTCCTGAACCCTTATCCATCAAACGAAATAGCCCAACCACGACTGAAATACTTCGATGCTAATAAAATGTTTTGTTGATTAGTAAAATAATTTTGATTTAATTAATTGCTTTATTTTATCGCTATCATCTTTATTTTAATTTATCCACATATAAAAAGTGTACAACTACTCTTAAACTCTCAAATTTAGAAAAATAAAATTACTATTATATCTTCAAATCTCAATTATTGCTATATTTGAAATATGGGGATATGATCGCTGTTGCAGCAGCAGTCTATTGCATGGCTTATTTGGCCAAAAACCTCCTTATATTTGCTTTCATATTTTCACCTATCTATGTTTGGTTCCATATCCTTTGTTCATATTTGAATTGGGGGTAGGGGTGGAAGAGGGGGAAGGGGTATACAAGATCAATTATGACGGAGATGTAATGTCAACTAAGCCTTGCAGCGGAGATCATATCCCCCTTGAAGTATATCCGCCCCTCTACTATATATCTATCTAGCAAATTCTATATTTTTACCTCAACATAAAAAAGAGCATATTATTTCTTTTTTATTTATGAAATCAAAGTAATAAATAAGCAAAAATTCAATTTTTTATATATTTTGGTTTGAAATTGAATATCAAAGTCAACAATCTCATTTAATGGTAGTGGTTTGAAGTATGTTAAGCAGTCTCAACATCATTTCCTATAAGGATAAGGGATTGTACATTGCTATTAAAATAAAATAGATGTTTTATAATAATGACAATGTACAATCAAATAAAGCATAACATTACCTCTAATGTTCAAATGAACATTAGAGGATCCTTATCCTTCCTATAAACACTTTTGCTGAATTAATGGTGTTTTGAATTATTAACAACTTTTTAAATTTTGTAATGCATGACAACCTTTTTTCAATGTTGTTTATATAAAAGAGTACATTTTTTTTATATTTAATGTTGCATCCACACTAGAGGTGCACAAAGAGGTTAACCGGTTCGGTTTTTGACCCGGTCAAAACCGAACCGGTTTGGGTCAACGGCCAAAAAGGGCCGGGCGGTAATCCCGCTCGGTTTCAACCAGTAGTGAAGCCGAAAAACCCAACCTGGCCCAAACCGGTTTGGGCTCTTTGAACCGTCTAGGACCTGTTAACCGGTTTTGGCCGGTTCTAGTTTTCGCTGTTCGCTGCCGCTTGTAATCGTTTTCTTGTTTCGTGTATTAATAAACTAGAACTTTTATTTTTTCGTGTATTAATAAACTAGAACTTTTATTTAATAGAACGGATCGGATAATACATGATACATCACACATTACATATAAACTTAAAACACAACACATAATAACTTAAACATAAATCATCGATAACTTGATACGATACTTTGATCCGTCTTTGAAAACGAAATAATTGCCAATTTTCACACAAAACCGCCACTTGTGAATGGCCGAATCGTAGAAGTTTTAAAACCGCTTAAAACACAAATACAATGAAGTCCTGGAGAATAGAATGAATTCCCGGGTCGTTATGTCCCACGGAGACTCAATGGTGTGCAAACACTAGATCAGAAGATAGAGTGATCACTAAGGATAGTGATCGGAAAGGATTTGGATTGAATATTACACTCCTAAAAAAGTTAATAAATTACAGCGAATAATTAAAATGCAAATTAAGAAAATTAAAAAGATAAAAAATATTAAATAAACGCTATCACTATATTTAAAGTAATGAACGTTTAAAACCTAAGACGACGCTTTAAATTAAAAACTACGTAACGCATAAAATAAAACGCGAAAATAAAGAAGGAAAATACCTATGTATATAGAAAATACATTTTTACAATCCTAATTATATAAGAAAATTATTAGAAAAAAGAAAATTATTTTTACAACTATTTATCTAATTATTATTAATTAAAAACTATTTTAACTATTAAATAATAACCTAAAATAAGATAAAATATGAAATAAAGCTAGAAAAATAAAATTATGACTTAGGAAAATCTAAAATATTATAAAACTTATTTTAAAACTGAAAATATATTTTTTAGACTTTTTATGTATTTATTATTAATTAACTACTATTTAAAACTAATTAAAATGCTAAAAAAATACTATCTAAACCAAGAAAATTATGGAAAAATACTTTTTATGACTTTTACATTTATCTTAACTTAAGAAAAATGAAAGATTATTTTTTTTAAACTTTTCTTAATTTTTTGTATTAAATGCTATTTAAAAAGTGCTAAAAATCAATTTAAATTAAGAAAAATAGCAAACAAGCTTAGAAAAATATGAAAATTTCAGAAAAACTCTAAAATAATATTAGGAAGCTAGGAAAAATTGGAAAACAGGTGCTTGTGTGGAGGAATTAGAATCGATGACCAAGTGCTTATTGAAATAAGCACTAAAATAAGCAAATGGAATCCAAAGGCTACCAACTGATAAGGAAGCTACAATAAGCTAAAAGAACTAAAATGGAACAAGTTTCAACAAGTCCTAATCACCTAAATCACAAGCTAACACAGATTTGATGTTTTGAGTTTAGAAGCTAAAACACTGCTCAAAAGGTTTGGGTACCAACTTTGGACACAAGCACAATCTTCAAAATAAGCTAAATGTGAAAACTATCACTTGGAACCTAGACTAGACCTGGGTGAGACCAAATGAACCAAAACTCAGACCATGACCATTTCTATTGAGCCCCTCGTGCACCTTGCACAAATTCGAGAAAACTCGGTGTCATCCTGAGTATCGATTAAGGGAGCAGGGCACTTAGGCCCTAATAGACAAGCTCTTTTAAGCTTATAAAAAATTCACAAAATTCTTCAAAAATGGTAATAACAAACTATACCAATAGAAGTTTTTGAAACATCAAATCTCACTGAATTTGACCCAAAAATGAATCAAGGAAAATCCTTGCAGGTGGCTAAGTGAAAACAGTTTTTCAGCTTTTTGACTTTGAAGCAAATATGTAAGTTTGACTTTTTTGAACTTTACCACTGATTTTAAGTATTAAGATTGATTTTATATGATGTAATGAACCTAATGCAATCAATGTTTAGGACTTCTAAACACAAAACAATGATCTGTAATACCAAAATCTCAACAAGATGGATCAATGAGATAGATTTAAGTGAAAATTTGACTTTGGTGGTGTTGCAGACCCAAACTAAGACTCAAATGAGTTTAATTAGAGTTAACAATCATGTACCATGAGAAATGAACCCTGATTAAGCCTTAGAGACAGAATAAGCTAAAAACCAAACACTCCTTAATCAGCATTTTGAAAATGAAACCTGAGCTAAACCGACAAACTTGTATCAGTGATCAAATTACATTCTTATATCCTAAATACATCTTTCTAAACAGATATGCACTAGTTTTAAATCCAAATAAAGAAAATGCAAAGAAACTAGAAATTTACTCACAAAAGGGTCCTAGCCACTATGGCTTGAAAACAGTAACCAAAGGATCTCTAACCTATTTATATCAACCCACTAGACCTAAATCAACCCATATCCACTCTAGCTTCACCCATTGACCAAATCACATCATTTTGCACACTGTTTGACTTTTGTTGACCAAGGATCAAAATGAATGGAAACTTGAATGTGAGCTTGTATAAAGCTATCATAAGCTCATTTAAGCTTGTTGAAACTGATAAATGAGCTTTATGAAGCTTTTGAATGAGATTGTGACAGGGAAAATTTCAACAGTTATGTAAAAATTTGAAAATAGATAAATACTTGGAATCACTGATTAGAACTTGATAACACTGCAAATATAACTTGAGTTTAACATTTGAGAACACAAAATTATAGTTTTGAAATTAAACTAATACATTAATGAAAAAAGCAACATAAGAAAATTTACAAGCTAATAATCTACTACTTGGTTTGCTTCCTCTCTCTTTCTTTTATAATCCAATCCTCTTCCTATCTACTCGAATGTATCCCAAGATCCTCACCATTGGATGGCTTTAAAAGTGATCCTAGCCATTTAAGAGATTTGGCGCCAAAATTCTTAATCGCGCCAATTGGGGTTGAGTGAAGAGGTAAAAGGTAGCATTAAATGTGTCTTGGATGTAGTGGAGGAGGGAACAAAAGATAATTTGGGGAATGGCCGGTTGAGTGGCGGTGATAGCGATTTGAGAAGAAGAGACTTTGGCGGGGTGTTTGTTTTTGACCAGAGGTTTGACTGGGTAGATATTAATAAGCAAGGGGTCAAAATGGATAAATAGCGGGTCCAAAGGTATAGGCAGGGTTCATTTGGTTTGTGAGAAGTCTAGAATTCAAAAAGGCTTAAATAACAAGGACCAATGATGTAAATTCTAAAAACACAAGGACCTAAGCTGCCATTTAAGCAAAGAGGTTTCAAGGGACCAAAAGTGACAATCTCACTAAGTATAAGGACCAAACTTTACCATTCTGATTTCCAATGACTATTTTCAAAGTTGAAGGACCTTTAAAGCCATTTGACTAAAGATTCATTCAAGATTTGTTTTGACAATTTAAAATATTTTGGGGGACCTGGAATGATATTTCACTATTTAGATTTCGAGAATTTGTTTTACAACTTTTGAAACTTGGGGGACTAAAAGCGCCATTTTGCAAAATTTGATCGTTTTAAATGCGATTTTGATAATTTTGCATTTAAAACACATAAAACACTGATTTGTGATATATTTATCATTTTAAAGCATTTTTGAGTGTTTTTAGATGGTTTTCTAACGATTAGATAATACAAAAATGATGAGTATTTAGACCTTCCATCCCGATCCATACGCTAAGATATTGCTAGTCCCACAGCAATGATTTGAAGCTTTAATGGATTTTAAAACTCTTTACCAAAAGCCATCACTTCGGAGTAGCCAAATGTTTTAGTTCAAGTAAGAACCATGGTACACCGATAACCAAGTGATTTTGAGCAAATCAATAAACCATATAACGGATTTGATGTGTCTTTACAGAAGCCGTACCTCTGGACTAGCCAAACTCTTAGATAAATTATCAGAATTATCTTTGGTGAGCTCAATACCAATTATGGTTTTTCCACTGCCTTTACCACAAGCCATAACCTTGCGGGCTAGCCAACTCTTCACTTTTAGGATATGGTGAGTTGAGAACCATACAATTTTGGGCAAATTGCAAGCCATATAACGGATTTGAGAAATCTTTACCAAGAGCCGTTTGCTCCTGGATTAGCCACCTTTTGTCTTACGCATGGCGGTGATAAACTGATGAGAAAGTGTAAAACACTTACTCCAAAAAAAAATTTTGGCCAAAAACGGGGGAATTGGGTAGATAATACATGAAATTCGTAGAATCCCCCCCACATGAAATGAATATTGCCCTCAATATTCAAAGTACCAGCAGTTATGCCGAAACAAAGAACGTAAAAGGGAAATACTACGGCCATTATTTTAAAAGTTTTTTTTTTTTTTTTTATAAATATATATATATATATATATAACATGTGGGGAATCACCCCCACACTTAGGTGGTAGAAAGGGGTGAGAAGACAGAAATATGGGTGAAACCCATATGGCATGCCTACTGTTTTGATACCGAGTCGTAGCTGACTCGACCCCCGCATTAAGGTTCATGGGGAAGCAAAGTGGAAGAAACAATCTCCATCGGGCTTTCATTCAAGATGTTTGGATAAACATTGAAGCACGCGAAAGTTCCACACCGATGAGATATAAGAGACGACACCGCTCACAGATGGAAATGAAAATGCGGGGGTCAAAGATAGTGTCCTCATTCCGAAGGAGAAAAGGAAAGAGCAACCACAACCATTAGTGAAGAATGGAATAAATATGTGCATCACAATGCATGTCCATTCCTCATCAGAAAGAAGCAAATCACCATTTTTGACATTTTTAAGCTTAAATTTGAAACTTTTATGGTGATTGGTAACAAAATTTCCGGGAGGGAGAGCTGGAAACGGTTCTTAATCAAAAAATTTCAAGAAAAAGGATGTCTCCCTCCGAATCAAAGTAAGTATTGTCAATTCCTGTTGGAATCGACTCATCACTAAGAAAATCATCGACCTCCTTCCAAAAGTTGTCATCTTCCTCATCTGGAGTGAGAAGGAATGGAAGAGTCGGAAATGGGATAAGAAATGAGTGGATGATCATTATATAGGAGATTTCTAGTTTCTCCAAGATCGGCTTCGAAATCAAAGAGATCATCGTCACTTTTTGATGAAAGTGGACTGATGTGAGTGAGTTCATCGGTGAACTCCTCAAGAAGAGGATCAGATTGTGGGAGTGATGCCTCAACATACTCGATGTCTCCATAAGATTTACAATCATCGCTAAAATCGGAGAAAGTCTCAAATTGATCGTTTGAACACTCAAGAGGGAAAGAAGAATCACACATATGATCAGAATTCTGTGACTCTAGGGATTGGGACAAGGTCCTCAACACTAGACTTTATAAATTCGTCGATTCTTTTCAGGAACAGTTCAAGATGCTCATCCCCCATGTTCAAAGAGTGAGTGGGAGCTTTGGGTGTGATAACAACAGACTGAGGGAGTTTAGAAGGACTAGCATACATATGTTTAATACTTTCCATTTGTTCTTCCGCTAGTAATTCCATCATAGTCTTTTCTCCCTGATTCTTCATGGAAGGAGTTTCAACTGATGAACTTGATGAACTGTTATAAAATTGTAGGATATCAGGATATCATTCATCATCATCTATCATCGTCAGGAATGAAACGGAATCGAGAGCTAGATTTGGATGCTTTTGTATTCTAATTGATTCCCTAATAGTGTTTTCAATGGAAATCTGGGAATCTAATTTAGCAGCCTGCTCTTCGGCTAACAAAACTTCCCATGGATTTTCATTTGGATTATTTGGGACGACATAGCCGACTCCTCTTTAAGTTCTTTAATAACTCCCGAGTCTTCAGTAGAAGGTCTGTCGTAGTTTCATGAGGAGTCGCTGGAATCATTTGGTACTGTGGAGGTTGGTCTTGATAAGAAGTCGTAATTGTTACAAGGAAATGGGTTCCCTTGCTTGACAATCCGAGCAGAGTGAGAACCTCACAATACTCACACAGTAAAACTGATGTGGCTGTGAGTGGTATGTGTTGTAGTCATAATTGTTATCGAACGCATGCTAGACAAGCGTGTTTCCGATGACAATCAGAACTGGAATGTGAACACACAGTACTCACAACAGAAAACTGCTGGGTCTCACAGTGTGGCAGTGATGGAATAAATCAGTCATGTCATGGTAGAATAGGGATCTTGGTTATGACAGACCGTTTCCTGATTCCACCACGCTACAACCGGGGCAATTGCCACCATTATAAGGACCACCACACCATTGACAACCAAGAGGGTGAGGATAAGACAAAGAAAGAATCAAAGGTTAACAGAGGGTAAGAAATGAAGAATCAAAAAGGTGAGAGGGTAAAGATGAATATTTTTGGTATTTTTGAAAAACATGATGATAAAAACAAAGGATGAAAATAATTTTGGGTGTTGATAACACTTTAGGAAAAGTGTTAATGAACTTTTTGATTTTCTTATAACTTACAAAAACTTTTACAAAGATGGGGTATGTGCAAGAATGGATATGAAAAGGTTAAACACGCCTAAAGCCTCCCCCGGAAGCGGCGCCAAAATTTGATCTGTGCTGAAAACAGTCAAGCTACCTCACACAAACCTGCCACTTGTGAATGGCCGACCGTAAGAAGCTTAAAACCGCTTAAAACACAAATACAATGAAGTCCTGGAGAATATAATGAATTCCCGGGTCGTTATGTCCCACGGAGACTCAATGGTGTGCAAACACTAGATCAGACGATAGAATGATTACTAATGATAGTGATCTAAAAGATTTGGATGGATAATTACACTACTGAAAAAGGTTATAAATCAAAGCGACTTAAATACAAATTAAGAAAATTAAAAAGATAAAAAATGTTAAATAAACGCTATCACTATATTTAAAGTGATGAACGTTTAAAACCTAAGACGTACGTTTAAATTAAAAACTACGTAACGTACGAAATAAACGTGAAAATAAAGAAGGAAAAATACCTATGTATATAGAAAATACATTTTACAATCTAATTATATAAGAAAATTATTAGAAAATAAAAAATTATTTTTACAACTATTTATCTAATTATTATTAATTAAAAACTATTTTAACTATTAAATAATAACCTAAAATAAGATAAAATATGAAATAAAGCTAGAAAAATAAAATTATGACTTAGGAAAATCTAAAATCTTATAAAACTTATTTAAAAAACTGAAAATATATTTTTTAGACTTTTATGTATTATAATTAACTAATATTAAAAACTAATTAAAATGCTAGAAAATACTATTTAAACCAAGAAAATTATGGAAAAATACTTTTATGACTTTTACATTTATCTTAACTTAATAAAAATGAAAAATTATTTTTTGAAGCTTTTCTTAATTAATTGTATTTAAAGCTAATTTAAAAGTGCTAAAAAGTGATTTAAATTAAGAAAAATAGCAAACAAGCTTAGAAAAATCAAAATTTCAGTGAAAACTCTAAAATAATATTAGGAATATAAGAAAATGGAAAAAAAATGGAAAAAAACGGGTGCTTGTGTATAGAAAAATGGAACTGATGAGGAAGTGCTTATTGAAATAAGCACTTGATTAAGCAAAAGGAATCCAACAAGCACCTATTGTTAACAGAAGCTTAAATATGCTAAAAGAACTAAAATGCAACAGGAATCAACAAGCTAATACCACAGAATCACAAGATGCTAAGATTTGATGTTTATGATGATAAGCTAAAAACAGGATTCTGAGTACTAACTTTGAACACAAGCACAGACTTAAAAATAAGCTCAAACTGAAAACTACAACTTGGAACCTAGACTAGACCTGGGTGAGACCAGATGCACCAAAACTCAGACCATGACCAGCTCTATTGAGCCTTGTGCACCTTGCACAAATTCTGAGAAAACTCAGTGTCATCGAGTATCAGTGGAGGGGCACTTAGGCCCTAATAGACAAGCTGTTTTAGGCTTATAAAAATTTAACAAAATTTCACAAAAATGGTAATAACAAACTAGACCAATGGAAGTTTTTGAAACACCAAATCTCACTGAATTTGATCCAAAAATGAATCAAGGAAAAATCCTTGCGTTGGTGAAAACGTTTCAGTTTGACTTTGAAGCAAATATGTAAGTTTGACTTTTTTGAACTTTACCACTGATTTTAAGTATTAAGATTGATGTTATATGATGTAATGAACCTAATGCAATCAATGTTTAGGACTTCTAAACACAAAACAATGATCGCAATACCAAATCTGCAACAGGATCAATGAGATAGATTTAAGTGTAAATTTGACTTTGGTGGTGTTGCAGACCCAAACTAAGACTCAAATGAGTTTAATTAGAGTTAACAATCATGTACCAACAGAAATGAACCACTGAACAAGCCTTAGAGACAAAATAAGTAAAAACCAAACATCCTTAATCAATGTTTGAAAATGAAAACTAGCTAACCCTGACCAAACTTGTATCAGTGATCAAATTACATTCTTATATCCTAAATACATCTTTCTAAACAGATATGCACTAGTTTTAAATCCAAATAAAGAAAATGCAAAGAAACTAGAAATTTACTCACAAAAGGGTCCTAGCCACTATGGCTTGAAAACATACCAACTAAAGGATCTCTAACCTATTTATATCAACCCACTAGAACTAAATCAACCCATATCCAAATCGCTTCACCCATTGACCAAATCTGCATATTTTTGCACTGTTGGACTTTTGTTGACCAAGGATCAAAATGAATGGAAACTTGAATGTGAGCTTGTACAAGGCTATCATAAGCTCATTTAAGCTTGTTGAAACCGAGCAAATGAGCTTTATGAAGCTTTTGAATGAGATGTTGTGACAGAAAATTTCAACAGTTATGTAAAAATTTGAAAATAGATAAATACTTGGAATCACTGATTAGAACTTGATAACACTGCAAATATAACTTGAGTTTAACATTTGAGAACACAAAATTACAGTTTTGAAATTAAACTAATACATTAATAAAAAAGACGACATAAGAAAATTTTAAGCTAATAATCTACCCTTGGTTTGCTTCCTTCTCTTTCCTTTTATAATCCAACTCTTCTTCTACTCTGAATGTATCCAGCAATCCTCACCATTGGATGGCTTTAAAAAGTGATCCTAGCCATTTAAAGATTTTGGCGCCAAAATCTTGTCTGCCAATTGGGTTGAGTGAAGAGGTAAAAGGTAGCATTAAATGTGTCTTGGATGTAGTGGAGGAGGGGGAACAAGATATGAGCTGGGGAATGGGGGTTGAGTGAGCAAAGGATAGCAGTTGAGAAGATGAGACTTTTGGCGGTGTTTGTTTTTGACAGTGTTGACTGGGTAGATATTAATAAGCAAGGGTCAAAATGGATTAAATGACAGGGGTCCAAAGGTATAGGCAGGTTCATTTGGATGTGACAAGGGTCTAAGGGTAAAAAGGCTTAATACAAGGAAAAAAAAAAGGACCAATGATGTAAATTTAAAACACAAGGACCTAAGCTGCCATTTAAGCAAAGAGGTTTCAAGGGACCAAAAGTGACAATCTCACAAAGTATAAGGACCAAACTTGCCATTCTCCAATTTCCAAGGACCATTTTTGCCATTTTTCAAAGTTGAAGGACCTTTTCCGCCATTTGACTAAAGATTCATTCAAGGACTTTTTGGACAATTTAAAATATTTCAGGGACCTTGAATGATATTTTCCTTATTTAGATTTACAGGACTGTTTTGACAACTTTTGAAACTTGGGGACTAAAACGCCATTTTGCAAATTTGATTACGTTTTCATCCGATTTTGATAATTTTGCATTTAAAACACATAAAACACTGATTTGTGATATATTTATCATTTTAAAGCATTTTTGAGTGTTTTCAGATGGTTTTGCAGTCTAGATAGTACAAAAATGATGAGTATTTAGACACTCATCAGACTCATTCGTTTAACATGTTATGAATATCCATAACAACTCGACTTCTTCGTTTAATATGTTATGTATATCCATAACATATCGACTCATCCGTTTAACATGTTATGTACATTCATAACATACTAAATAAAAGTATTAAACTAAATATGTATATATTTTTTAATTTTATAAAGGTATTTAATTTTAAATAAAAATATTTAATTATATATTAAATTAATTATTTTTATAAAAGTAGAAAGTTTAAATTAAAGTAAGTATTCATAAAAGTATTAAGTTTAATTATATATTAAATAAAAGTATTTATGTTAAATTAAATTAGTTAATTCTATAAAAGTGTTTAATTTTAATTTTAGTTATATATTAAGTAAAACTTTTTAAATTAAATAAAATTTTAAATATCTACGACAAGTCATAAGGATTTATTTCCGAAAATATTTATAAATCCCGCCAAAAATTTTCATTACCCTCCAAATGGAAAAGACATTTTTTAAATTTTACCTACGACATGTCGTAGGGAAATATCATAGGAATATTAAAAAGCACAAAACGCCTAACACTTAACAAAAAAATTATATCAAGCACCACCACCTCCATCTTTGCGATTAGAAGCAGCTCAACAAACTACACCTCCAGAAGACCCCTGTCTCCACTACCACTACACCTTGGCACTACCATCTCCACCTTCTCACATGGCACCACACAAAAACCACCACACGAGCACCACTATGCACTTTTCCTCCTCCTTTTCTCATGTTTAATTCTTTCCTCAACCCCTCTCTTGTTTAATTTGTGACAACTGGCAATTAGGAAGCCCATTTTAGGTAACTTCATAACGATAAGTTAAATCAAGTAGTTTCCTTTAGAACTATTCCGGTTAACCATGACTTGTTTTGATATCGTTTTATGGGTTTTTATGATTTAAATGCTCATCGTAGGAGTCGTGTTATGATCTTTTAGCCTTTTCGTTAAGCACTATGTCATAGGCACAATAAAATCCTATAACGAGAGATAACGTAACTTTTAAACCGTAACACGAAACTTGACACATAAATAATCAAAACTCATGGAAAAACGTAAATAAAAGCGATAGAAAGTCGAAGGAAAGTAGTGGGACACTAGTAGGACAATATATGAGCTCGTGAAAGGGTAAACGAGTTTGTTTTACAAAAATTACAGGTTTGGCCCCCCATGAACACCTAGGCCG
>OU343217.1:275779931-275848112 GCA_910596185.1 Chrysanthemum makinoi
AACATTGTTCTTCAAGGTCTTCCTAAAGACATCTACAAGCTAATCAATCACAACACCGGCAAAGGCATTGATAATGTCAAGATGCTTCTCTCAGGTTCAGAATTAACTATGGAAGATAGAGAATCACAACTCTATGATGAATTTGAACACTTCAAGATGAAACCAAATGAGAGTGTCTATGAGTACTATGTGAGATTTCATAAGTTGGTGAATGACATGAGGAACATCAAAATGACAATGCCTAACATTCAGCTGAACTCAAAATTTGTGAACAACATGAATCCCTAATGGCACAAGTTTGTCACCGCTGTGAAGCTCACTAAAGAATTGAAGAATACAAACTATGAGCAACTCTATGCCTTCCTCCTTCAGAATGAGACATGCTATGTTTGAAAATTGGTTCTTAATCGCCTCAAAACCAACAGTGGAGAGACAAGCTCGCCTAATGACTCAACTGCCTTCTACTCAAACAAACATCGAATCACAACCAAAGCAAGTCATACCCATGGGAAATGGTAATCACAAACTAATTCTTGATCCTATGTTCAAACAAGTGATGTCGATGCACACGCAATTTCATTAATCAAATAGCTCTTCTGATTAGTCAAAACATGAATTCTCTCCCACAAACCAATAACAACCTCGCACAAAGATCTAACCCACACAATCAAGCTACCGTTAAAGATGGGAGGATCGGTGCAACCAGCCAGAAAGATGTATGATCGAAGAGTGGAGCTGGTAGAGGTGTTGGTAATCAATCGAGGAAGGAATGGTAATCAAGGTCAAGCTAAGCTGATCAAATGTTATAATTGTGGTGGTGGGGGACACATTGCAAGGAACCGCACATCTCCAAAGCCCACGCACGCCGATTACTTCAGAGATAAGATGTCGCTTGTGCAAGCTCGGGATAATGGTGCTACTTTGGATGAAGAGGAATTGTTGTTTCTAGCTGAGGGCAATACCAAGACCTATGATGCAGATGGATGAGCAACCTATTCAGAGATAGGTCACAATCATCGAATGCCTTTCAAGTCACTGACATGATGCATACGACTCTGTGGATGATGGACCCACACAATCTTTATGGCTAGCATTTCTCCAATGGTTTCTCCCAAGGTCTCCTCTTCACCACAAGCGGGCCCATCCAAAGACACACTCATCTCAGAGGTACTAAAACTATACGATGATGCTAATGTGCAAAAGATGCATGACAAAGTACTATCAATCAAACTTTGTATCAAATAGTTAAAATATGGGTAATATCAATGTTGTCCCATATGATCAATATGTGAAACAAAGTGAAAGTGAAGTTGTACCAAGTGATGCATCTCCTCAGATCAACAATGACTATATTTTTGATGAATACACGCCTGTGCCTCGATGAGTCAGAATATCTCAATTAAATGCCTATAAAGAACGGGTTGCTATTTATGAACAACGTGCTAAATTTGAGTTGACCACTCGTGAGCAGGAAATGGATGACCAAGCGTATAATTATTAGAAAAAAGTAATTTTAGAGAAGAAGTATTAAAACAAGAGTTAAATTCCTTGCAAAAAAGCTTTCTAAAACTGCTAAGCAAAAACAAGAACTTCAAGAAAATGTGAAAATGCTTAAGCAAGAATTTAATGCAAAGGAATCAAAACTCTTGAAAGATTTTTCTAATCTAAAACTTTGAAAACAAACTTGAAAACAAGTTGTACATACAAGGAACACCATTCAGATCGCCACATGATCACTAAGCATAAGGTCCTGTTTATAAGCATAGCATTCTCCTTGTTGAGGAACCAAATCCAGAGGTCATTAAAAGGGCTAGAAATGCTCATAAGGTTCTTTATGATGGCAATGAAATCCTTAAACCTAGACAGAAACCTAGTTGCGTTGAGTGACCGAGGAAGATAAGAAATAGATGAAGTCACTAGGGAAAAGATGAACAAGAAATTAGATGATCCTAAATGTAGAGAGAAGAAAATAAAGATCACACCCCATGATTACAAGAAGGAAACTGGATTTCCTTGAACATGTTTAAACCTCAGACATTGTTGACTCCCAACAAGTTTTCGGAAAATGGATTTAGATAAGCGTAAAGTCAAAAATATTGTTGAAACAAAACCTCCTCTTGGAAAATGCCTAGAGCGACAGTGTATCCTCCTAATACACCAATGCATCTTGTTCCTAGAACAATTGCCACTAAAAGCAAGACCTTAATTAGCCAATATGTTATACTTCAACTATTTGTTGATTTTGAGAAAACTTGCAAGAAAAGGATCACACCCACTGGTATTACGGAAGAAGAAAGGGGTTTTGAGCAAATGAAAGAATGTTATTTAACTGAGGTCATGCCTTTCTTTAAACTTCTAAAAGATCACTTTGAGAGTCTTAAAAGGGGATAGAAACTGATATTAAGGGAATGGAAAAGGAATTTGATGCAATGATTGTTGAAGTTAGTGACTATGAGCTTACCAAAAATATAATGAGATTGAGAGGAAGAACTTGCATACACTAAATGAGAACCTCGATTGAATGTATTGCTCGTGATGTGTTTTTCATGCTACAAATTGTTCCATTAATGCTTCCAAATTTCATGAATTATCGGTTGTACTGAAAGTCTCCCATGATCGTGTCATTGAGCTTGAAAAACAAATTCTGAACTAAACGAGAAAATTGAACTGGATGATCACGCAATTTGTTAAACATTTTTCTAAACTAGAAGTTGAGCATTTTAATTTACAACTAAAATATCAATATCTTAAAGAAAATGTCAAAACTTCAAATATCAAGACATCCTCAGATGCTCCAGAGTTTGATGCGCTTTTCAAATTAACAAACGCGGATGAATGATTCAAGATCAAGTAACACGCATCGAAAGTTGAAAGCCCAAATCTCTCAATTAAAGGGTCAAACGAACAATATGACAAAGCTCCCAAATACCTCCTCCTTTAGATTCTCAGAATTCTCAAACTTTTCATCTTCAAAACTTAGTTGATGCCTTACAAAAGGAAAACAAGAGTTTTCTAGAAGAAAATGAAAAGTTAAACGACATTTTAAAGAGTTATATGATTCAATAAAAGTCACCCGTGACCAAAACAACGAAAAAATAACGTCTTTACAAAAGGAAATTGAGAACTGAGAAGTCGTGGAAATGGGAAACCGCCACTTGTTTTCAATAAGAATGTTGTCTCAAAGTCACCCTTAGATCGCAAATACATCGTGATGTTAAATATATTCCTTCGCATCTTAGGAATAATGAACATGCTTTTCATGAATACTGTGCTCACCTTAAGGATAGTCTAGAATGTCTCCGTGAGATTGTCGAAGAGGATTTCATTAACAAACCTCTTGATAGTGAAATTAGGTTTGCTTGCCTCCAGGCCAAACGATCTCAAGAGTTGCTAGAATGTGTAATTGCACATATGTTATCAAAAATCTGGACCTCACTGTCTTTCATATTCATGCACACAAGAAAGAAGTGCCTCCCTTTTAATATCGGCAAAAAAATCTGTCACCATAGAAAATGTATTACTAAAGCAACTGTTTTGTAATGCTTTTTGGATTTCATTCGAATGTATCAACCCATGTTAAGTTGAATAAGCAAATGTATCTTCTTTTAACAATGCATTCATACTAGTTTCATTTATACCATATCAAAAGATAATCGAGCATTTTACCATATCTACGCCTCCTAGACTCCCATATTCACTTCCCTCCAATACTAGTTTCATGTTCTCAGTAAACTTTTACGATGCTTTATCAGACTCCCATGTAGCCATCTCACTGCCTCAGGTTCATTTTAAAGTAATCATTATAATGTGCTGATATAACCGTTAACGTATCACCAAAAATTACAATTAGAAGGTATTGAACTTACCAGATCCTTGTGTGACGAAAAGTCTTGTAGGTGTTTTCTTCCCCTGTTTTTCTCTCGCTTTATTGAGGACATGTGTGAACATGTTTATAACTCCACTAGCTATATCAATCCCTGGATACAACGTTTCCACCTCACCTCTTGTTCCATCACCATACTGCTCTTGAACAAAATATCCCTGTCATCATACACTTGTTAGTTGATGACCATATTTCAAAAATATATCTTAAATATATTTCTAATGTATACACACTTAAAGAAACATGAAAACTCACGTTTCAGAAGCTAATCGAACAAGCATTCGCTACCCTTATCTCATGCCGAGTCAAGTGAACACAATGATACTTCCCGACAATATATGGCTTAATGCAAAACTTCGAAGGAATGTACGCCATCCCAGCCGAATTGGGTTTCTACTATTACATTTAGCGGCTTAGGATCTGAATAAGCAGGCACAATTTCCTTCATTTCATTCTTTACACTTTCTTTACCAAACCTTGACGTATTATTGTGCTTCTCATTATCCTGTTCACACACGTCAGACAACCTGTTCTAAACATATCTGCATCAGTTGATCTGTGAGTTGTAGTTGCGCAAACTTTCCAGCAGCTCTTCACCTTCACCTTCTTCCATAGCAGTTCATCATCCAATCCCCCAACCACTTTCTCCTTGAGTCAGCGGTGGTTGGTCACATTCAAATCAAACTCTTCTATATCAAAATCCAACCTCGTTGGAATTTGTTCATTTGCCCGACCATTCTTTCACACACCTTATCCGATAACTCACCATATCGTGGCATTCCATAAACTTGCGTAAATGGATACGGTTTCTCACTATTTTCTGGTGTATGGAAACTATACTTTCCATACTCATCTGGATATGTGTCTTCTTTAGGCTGCGCAGAATAAGTTGGAACCGCAAATATTTCATTCCTCAATTCTTTCAACTCCAATAATGCAGCATCATTATGGTCAACGTCCAGTCCTTCCTCTATAAGTTGGTCTGCACGATCAACTAGTTTTCCCGCCTTTTTTAACAACTCCGCGATACACTTTTTTAATCCCTACATAAGAAAAAAAATATATTTCTCTTAGTATTACACTTTTTCACATTGAATTTTGTTTGGTGTGATACTAGTGTAGTATCCATACAGGTTATCGTTATATAATTTTATTAAACTATAACATTTAGACAATACATTAGTACCTCATAGTCTGTTGGCACATCCTCAATAATATAATCTTCATTCACATCATCCTCTTCCAACCCTATCTCCTCATCATGTACTGCATAACAATTAAAATTTTACGGTCAATACACTTAGTCTTATCAAAGAATATATGTTTTTCATGCATTCAACTTCAGATAAGACAATTCTTACCTTCATATTCTTCCTCTTCACCAACACATGTATCATCCACATCATCATTACAAAACATGTCCGATTCTAATTTGTGCAACATCTCAGTAGACCAGATCTTAATAGGTGTCTCCGAATGGCCATATAGTACCTGTTTCACAAATATTAATTATTTATACAACCAGACATAACATTTATCATAAACCAGATATAACATTTATCATACCAGAAGAAGGACTATAGGACCATTGTAAAACCCATCCCGCTTCCATGAGCGTTTTGTCTTGATCAAACACTCCATTATACTGCACCAGTCCATATTCAATATATCTTCATCGCCGTGAGTAAATGTAAAAACTTCAGATTAACTGTGTTACTCAGATTCAACTCACCCAAAGTCGAAAAAAATAACACTAGAAAGTTAATCTTGAACATCCACCACCAGCCCCTTCCCACAATCATTGCAACATTTGTGCTATAGTGCCTTTTCTTTGCATTCCCAACCGGGCCTTCCATTGCCGTGTTAACACGCTCCTATGATCTGCATCGCCACGGGCATCTAAATGTACCTCTCCAATTGGTACACCTATAATTGTCTAACAGATCTCTATTTATCGGTATTATCCTATCACCAAGCTTAATCGAACACGATTTTCATCAAATCGCTCCAAAGAACCAAAACGCTAAACGTGTTGGAACTCTTTTGATTTTAAACTCCAAGATATCATCAAATCCAATATCAATTACATCCTTCTTTTGCCTCGGAGTCAACTACGTCATCACCTTAAACAAACTAGCTGGCGGATTTCGTGCAGTTATCTTATCAATTTTGTCGTCGTCTTTCAAAGCCTTTGTCGGTTTACTGTGACCACCTACAAACCATTTCAAACAAATAACGATTAAAAGTTGAAATGTAGCATATCGTTTCTTAATATCAAACCGGATCATAATCAAATAACGATTAACAGTTGAAATGCATCATACCTTTATCAATACAACTTTGTTGTCGCCCTTATCAAATCCTTTGTCGTTTAATGTACTCCACCTACAGCCATTTCAAACAAATAACTTTAAATGAATGTATATCGTTCTTGATATCAAACCGCATCATAATCAAATAACGATTAAAAGTTGAAATGTATCATACCTTCAGTCATACATAGGCTCATCCACTTTTTCCTTCTTTCCCCCACATTAGACAAAGTCATCATCCGATTCGCCTATTATATCCGCCGCATTTTTATCTATGAACACACAACAAAAATCGTTAAAACACCAACCGAATCGATTTCAGCCACATATAAATTGTTATATATCTAAAAAGTGGAATACCAAAATTATACCTCTAATAATTGTATTCTCGGAGAGTCTGTTTTTATTAACTTTATCCGCTAGTAGCACCTTCTTCCTTTTGCTCGCCATACTTACCTCGATGCTACATAAATTTAAATTTCAAAATATACTTTACCGGTGTAACGTAACACCATTAATTAATATCACATTTCAAACACCTTTACCTTTTTCATTTTGTTTCTTTCTTGGCTTCAAAACTAGTGCCGCCAATTTCCCCTTCAATCCACCACGTTCACCTTCTGATATAGGATATCCGAACATATTATATTCATTACCGTTAATGATTCATTACATAAATTTTACACACAATATGTCATTTAAATGTTTCACCTTTTTGTTTCCTTCTTTGTTCCACTAATGCATCCAGTTTCGCCTTACGCAACGCACGATCATCTTACACATTGACAATTCATATACAATTACTACTAATAAACTACACATGCTTCATTTTTACCTTTAAATCTATAACAATTCATAATTATAATACATATAATGAGTTACCTATGTGCTTCTCAGTTTTATCAACGTCCATTTTTTCAACCCCCATATCGTCCTCCCCATTATCCACCTTTTCCAATGTCGTGTCTTGTCCACCATCACCATGTACAGCTACTTTATCCATGATAAACTCATACTACCACGCAGTATTAAAACCATTTACATCCTTATTTCTATTATGTATACTCACTAAGCACCACCACCGATAACTTACATTACACATAGTTTTCTTAATGTACCACACAATTTTCAATATCCAAAACACATAATATCATTATTCTATCAAACAATTTTCAGATAACAATACCCCTGAATTTTGCTACTTTATCACTCATTGTTCAAATTACAATACACCTTAATTTACTAATGCATCACACAAATTACGCCAACATAACTAATTTCATTATTGTGTCACACAAACTACCAAATCCCTTAATTATGCTTTTTACTTCATATCCCATTTTTTAATCAGATCACATCAACTATCCCAAACCATCCATAATATGTGCTTTTACTTTTGTATCACACAAACTATACTTATCAAATTAAAAACCATATTTTATCATATTTGTATCACCCAAAATAGTACTGTATCACATAAACTTTTCACAACCATTCCACTTATTGGATTTTCATCACAAAAACTATCCCTCAAACTATGAAATCTATGATTTTAGATTTGTATCACACAAATAATGCTTATCAAATTAAAACCCTACTATATCAATTTTGTATCACTCAAATTAAACTTACACATACAATCCCCAAATCATATGTAGTACTATACCCATACTAACAAAAGCCCTATTTTTTTTAATTGCTACTACACCCAAATAAATGTACTTTATACCTTTTGATGCATTATTCCATTATGGTGTTGTTAGGTCAATTAATACCACATCGTCATTTTCCTTGTTCCCCGCTTCTATTAGACAATCGCCCACTTCACGCTACATAAACAACAACAACAGCAAATGTGTCACTTTACGTGTAACAAAATACGTACAACAACTAAAAAACGATTGTCTCACTTACCAGACAGTATCTCCATCGATCAGCTAGAAATTGTTATAGGCTTCTTAAAAAAATCACCTGTAATTGTTAATACTATATGTACCACACAAACCCTAATTTATATACAGATTGGGGTTTAATTTGAGGAGAATGATATACGGGATTAGCTTAACTATAGGGATAGCATTTGAGTTTTTGAATCTGCACCAGATAAGGATTTTTAGTTTTATGATTCGTTTTTGATATTTTGGGGAAGAATAAATGGAAATCCTACTAAACTCACTAATTCTTAATATTAAACTTGATACATAATGCCATTATGTTTCTATTTAATTACAAATGTGCCATTCCTCATTTATTTTTCATTTTAATCTAAGCATCTTGATCCGACGGTCCACAACTGTACCTATTGTATCCAACTTTAAAGTGTACACCACAATAACGTCCCCTATATATATATATATATATATATATATATATATATATATATATATATATATATATATATATATATATATACACATACACACACACATTCAAATAAATAACAGATATACCAACAAAAATAATAGTAATAATTAAATAAATAAACACATTTAACCACTCGATAACAATTTTATTCAAATAATATAGTGTTGTTCTACAAATTACAATTTAAGATCAATCTCCCACATCATCAGGATAAAACCATCATTATTAGTGTCACTTCATCATCTTCAGTCTCGTGGTCATCTCGTTCTTAATATCGCGAGATATGTTTTCAAGTTCTTGATGCTTACTATATAAGTGAACGCATTCTCAGATCCATTGAATTCCACTCACTCGTTTCCATTGATCTTTGATGCCACAGGATACTTGTATATATTAAGAAGAAATGGGGAAAGATCTTATCTTACTCAAAGAGACACGCTACCTTCTCGAGATAATTATTACAGAGCTACTCTAGATTCTGATGCGGTTTTTACTCAATACTACCACTCCAAGGATCCAGCTGACAATACAGACTGGAGGGTTATATGGTTCGAACCAAAAAACATTTGTAATAAGCTCTATGGTACTGTAGGTAGAGGAGCATGTGGGCTTAACAGTGTTTGCACTCTTGATAATAATAGGGTAAAAGCCATAAAATAACAACCTACTTTCTCCAATTTACCGAGTTGAAACATTTACTTTTTTATCAACATATAAACCAACGTACTTTCAAATTTTGTTCTGACGTCACCCATATGAATAACTTAAAATTGCATCGTTAGTCCTTTATACTAACAGCCGTTACTAAATAAATAAAAATTTGGTTTCTTTACGTTTTCGTCCGTTTTTACACATTTTTGCACGCCGGGTCCGTTTTTGCATGTTTTCGTCTGTTTTAACATGTTTTCGTCCGCGTTGACACGTTTTCGTCCGTTTTTGCACGTTTTCGGGCCCTCGCTTTTGCACGCTTTTACACGGTAAAAACGGATGAAAAACTTCAGGCTAGCGTGTGAAAATGCACCAAAAACACAAAGCATGCTCTTTTACAAGTTTTCGTCATGTTTTTGCAAATTTTCGTTTGTTCTTACAAGTTTTCGTCCGTTTTTACACGTTTTCATCCGTTTTTACATGTCTTTGTCCTTTTTTGCATGTGTTCGCTCTGCTTTACATCGCTGCCTGCTTTTTGCACGCTTCGTCCGTTTTTACATGTTTTCGTCCGTTTTACATGCTTTCGTCCATTTTTCATGCTTTTATGTTTTGTTGTGCATTGATACTATCTCTGTTTCGCCATCCCGCTTTTACACGCGGTAAAAACATGTAAAAACGGATGAAAACGTCTAAAAACAGACGAAAACATGCAAAAACGGACGAAAACGTGCAAAAATGTCTAAAAACGGACGAAAACGTAAGGAAACCAAATTTTAATTTATTTACTAACGGCTGTTAGTATCAATGACTAACGATGCAATTTTAAGTTAGTCATATGGGTAAAGTCAGAACAAAATTTAAAAGTACGTTGGTTTATATGTTGATAAAAAAGTAAGTTTTTCAACTCGACAAATTGAAGAAAGTAGGTTGTTATTTTATAGCTTTTACCCATAATAATAGGCCAAACTGTGAATGCCCATATCATTGGTTGATTCTAATGATCCAAATGGTAACTGAACCTCGATTTCACCTGTGGTGATGGTTTTGTGGAAAACCAGTTTGATTTAATCGAGCTCACTGATCGGGACCAAATGTGAACTTTGAGCACATCTACCCAACCAATGAAGAAAGCTGTAAAAATCGGTGCTTGAAAGATTGTTTCTGTGCCGTAGCAACATTCTTGAACAACCAATGTTGGAAGAAGATATTACCTCTTTTCGATGGAAAAAAGGATCGCTCACTTAATGTGAAGGCCTTCATGAAATTTAAGAAAGGTCAGAGTACTCAAAATCCTCAGTATTCACGAGAAAATAGAAGTAAAAGAAGTTTGATATATGTTGGACCAGTCCTCTTAAGTACATTTGTGTTCATATTTATTGTGTTGATCAGTGTAATTTGTGTGTGTTTCTTTCAAATCCACAAGAGGAAGGCAAGACAGCAACATCCAAGAGGAAGGGCTTTTGAAACCAGTCTTCCTCGTTTTACATAGCCACTAATGCGTTCAAGGATGTATTGGGAAAAGGTGCTTTTGGGATAGTCTATAAAGGTTCAGTAGGGAAAAAAATCGTAGCAGTGAAAAAGTTAGACAGGGTGTTCCAAGATAGTGAAAAGGAATTTCAGACCGAGGTTATTGCGAGAACTCATCACAAAAATTTGGTGCAGTTAGTTGGCTATTGTAATGATGGTCAGAAGCAGTTGTTGATTTACGACTACATGAGTAATGACACTCTGGCAGTGTTTCTTTTCAGGGACATAAGACCAAGTCGGAAACAGAGGAGTAATATTGCTCTAGGTATTGCGATGGGACTTCAATACCTTCATGAAGAGTGTAGCACCCAAGTCATCCACTGTGACATAGAGCCTCAGAATATACTTCTTGATGAGTACTACAATGCTAAGATTTCTGACTTTGGATTGGCAAAACTTTTGATGATCAATCAAAGTGGAACATATACCAGCATCAGAGGAACAAAAGGCTATGTTGCTCCTGAATGGTTTAGGAACACTGGTTACAGTAAAGGTTGATGTCTATAGTTTTGGTGTCTTGCTACTCGAGATCATTTCCTGCTGAAAGAGTTTAAAATTTGAGAGTGGTGACGAAAACATAGGTGTTTTAACTGATTGGGCATGGGATTGCTATCAAGAAGGTAGACTGGATATGCTTGTTGAGAATGATTTGGAGGCTTTAGATGACTACAAGAGACTAAAAGCATTTTTCATGGTTGCTATTTGGTGTGTTCAAGAAACCCCTTCGGAAAGGCCAACAATGAGAAAGGTCATCCAGATGCTTGAAGGAGCTGTTGAAGTGACCAAACCTCCATGTCCATTCTCTGTCTCTGTTACATCCATCTAGACATTTTGTTTTGCCATATAGTCCTTTGGTAACTCATTATAGTTGTTATTCTTACTATTAATTAGTTTACATACTTGCAAGATCTTTTAGTGGATGTATGATTCAATACTTAGAGATCGTGGCTTTGTAATTCAATCTATGTAATCAAACATTAAAGTCTTCAGAGTTTAGAATATATATTTAAGCCATCACCCATGAATGTTTGTACGTATCTGGTACTTTACAAAAATATGCAAACCGTGTGGCAACAAGTTCATTGCCAACTTTTGTTTTACTTTTTCTTATAACATCTAATAATTCACTCCGTTGGACGTCTTCATCATCAAGCTTTTTCTTTTTTAGCTTTGTTATTGAATTTTTGTACTTCAGTCTCGAGCTTTCCCGATATCATTTCGATGCTCGGAAATGGATTAGTTGACCCAAACCAGGATAGTGGGCTTTGGGTCCTTTGGGATGTAGATTTCTCAGGTAATCTATCTATACTACTTTATAATGCATTTAGGCCTTATAAAATTAAATGGCTTAAAAATTCAGACTTTTTTACTTGCTTATTATGGAAATAGTTTTTCTAACCAAAAAATTAAGATAAGGAGCTGCAATCATAAGGAGCTCCAAGCCTAACTTCTAACAAACTCCAAACCTAACTCCTAACCACTAAAATTAAGATAAAAAACTTCAATTATAAAATGACATGTGTCATTTCTCAACTAAAAATTCATCTTTATTTTTAAATTAAAATATCTTTTTCTACTTTATTTTTTTATAATATAATTTCACCATATTTTCTAAAATTTTATGCTCTTTAATTCAACATCCATTTTGATATATTTTTATAAGTTTTTAGTTTTTATATTTTTAATGGGTTTATTTTATTTTAATTCAAATTTTACAACTTTAACCTTTATTTCATTTATTTCAATCAATATAATCTTGATTCGTCAAAATCATATACTTTTGGGGTTGTGTTTGACGCGTAAGAGATTGCGAGGGTATTTCTATATGCGGGAATAATGATGTCGCGGAAAGCTACGGGAAAGTTACGGGTAACCCAAACAAACACTTACAACTAACACATATACATTCGAAGTGTTGTGAAACGAATTCACTAAACGGGTAAGCAAACACATATAACTATACTTATCGCTTCTTGGGTACCCGCTAGTTAATTACAAAGTATCCTATGTGGTTTATTCATTATTCTATATACAAATTTCATGGAAGCTAAAATAACTAAACAAGGGTAAAAAAGAGTATTGAATAATGAATAAACCACATAGGATACTTTTTATTATTAGATAATACTCCATAGATTACCTAAGAAATCTACATCTATGATCTATCCCAAAGGACCCAAAGCCCACTATCCGGGTTTGCGCCAAGTACTCCATTACGTGAGAAAGATCAGTAACCTTTCTTACATCGATCAAACGTTTGCTCATTTCATCTCTTTCCGCACGATGGTTTGGTGAGTTGTCTCGTTATCCAAATTTACAGTTATGTCTAGAAAATACTATGATTAACAAACTTGAATGTTGAAGTACTAATTCTTTGGCATCTCTTAAGTCTCATTTTTGGCAATATATCCTGATGAGTTTTTGTTTCCGTGACCATAGTGTCATGTGGATCGCATTCTTAGTTAGGGTATAATTTAGTACATAGGCAATGGTTTTTCCCTCTACGCATTGCCAAAACCATATTGACAAAGATACTTTTAACTGAATTGCTTCAGTACTTACATGCAAGTTTGATCAATTTGTAATTATTATGGTACGCTCACGAACAAACAAATTTCGATTTGATGTGAACTAAACTTCAGATTAATATTTTAATGTGGTTATAGTAATCTAAATGCAACAAAAGTTTAAATTAAGAATAATGTTGCATACTTGAGAGCTAGAATCATATATATTGAAAGATTAGGTCCTAAAAATCATTGTGGAGTATTAATGACACCAATTTTGAGGTGCGAAGTTGTCATGTAATTATGGATGCACAATTGGGTTGGAGGTGTTACAAGGAATACAAATAGGAATCATCATATATTTATTACAATAATTAAGCATCGGGCATCTATAAATACTGATGCATTGCTTAATCTTCCATCACCCATTAACTTCCTAACATAAATATGATTTAAACCCAACATGTCCAAGCAACCGCACGTAACTGGGCAAACACCTTGTAGCTCCAAACCGCCTTATGTTCTGGATGATCTTGATATCGGAGTCATTGGGACCATTGTCGTGATGGTATGCAGAATGTGGGATGTCAATGCCATTATTGGACGTTATCGAGTTTTTTCCCACTTTATGCTTGTTTTTTAAAACTTTTCCAACCTATGCTTCTTTATTTATGGTCTTCCTACTCTATGCTTCTTTAATTAAAATGAAAATAAAAATGATAATAATATACTCTCTCTCATCTTTCAACATTTTCTTTCATGTCACATCTCTCTTTAAAGGGAGGCTTCTAGGGTGTTAATCAAATCGAGTCAAAGTCGGTCGGGCTAAAATAGCATACTCGACCTCGACTCTATTTGAACTTGTTAATCGGGTTCAACACGGTTGGGTCCACTCGAGTTCTCTATCGTAATACGAGTAAAATTGTCATAAAATTGCATGTTTGTTCTAATTTAAATAGATAGTTTATAAAAAATATATATTAAAACCATTTTAAGAAACCCTTATTTGGATCCACAAGTAAAATCTTATTATAATTTTAATCAATGTTAGTTATATGCCTTCTCATTCAAAACAACGAAACTTGTGCCCTTTACCAAATTGAGCTGGAAGCTTACCTTTTTTATTAAAAGGAAAGGGCTTTGTTTGTGACTAATGTATTCTCGCATAACAATTGTTCACATCCCCTGCATCCGCTTACAAAACTTTGGGAGCATCGATCAATACATTTTCTCATTCATGATAGATGTGTAGTTATTATATTGATTAGTTGGAGTATGATTTGAACTTTGAAGTGATATATATGAAAATGTGTAATTTATAGTTTTTACGACATATTACTTTCATAAAAATATGAAAATACTTTTTTAACATCTATATGGATTGATGAATCCAATGTTATGACAACAAATATTATGAGTTATATTTGAATGAATAAGTGAATAAAAAATACGAAGAGTTTTTTATAAGTATTATTTTTTATTTTGGGATTAGCAAACGAAAAATGGAACCTAAAAATCACACTGAGATCGTTATTAACAAATATTCATTAACATATTGATAGATAGATAGATACTGCCTCTTTTCACATTATTTTCCTTTTTTGGAGGACAAGGGAAGAGAGAGTCATTTGATTTTTCATACATTTAATCCAAAAGCATAGATGTGGAAGAATGTAGATGAAAAAGCATAGGTTAGGAAAGGTTCTAAAAACCAAGCATAAAATGGGAAAAACTCGACGTTATCCGAAAGTACGACTTTGTGGTATCCGACCAAGGTAGAAACATACTTAAGCTCATTATTTGATAAGCAGTTTTTGGTACTAATGTTGGTTGACTGATTTAGAGGGTAGCTCAATTCATTGTACTTCAAAGAACCATATAGCCCATAATTTTGTTAGGATGAAAGAATGGTTAGTGTATTCTATTAAAGACTTTGTATTCAAGCCTAATAAGGATGAGTACCGAATTATGCCAAAGGATCCCTACATGCTAGAATTTGATGCGTCAACAAAGAAAGTTATCAAGTAAGGATGGACGCTTTGAGAGATACCCTTTTGAGCTTCAAGATTTGGCAAACCTGAAACTTTCAGATAACAAGTATTTGGTTGGTAAGGTCTTTTTAGAATTACTTTCGTTGCCATTTTTCATTATGGTTATATATCTATCTTGATATGTAAATCATTACCTTACAGATGTAGCCGGCTACGTGATAAATGTGGGCAGGACAATACAACAAAGTCAGATCTCAACCCTTGATTTTACGTGGCAAATCAAAGGTTCACGAAGTTGTAATAAATTTTTATGTGTAAACCTCATTCTTACATGTATCGCTACCATATATCATGGACCACTAACCAAGCTCGTGATATCTCTTTTTACAGCAATCAACCGTGACACTACGGGGAAGCTTAGGAGACGTGCTTGCAGACAAAAACACGAAAAACATACGAAAGCATGCTTTTTTACAAGTTTTGGTCATGTTTTTGCAAATTTTCGTTTGTTCTTACAAGTTTTCGTCCGTTTTTACACGTTTTCATCCGTTTTTACATGTCTTTGTCCATTTTTGCATGTGTTCGTCTGTTTTTACACGTTGGCTCTGCTTTTGCACGCCGTCCGCTTACGTTTTCGTCCGTTTTACATGCTTTTGTCCATTTTTCATGCTTTGATAAGCCGATTTTTGTTCGTTTTGCACATTTTCATATGTTTTAAAGCACCGCTTTACACGTAAAAACGGTAAAACGGACGAAAACGCTCTAAAAAACGATCTAAAACGCAAAAACGGACGAAAACGTGCAAAAATGTCTAAAAACGGACGAAAACGTAAGGAAACCAAATTTTAATTTATTTACTAACGGCTGTTAGTATTAAGGACTAACGATGCAATTTTAAGTTAGTCATACGGGTGAAGTCAGAACAAAATTTAAAAGTACGTTGGTTTATATGTTGATAAAAAAGTAAGTTTTTCAACTCGACAAATTGAAGAAAGTGGGTTGCTATTTTATAGCTTTTATCCATAATAATAGGCCAAACTGTGAATGCCCATATCATTGGTTGATTCTAATGATCCAAATGGTAACTGCAACCCTGATTTCACTCCAAGCTGTGGTGATGGTTTTGTGGAAAACCAGTTTGATTTAATCGAGCTCACTGATATCGATTGGCCAAATGTGAACTTTGAGCACATCTACCCAACCAATGAAGAAAGCTGTAAAAAATCCTGCTTGAAAGATTGTTTCTGTGCCGTAGCAACATTCTTGAACAACCAATGTTGGAAGAAGATATTACCTCTCTTCAATGGAAAAAAGGATCGCTCACTTAATGTGAAGGCCTTCATGAAATTTAAGAAAGGTCAGAGTACTCAAAATCCTCAGTATTCACGAGAAAATAGAAGTAAAAGAAGTTTGATATATGTTGGACCAGTCCTCTTAAGTACATTTGTGTTCATATTTATTGTGTTGATCAGTGTAATTTGTGTGTGTTTCTTTCAAATCCACAAGAGGAAGGCAAGACAGCAACATCCAAGAGGAAGAGCTTTTGAAACCAGTCTTCCTCGTTTTACATAGCCACTAATGCGTTCAAGGATGTATTGGGAAAAGGTGCTTTTGGGATAGTCTATAAAGGTTCAGTAGGGAAAAAAATCGTAGCAGTGAAAAAGTTAGACAGGGTGTTCCAAGATAGTGAAAAGGAATTTCAGACCGAGGTTATTGCGAGAACTCATCACAAAAATTTGGTGCAGTTAGTTGGCTATTGTAATGATGGTCAGAAGCAGTTGTTGATTTACGACTACATGAGTAATGACACTCTGGCAGTGTTTCTTTTCAGGGACATAAGACCAAGTCGGAAACAGAGGAGTAATATTGCTCTAGGTATTGCGATGGGACTTCAATACCTTCATGAAGAGTGTAGCACCCAAGTCATCCACTGTGACATAGAGCCTCAGAATATACTTCTTGATGAGTACTACAATGCTAAGATTTCTGACTTTGGATTGGCAAAACTTTTGATGATCAATCAAAGTGGAACATATACCGGCATCAGAGGAACAAAAGGCTATGTTGCTCCTGAATGGTTTAGGAACACACTGGTTACAGTAAAGGTTGATGTCTATAGTTTTGGTGTCTTGCTACTCGAGATCATTTCCTGCTGAAAGAGTTTAAAATTTGAGAGTGTTGACGAAAACATAGGTGTTTTAACTGATTGGGCATGGGATTGCTATCAAGAAGGTAGACTGGATATGCTTGTTGAGAATGATTTGGAGGCTTTAGATGACTACAAGAGACTAAAAGCATTTTTCATGGTTGCTATTTGGTGTGTTCAAGAAACCCCTTCGGAATGGCCAACAATGAGAAAGGTCATCCAGATGCTTGAAGGCGCTGTTGAAGTGACCAAACCTCCATGTCCATTCTCTGTCTCTGTTACATCCATCTAGACATTTTGTTTTGCCATATAGTCCTTTGGTAACTCATTATAGTTGTCATTCTTACTATTAATTAGTTTACATACTTGCAAGATCTTTTAGTGGATGTATGATTCAATACTTAGAGATCGTGGCTTTGTAATTCAATCTATGTAATCAAACATTAAAGTCTTCAGAGTTTAGAATATATATTTAAGCCATCACCCATGAATGTTTGTACGTATCTGGTACTTTACAAAAATATGCAAACCGTGTGGCAACAAGTTCATTGCCAACTTTTGTTTTACTTTTTCTTATAACATCTAATAATTCACCTGCTGGACGCCTTCATCATCAAGCTTTTTCTTTTTAGCTTTGTTATTGAATTTTTGTACTTCAGTCTCTCGAAGCTTTCCCGATATCATTTCGATGCTCGGAAATGGATTAGTTGACCCAAACCAGGATAGTGGGCTTTGGGTCCTTTGGGATGTAGATTTCTCAGGTAATCTATCTATACTACTTTATAATGTATTTAGGCCTTCTAAAATTAAAAGACTTAAAAATTCAGGCTTTTTTACTTGCTTATTATGGAAATAGTTTTTCTAACCAAAAAATTAAGATAAGGAGCTGCAATCATAAGGAGCTCCAAGCCTAACTTCTAACAAACTCCAAACCTAACTCCTAACCACTAAAAATTAAGATAAAAAACTCCAATTATAAAATGACATGTGTCATTTCTCAACTAAAAATTATCTTTATTTTTAAATTAAAATATCTTTTTTTCTACTTATTTTTTTTATAATCTAATTTCACCATATTTTCTAAAATTTTATGCTCTTTAATTCAACATCCATTTTGATATATTTTTATAAGTTTTTAGTTTTTATATTTTTAATGGGTTTATTTTATTTTAATTCAAATTTTTACAATTTTAACCTTTATTTCATTTATTTCAATCAATATAATCTTGATTCGTCAAAATCATATACTTTTGGGGTAGTGTTTGACGCTGTAGAGATTAATGAGGGTATTTCTATATGCGGGAATAATGATGTCGCGGGAAAGCTACGAGAAAGTTACGGGTAACCCAAACAAACACTTACAACTAACACATATACATTCTAAGTGTTGTGAAACGAATTCACTAAACGGGTAAGCAAACACATATAACTATACTTATCGCCGCCTCTTTGCGCGGGTACCCGGCTAGTTAATTAATAATACAAAGTATCCTATGTGGTTTATTCATTATTCTATATACAAATTTCATGGAAGCTAAAATAACTAAACAAGGGTAAAAAACAAGGTTGTCAGGATCGCGATCCTGATCGTAGGATCGCACGATCCTACGATCCTACACTTAAAAAACGATCAGGATCGAACGGATCAAATCGTAGGATCGTCTCGTGAGGATCGTAGGATCGCATTTATCCGATCCTCGTTGTTAAACCATTTTTGGACTTTTTTCTTTTATGTGAAGCATTTAAGCCCCATGTTTGATTCAAAAAGCCCAATCTCAATCACTAATTCATTGTTTTTCTTTTTTTTTTTGAACTTTAATTCATTGTTTTTCACAAATGACCATTCGGTTTAAAGTGACAGATGCGCATTGTAGGAAATTAGTGTTAGCATTGGCTAAATTAAGTACAAAATTATTACGATAATGACTAACAATATTTTCACGACAACTACATGCTATTTTTACCAACACACATATGATTTATTAATTTATATTAAGTCTTACGTATGTACATTTCAAAATGGATAAACAAAAACTGGTTTATTTATTGTTCACCACGAAGTAAACTTTAAAGTATGGGCATTCTTTTTATTTTTTAATGTTATATAGTATACAAATTGACTAAGTGTAGACTTATGCCGAGATATATATATAGAACTACAGCCCCTATACAAAAATATACACATTTTCATAGGATCTTAAGATCCCGATCCGATCCTACGATCACGATCTTGCAAAGCCAAAAACGATCCTAGGTAGGATCCCGATCCTGACAACCTTGGTAAAAAAGAGTATTGAATAATGAATAAACCACATAGGATACTTTTTATTATTAGATAATACTCCATAGATTACCTAAGAAATCTACATCTATGATCTATCCCAAAGGACCCAAAGCCCACTATCTGGGTTATGCCAAGTACTCCATTACGTGAGAAAGATCACTAACCTTTCTTACATCCGATCAAACGTTTGCTCATTTCATCTTTTCCGACGATGGTTTGGTGAGAGTTGTCTCTTATCCAAATTTACGCTATGTCTAGAAAATACTATGATTAACAAACTTGAATGTTGAAGTACTAATTCTTTGGCATCTCTTAAGTCTCATTTTTGGCAATATATCCCCATGAGTTTTTGTTTCCGTGACCATAGTGTCATGTGGATCGCATTCTTAGTTAGGGTATAATTTAGTACATAGACAATGGTTTTTTCCCACGCATATTGCCAAAACCATATTGACAAAGATACTTTTAACCTAATTGCTTCAAGACTTACATGCAAGTTTGATCAAATTGTAATTATTATGGTACGCTCACGAACAAACAAATTTCGATTTGATGTGAACTAAACTTCAGATTAATATTTTAAATTAAGAATAATCACTACAACAATCGGAGGGGATCTGAGATTTTCGGGGACACAATGTCCCGGCGAAAAGCAACTAAACGACAAAATAAAGTCCGACGTGCACATAAGTACGACCTGTTATGGAAAATTCAACCAAAGTTTCTGGGGACATGTCCTGTGAAAGGTGTTTGATTTTTTCAAACTTTGACCATCCAGTCAAAAATTCAATGTTAACTTTCTCCGGGGACTAGTCCCCGCCTTTAACTTTTATTTTATGTTTACCAATATTTGGCCAAAGTCCAAAGCGTGAATTTTGCGGGAAAATTCCTGGAAAACTTTTCCCCGACGACATGTCCCCAAAAAGAAATGTTTACTAAAATACACTTTATTGCAACTATTAATACATGACTAAACCCCGATGCTTGGAAAAACATAAATAACCCAATCGCCATTCTCACAAAACACACGTGAATAACATAATGGCTGATTACCCGCCGGAAAAAGAGTGGTCACTGGTTTTATCGTCGATATATCTCTTTACTCGAAGTTCTTGATATGTATATGGGGTCAGTAAACAAATCTTGAAGCATTGTTTGAATAGGTAACAAATCTTGATAACGTATACGATAGCACCTTTAGTTGGTTGTTTAACATGATACGCACTATACTCCGGCCGCTTAACATGATATGTATACCATAACACCTATAGTTGGTCGCTTAACATGATAACGATACCATAGCACATATATTCGCCGTTTAACATGATACCTATACCATAGCACCTATAGTTGGTCGTTTAACATGATATGTATACCATAGCACCTATAGTTGGTCGTTTAACATGATACGCACCTATACTCGCCCGTTTAACATGATACGTATACCATAGCACCTATAGTTGGTCGTTTAACATGATACGTATACCATAGCACCCTTAGTTGGTCATTTAACATGACATGTATACCATAGCACCTATAGTTGGTCGTTAACATGATACGTATACCATAGCACCTATACTCGGCCGTTTAACATGACACGTATACCATAGCACCTATAGTTGGTGTTAACATGATACGTATACCATAGCACTTATACTCGGCCGTTTAACATGATACGTATACCATAGCACCTATAGTTGGTCTTTTAACATGATATGTATACCATAGCACCTTTAGTTGGTTGTTTAACATGATACGTATACCATAGCACCTATAGTTGGTCGTTAACATGATACGTATACCATAGCACCTATACTCGGTTGTTTAACATGATACGTATACCATAGCACCTAGACATGGTCGTTATACGTATACCATAGCACCTATACTCGGTCGTTTAACATGATACGTATACCATAGCACCTATAGTTGGTCGTTTAACATGATATGTATACCATAGCACCTTTAGTTGGTCGTTTAACATGATACGTATACCATATCACCTATAGTTGGTCGCTTAACATGATAATGTATACCATAGCACCTTTAGTTGGTCGCTTAACATGATACGTATACCATAGCACCTATAGTTGGTCGTTAACATGATACGTATACCATAGCACCTATACTCGGCCGCTTAACATGATAATTATACCATAGCACCTATAGTTGGTCGTTTAACATGATACGCACCTATACTCGCCATTTAACATGATAATGTATACCATAGCACCTATAGTTGGTCGTTAACATGATACGTATACCATAGTACCTATAGTTGGTCGTTTAACATGATACGTATACCATAGCACCTATAGTTGGTCGTTAACATGATACTTATACCATAGCACCTATACTCGGCCGTTTAACATGATACGTATACCATAGCACCTATAGTTGGTCGTTTAACATGATACTCACCTATACTCGGCCGTTTAACATGATACGTATACCATAGCACTTATAGTTGGTCGTTAACATGATACGTATACCATAGCACCTATAGTGGGTCGTTTAACATGATACGTACCATAGCACCTATAGTTGGTCGTTTAACATGATACGTATACCATAGCACCTATAGTTGGTCGTTAACATGATACGTATACCACAGCACCTATAGTTGGTCGTTTAACATGATACGTATACCATAGCACCTATAGTTGGTCGTTAACATGATACGTATAACATAGCACCTATAGTTGGTCGTGTAACATGATATGTATACAATAGAAAAATTTTAGGTTAAATTTAAATTGATTTGTTATTAATTTAGTTATTGAAAATGATAATAAAGTTTTTTTTTATACCATATCACTTATACTTAAATTAATTTTATAATTTTTAGGTTAAATTTAAACTGATTTATTATTAAATTTAATTATTTAAAATGATAATAAAGAGTTTGTTGAAAAAGAAAATTAAATAATCAAAGCATTTCCAGGGGACATGTCCCCGCCGAAAGTTTCGCCAAAATTTTCATTTTCCCTCTTGTCATTTTACTTTATCCCGCATTTCTTTTCCCGGGGACTTGTCACCGCCAAATGTTGCACTAGAAGACAAACTACACTTTCTCCTGGAACTGCCCCGAAAAGTGTAACGAAAAAACACCTCACTTATTAAAGGCATCCGTTCACTTTAGATAAAAAAAAAAACCTCACAACAACCCACTGAATAAGCAAGACCACCTCCTCCACCACCACTTCACTCAAACACCACACCACCACCACCACAACAACGCACCACCTCCACCACATCATAGGGAATGTGTTTTGAAGATGATGGCTAAAGATTTTGAGGTGAGGCAAATGTGCTTGGTGGCGTTGGTCACTAATTATTTATATGCCACACCTCTTATTAGTGTAATAATATTGAGTTGTATTTTCTTTTCTTTTTCGGTTCAAAATGGCTAATGGAGAGGATGGTGGTGTGTTGTGGCGGAGGTTGTGGTGTGTGCAAGTATGGAGGTCTGTGGTGTGTTGTGGCGGAGGTGGTGTGTTGTTCGCTATAAGGTATTTATGTTACTAATATTCTTTATCAAGTTAACCGGACAATGCGTTTGTTTTGTTGTTAAAAATATATCTAGTTACTGAAATGATGTCATTTTATTAGTGTTGAAAGTAGATTGATACTAGATTGCGTATGTGAAGTTAGATATTAGATTGCGTATTAGCTCCTAGTTTCTTTCGGCGACGATGTTCATTAAGTTAGATATTAAGTTGTTCCTATTATTATTTGTGTCATACATTGGTCATTTTGGACCGCTTATTATGTGCTTTTGCTTTTATACTTGTAGGAATATAGGGTGTCACGCCAAGCTGCCGAGGCCAAACCGCGACCACAGCCAGACCAAAAGGTAAGATATGTCGTTAGTATTTTAAATAGTTTGTTTTGGTAATGAGACTATTAGCATCGGTATCAAAAACCCTTTAAACCATTAGTTGAATTGGTCATTTTAACAATTAGGGTATGAGAGTAGGATGGTGGATTTTGGGACCTAAACCAAGATCTTGGCAAGGTGTTGGGGTCCACCCCTTTCATGTGCAATAGCACTTTAACTATGTTAATGAGATCATGTTGTTTCATCTGCCGCGGATACAAAAGATATGATCATGTTTGCTTAAGACTTTTGAACACTCGTGTCTAGGGTGAGAGTTGCTGAAAACAAATGAATGATGTTGTCTGTTAAAGTGCTATTAAAAGATTTCGACAACATTTCATTCTCGCTTTTTACAATGTTGTTCCAAAACTCACCAAATTTCTTAAACATTGCTTGATCATAATGGATTAACTTTACTTCTGTTGAAAAGAACAGACATCAATGGCAACTCTATGCCGGTAGTATAATCACCATTGTATTATCAAACAACAAAAATGAACTTTAGGGTGACACGTGGCTCATCGATGGTTTTGCGAGGAGGTACACGGTTGGTTCAAGATACAGAAAGTGTACATCCCGTATCTTGTTATGGTTTGTTATGGTTACTCGATGATGAGGGTTGAATCTGAAGGGTAAAAGGTGGTGCAAAAGGGTTTAGCTTGGTTTGAGAGTGTTTTATTGTGTGTTTTAGTGTGTGTTTTTGGTGAGAAACTCCAAGAGTTTGTGTGAGAGAGGTCTTAGATGATAAGAAGAGGTATGAAATGTGTGTAATGATAGACATATAATGGTGGCGAGAGATATGAAAGGGTTTGTGAGGGTGCCTCATTAACTCCACTTCACTCGCCATCACTATCATTACAAACCCTTTCATCTATCTTCTTATAATCTCCGACCCCTCTCTCTCTCTCACACACACATGGAGTTTCTCACCAAAAAACACACACTAAAAACATGCACACATTTATGAACTCTCAAAGTAGGGCTAAACCATTTTGCACCACCATTTTACCCTTCAATATTCAACTCGCATCATCGTGTAACCATTACAAACTCAACAAGAAACGCGGTCAGACACTTTCCTCAGATCTTGTGGACAAGAAACCGTGTACCTCCTCGCCGAAACCATCGAGAAGCCACGTGTCACCGCTAAATCATTTTTGTTGTTTGATAAATATAATACAATGGCTGATTATACTACCTTGAGCATAGAGTTGCCATTGATGTCTAGTTCTTTTCCGACGGCAAGTTAAAATATCCATTATGATCAAACAATGTTGTTTAAGAAATTCAAAACTCTTATATCCACATAATATAAGAGAGAATTTGGTGAGTTTTTGGAAGATCATTGTAAGAAACCGTAATGAAATGTTGTCGGAAATGTTGTCGGAAATGGTGTAATAACACTTTAACTAGACACACTAACATCATTCCTTTGTTTTCAGGAACCCTCAACTATATACACACTATTCAAATAGTCGTACGCAAACACGATCAAATCTTTTGTATCACAAGCATATCAACACAACATGATCTCATTAACCTAGTTAAAGTGCTATTACACATGAACGGGGTGGACCCCAACACCCTGCCAAGATCTTGGTTTAGGTCCCAAAATCCACCATCCTACCCTAATTGTTAAAATGACCAATTCAACCCTAATGGTTTAAAAGGTCTTTTGATACCCATGCTTGATAGTTCTCATTACCTAAACCCTAAACTATTTAAAATACGCAGTGTTAAGCTTTGGACAAACCCTAAAAAGCGTAAGATATCGGAAGTCAACCGACAAAACCACCTGGCGTAACACGAAGTTCGAGCCTTATGTGTTAAGATATGTTTGTAGAGAATAACATGTTTATGATTCCCGTTAAATGGATAATACGTATAGTTTTAGACCATTTGCGTATAGGTAGCTTATGTATAGTTTTGGACCATTGGCGATTTTAGGTTATTGATTGTGTTGTAGCGAATTTGGACCATTTGGTTATATATGATATTATTTTTAGCGATTTTGTGTTCTTGTAGCATAAAATAGGTTGAAAACAGGTTCTTACATTGTAGATTTTTTCCGGAAAAAAATCTGCAACAATTTTCTGCAAAATGGGCCAAGGTCTTTCACCGGGGACGAGTCCCCGGAGAAAAGTGATATAAATTTTCTGTTTCCCATTTCCCCGAGGACATGTTACCGGAGAAGAGGTGGCAGATAAACTTTAGTTACCATTTTCCCCGGACGTGTCCTCGAAAACCACATGCCACGCTCGACATGTTCGACCGTGACAATGGGCTGCGGACCCACAAATCCCGTGTAAAAGTTGTAAACCGTCCCCCGGAAACGTATTCCCGGAAGGTACCGGGAATTTTAAGGGACATGTCCCCGGGGAATGGTATAATAGGGGACATGTCCCCGGCGAAAGATCTGAAACGTCGCCTGCGAAAGCGACGAATGTTGTAGTGAATGTTGCATACTTGAGAGCTAGAATCATATATATTGAAAGATTAGGTCCTAAAAATCATTGTGGAGTATTAATGACACCAATTTTGAGGTGTGAAGTGGTCATGTAATTATGGATGCACGATTGGGTTGTAGGTGTTACAAGGAATACAAATAGGAATCATCATATATTTATTACAATAATTAAGCATCGGGCATCTATAAATATTGATGCATTGCTTAATCTTCCATCACCCATTAACTTCCTAGCATAAATACTGATTTCTAAACCCAACATGTCCAAGCAACCGACGTAACCCGGGCAAACACCTTGTAGCTCCAAACCGCCTTATGTTTCAGATGATCTTGATATCGAGTCATTGGGACCATTGTCGCGGATGGTATGAATGTTGGATGTCAATGCCATTATTGGACGCTATCGAAGTTTTTTCCCACTTTATGCTTGTTTTTTAAAACTTTTCCAAACCTATGCTTCTTTATTTATGGTCTTCCTACTCTATGCTTCTTTAATTAAAATGAAAATAAAAATGATAATAATATACTCTCTCTCATCTTTCAACATTTTCTTTCATGTCACATTCTTCTTCTCTCTTTAAAGGAGGCTTCTAGGGTGTTAATCAAATTGAGTCAAAGTCGGGTCGAGGCTAAAATAGCATACTCGACCCTACTCTATTTGAACTTGGGTTAATCGGGTTCGGGCCACTCGGTTGGGTCCACTCGAGTTCGGCTATCATCAATACGAGTAAAATTGTCATAAAATTGCATGTTTGTTCTAATTTAAATAGATAGTTTATAAAAAATATATATTAAAACCATTTTAAGAAACCCTTATTTGACTGCACAAGTAAAATCTTATTATGATTTTAATCAATGTTAGTTATATTTAACCTTCTCATTCAAAACAACTAAACTTGTGCCCCTTTACCAAATTGAGCTATTGCTTACCTTTTTTTATTAAAAGGAAAGGGCTTTGTTTGTGACTAATGTATTCTGCATAACAATTGTTCACATCCCTGCATCCGGCTTACAAACTTTGGGAGCATCGATCAACACATTTTCTCATTCATGATAGATGTGTAGTTATTATATTGATTAGTTGGAGAATGATTTGTAGGGGTGTTCAAAAAATCCGTGAAACCGACGAACCGAGCCGAACCGCTTAATCCGAAACCGAAAAAACCCAAAACCGAAAAAAACCGAAACCGAAAAAACCCGCTTATCACGGTTCGGTTTCAGTTTTAATTTTTTGATATCCGCGGTTAACCGAACCGAACCGTGCTTAATACATGAAGGTTTTTTTTTAACTAAATATTCAAATAATTGTACAAGTATTAATTACATTATTGCACTAAATTTAGTGCATAAATCTTTTTTTGCTCCTAATGCAAACATTTCTAAACATTTATGTGTGAAAGTTGATAAATTTGACCGTAATCTAAAAGCGTCGAATAACTATTATTTTGTTAATTGATTATGTATGGATATTTGAATGCAATTATCCTAACGGGATAACTTTTATATGACTATTATCTATTAAATGTCATTTATTTTTACTAAAATGACGTTTTATGTTCTAGAACATGTTATTGTTTATGCGGCTAAACTCGATTAAACGTCTAAAATGGTTAACCGTGACCCGAACCGCGGGTACCCGCTTGTCCGGTTATCCGCTTAGTATGGTTCGGTTTCGGGTAGTAAAATTAATTAACTGCCCCGCGAACACCCCTAATGATTTGAACTTTGAAGTGATATATATGAAAATGTGTAATTTATAGTTTTTACGACATATTACTTTCAAAAAAAAAATATAATTTTTTAACATCTATATGGATTGATGAATCCAATGTTATGACAACAAATATTATGAGTTATATTTGAATAAATAAGTGAATAAAAATTACGTAAGAGTTTTTAAGTATTACAAGATTTTTATTTTGGGATTAGCAAAACTAAAACTGGAACCTAAAAATCACATTGAGATCGTTATTAACAAATATTCATTAACATATTGATAGATAGATAGATACTCGTCTCTTTTCACATTATTTTCCTTTTTTGGAGGACAAGGGAAGAGAGAGTCATTTGATTTTTCATACATTTAATCCAAAAGCATAGATGTGGAAGAATGTAGATGAAAAAGCATAGGTTGGGAAAGGTTCTAAAAACCAAGCATAAAATGGGAAAAAACTCGACGTTATCTGAGTACATACTTTGTGGTATCTGACTCCAAGGTAGAACATACTTAAGCTCATTATTTGATAAGCAGTTTTTGGTACAAATGTTGGTTGACTGATTTAGAGGGTAGCTCAATTCATTGTACTTCAAAGAACCATATAGCCCATAATTTTGTTAGGATGAAAGAATGGTTAGTGTATTCTATTAAAGACTTTGTATTCAAGCCTAATAAGGATGAGTACCGAATTATGCCAAAGGATCCCTACATGCTAGAATTTGATGGCCAACAACGCAAAGAAAGTTACTGTTAAGGATGGACGCTTTGAGAGATACCCTTTTGAGCTTCAAGATTTGGCAAACCTGAAACTTTCAGATAACAAGTATTTGGTTGGTAAGGTCTTTTTAGAATTACTTTCTTGTTTTTTCATTATGGTTATATATCTATCTTGATATGTAAATCATTACCTTACAGATGTAGCCGGCTACGTGATAAATGTGGGCAGGACAATACAACAAAAGTCAGGATCTCGAACCCTTGATTTTACGCGGCAAATCAAAGGTTCACGAAGTTGTAATAAATTTTTTATGTGTAAACGCATCTCTTACATGTATCGCCACCATATATCATGGACCACTAACCAAGCTGTGATATCTCTTTACAGTGGGCAATCCGCGTGACACTACGGGAAGCTTAGGAGATTGCTTGCAGACAAAACACGAAACATAATAAAGCATGCTTTTTTACAAGTTTTGGTCATGTTTTTGCAAATTTTCGTTTGTTCTTACAAGTTTTCGTCCGTTTTTACACGTTTTCATCCGTTTTTACATGTCTTTGTCCATTTTTGCATGTGTTCGTCTGTTTTTACACGTTTTCGTCTGTTTTTGCACGTTTTCGTCCGTTTTTACATGTTTTCGTCCGTTTTACATACTTTCGTCCATTTTTCATGCTTTCGTATGTTTTCGTACTTTTGTCCGTTTTTGCACATTTTCATATGCTTTTATTAGCATCCGCTTACACGTAAAAACGTGTAAACGATCTAAAACGCCAAAAACGATCTAAAAACGCGGCAAAACGGACTAAAAACGCAAAATGTCTAAAAACGGACGAAAACGTAAGGAAACCAAATTTTAATTTATTTACTAACGGCTGTTAGTATTAAGGACTAACGATGCAATTTTAAGTTAGTCATACGGGTGAAGTCAGAACAAAATTTAAAAGTACGTTGGTTTATATGTTGATAAAAAAGTAAGTTTTTCAACTCGACAAATTGAAGAAAGTGGGTTGTTATTTTATAGCTTTATCCCATAATAATAGGCCAAACTGTGAATGCCCATATCATTGGTTGATTCTAATGATCCAAATGGTAACTGCAACCCTGATTTCACTCCAAGCTGTGGTGATGGTTTTGTGGAAAACCAGTTTGATTTAATCGAGCTCACTGATATCGATTGGCCAAATGTGAACTTTGAGCACATCTACCCAACCAATGAAGAAAGCTGTAAAAAATCCTGCTTGAAAGATTGTTTCTGTGCCGTAGCAACATTCTTGAACAACCAATGTTGGAAGAAGATATTACCTCTCTTCAATGGAAAAAAGGATCGCTCACTTAATGTGAAGGCCTTCATGAAATTTAAGAAAGGTCAGAGTACTCAAAATCCTCAGTATTCACAAGAAAATTGAAGTAAAAGAAGTTTGATATATGTTGGACCAGTCCTCTTAAGTACATTTGTGTTCATATTTATTGTGTTGATCAGTGTAATTTGTGTGTGTTTCTTTCAAATCCACAAGAGGAAGGCAAGACAGCAACATCCAAGAGGAAGAGCTTTTGAAACCAGTCTTCCTCGTTTTACATAGCCACTAATGCGTTCAAGGATGTATTGGGAAAAGGTGCTTTTGGGATAGTCTATAAAGGGTCAGTAGGGAAAAAAATCGTAGCAGTGAAAAAGTTAGACAGGGTGTTCCAAGATAGTGAAAAGGAATTTCAGACCGAGGTTATTATGAACTCATCACAAGAATTTGGTGCAGTTAGTTGGCTATTGTAATGATGGTCAGAAGCAGTTGTTGATTTACGACTACATGAGTAATGACACTCTGGCAGTGTTTCTTTTCAGGGACATAAGACCAAGTCGGAAACAGAGGAGTAATATTGTTCTAGGTACATGGGACTTCAATACCTTCATGAAGAGTGTAGCACCCAAGTCATCCACTGTGACATAAAGCCTCAGAATATACTTCTTGATGAGTACTACAATGCTAAGATTTCTGACTTTGGATTGGCAAAACTTTTGATGATCAATCAAAGTGGAACATATACCGGCATCAGAGGAACAAAAGGCTATGTTGCTCCTGAATGGTTTAGGAACACTGGTTACAGTAAAGGTTGATGTCTATAGTTTTGGTGTCTTGCTACTCGAGATCATTTCCTGCTGAAAGAGTTTAAAATTTGAGAGTGGTGACGAAAACATAGGTGTTTTAACTGATTGGGCATGGGATTGCTATCAAGAAGGTAGACTGGATATGCTTGTTGAGAATGATTTGGAGGCTTTAGATGACTACAAGAGACTAAAAGCATTTTTCATGGTTGCTATTTGGTGTGTTCAAGAAACCCCTTCGGAAAGGCCAACAATGAGAAAGGTCATCCAGATGCTTGAAGGAGCTGTTGAAGTGACCAAACCTCCATGTCCATTCTCTGTCTCTGTTACATCCATCTAGACATTTTGTTTTGCCATATAGTCCTTTGGTAACTCATTATAGTTGTTATTCTTACTATTAATTAGTTTACATACTTGCAAGATCTTTTAGTGGATGTATGATTCAATACTTAGAGATCGTGGCTTTGTAATTCAATCTATGTAATCAAACATTAAAGTCTTCAGAGTTTAGAATATATATTTAAGCCATCACCCATGAATGTTTGTACGTATCGGGTACTTTACAAAAATATGCAAACCGTGTGGCAACAAGTTCATTGCCAACTTTTGTTTTACTTTTTCTTATAACATCTAATAATTCACCTGTTGGACGTCTTCATCAAGCTTTTTCTTTTTTAGCTTTGTTATTGAATTTTTGTACTTCAGTCTCGAGCTTTCCCGATATCATTTCGATGCTCGGAAATGGATTAGTTGACCCAAACCAGGATAGTGGGCTTTGGGTCCTTTGGGATGTAGATTTCTCATGTAATCTATCTATACATCTTTATAATGCATTTAGTCATTCTAAAATTAAAAGGCTTAAAAATTCAGACTTTTTTACTTGCTTATTATGGAAAGAGTTTTTCTAACCAAAAAATTAAGATAAGGAGCTCCAATCATGAGATGACATGTGTCACTTCTTAACAAATTCCAGCTAACTTCTAAAACTTCAAACGTAACTTCATAACCACTAAAAATTAAGATAAAAAGCTCCAATTATAAAATGACATGTGTCATTTCTCAACTAAAAATTCATCTTTATTTTTAAATTAAAATATCTTTTTATCTACTTATTTTTTTTATAATCTAATTTCACCATATAATCTAAAATTTTATGCTCTTTAATTCAACATCCATTTTGATATATTTTTATGAGTTTTTAGTTTTTATATTTTTAATGGGTTTATTTTATTTTAATACAAATTTTTACAACTTTAACCTTTATTTCATTTATTTCAATCAATATAATCTTGATTCGTCAAAATCATATATTTTTGGGGTAGTGTTTGACACGTAAAAGATGCGAGGTATTTCTATATGCGGAATAATGATGTCGCAGGAAAGCTACGGGAAAGTTACGGGTAACCCAAACAAACACTTACAACTAACACATATACATTCGAAGTGTTGTGAAACGAATTCACTAAACGGGTAAGCAAACACATATAACTATACTTATCGCCGCCTCTTTGCGCGGGTACCCGGCTAGTTAATTACTCCCTCCGTCCCATTTTTATTGTCCCGTTTGACTTTGACCAGTCTTTCTTCTTCAACTTTGACCATTAATATATTTATTTGTGTTATATAATACTTGATGAAAATTATACCAATGAAAATACATTTAAAACCCAAATACATTCATATATTTTTCATCAAGTATTATATAACACAAACAAAAATAATTATGGTCAAAGTTAAAGAAGAAAGACTAAAATCCAATAGTGGACAATAATTTTGGGACGGAGGGAGTAATAATACAAAGTATCCTATGTGGTTTATTCATTAATCTATATACAAATTTCATGGAAGCTAAAATAACTAAACAAGGGTAAAAAAGAGTATTGAATAATGAATAAACCACATAGGATACTTTGAGTTAATTGCATTTTTGGTCCCTGTGGTTTGGCAAAATTGCAGATTTGGTCCCCAAAACTTTGAAAGCGCACCAGAGGTCCCCATTTTCAAGTTTCCGTTGCAAATTTGGTCCCTGGCCAAACTTAAATGACTAAAATACCCTTGTATTCTTCCCCTTTAATTTTCTGATTATTTTTTCTTTTTATTTATTCATCCAATAATACATTAAAAGTAAAATCCCTCTTACCCTCTTCCCCATCTCTCCCTTTCACGCTCTTCTTTTTCTCGCTTCCCAAGATCACCAAAAATCACAAAACTGATTTCCTAATTTTTGAAAACATTAAACCATTACTCATTCACTTTTACTACAAAGGGGACAAGTTTCGATTGGATGAAAGACTCCACACGAGTAATCACGATCCGCCACTTCCTGGAACAATTTGATGTTGTACTCGATTCCATGACCCTCGAATTTCAAAACCCCCAACTCAATTTCTGAAAACCCTAACTTTTGAAACCTAATTTTCGATAATGCTTGAGGTGTAAATTAAGACATTCTTGCCTTCAATTGGCTTTTATAGGAGTTAAATAGGGATGTTCTTGACAACCTTTTGGCCATGGGGCTTTGATAATTCCCTTCTTGAGCAAGATCACTTTCATTCTTCAATCTCTAAGCATGTATCACGCGTTTTGTTGACCAAATGATGGTAACCCATGAGTACTTGTGATGTTGAGGTTATTAGATGTTAGGTCAAAAGAAGTCATGAGCGTTGGGGATGGTGGAGGAAAACAAAAGAAAACAACCCTATGACCATTTTGGTTCGCTTTGGGAAGCTATGGAAGATAGTGGAGATGGATTATTATCAAAAAGAGAATAGTTACCCGGGAAAATGGTGTTGATCTTGGGGGAGCGAGAGAAAAAGAAGTGAAAAGGAGAGATAGGGAAGAGGGTAGGAGGGATTTTACTTTTAATGTATTATTGGATGAATAAATAAAAAGAAAAAATAATCAGAAAATTAAAGGGGAAGAAGACAAGGGTATTTTAGTCATTTAAGTTTGGCCAGGGACCAAATTTGCAACGAAAACTTGAAAATGGGGACCTCTGGTGCACTTTCAAAGTTTTGGAGACCAAATCTGCAATTTGGCCAAACCACAGGGACCTAAAATGCAATTAACTCGGATACTTTTTATTATTAGATAATACTCCATAGATTACCTAAGAAATCTACATCTATGATCTATCCCAAAGGACCCAAAGCCCACTATCTGGGTTTGCGTCAAGTACACCATTATTGAGAAAGATCGGCTAACCTTTCTTACATCGATCAAACGTTTGCTCATTTCATCTCTTTTCCGTGATGATGGTTTGGTGAGTTGTCTCGTTATCCAAATTCTGATTATGTCTAGAAAATACTATGATTAACAAACTTGAATGTTGAAGTACTAATTCTTTGGCATCTCTTAAGTCTCATTTTTGGCAATATATCACGATGAGTTTTGTTTCCGTGACCATAGTGTCATGTGGATCGCATTCTTAGTTAGGGTATAATTTAGTACATAGGCAATGGTTTTTTTCCCTCTACATACATTGCCAAAAACCATATTGACAAAGATACTTTTAACTGAATTGCTTCAGTACTTACATGCAAGTTTGACGAATTTGTAATTATTATGGTACGCTCACGAACAAACAAATTTTGATTTGATGTGAACTAAACTTCAGATTAATATTTTAATGTGGTTATAGTAATCTAAATGCAACAAAAGTTTAAATTAAGAATAATGTTGCATACTTGAGAGCTAGAATCATATATATTGAAAGATTAGGTCCTAAAAATCATTGTGGAGTATTAATGACACCAATTTTGAGGTGCGAAGTGGTCATGTAATTATGGATGCACGATTGGGTTGTAGGTGTTACAAGGAATACAAATAGGAATCATCATATATTTATTACAATAATTAAGCATCGGGCATCTATAAATCTTACGATGCATTGCTTAATCTTCCATCACCCATTAACTTCCTAGCATAAATCGATTTCTAAACCCAACATGTCCAAGCAGGCCTGCAAGAACACGGGCAAACACCTTGTAGCTCCAAACCGTCTTATGTTTCTGTATGATCTTGATATCAGAGTCATTGGGACCATTGTCGTGATGGTATGCAGAATGTTGGATGTCAATGCCATTATTGGACGTTATCGAGTTTTTTCCCACTTTATGCTTGTTTTTTAAAACTTTTCCAAACCTATGCTTCTTTATTTATGGTCTTCCTACTCTATGCTTCTTTAATTAAAATGAAAATAAAAATGATAATAATATACTCTCTCTCATCTTTCAACATTTTCTTTCATGTCACATTCTTCTTCTCTTTAAAGGGAGGCTTCTAGGGTGTTAATCAAATCGAGTCAAAGTCGGTCAGGGCTAAAATAGCATACTCGACCCCGACTCTATTTAAAATTGGGTTAATCGGGTTCGGGCCACTCGGGTTGGGTCCACTCGAGTTCGATCTATCGAGAATCTGTAAAATTGTCATAAAATTGCATGTTTGTTCTAATTTAAATAGATAGTTTATAAAAAATATATATTAAAACCATTTTAAGAAACCCTTATTTGGATCAGACAAGTAAAATCTTATTATGATTTTTAATCAATGTTAGTTATATGCGAACCTTCTCATTCAAAACAACGAAACTTGTGCCCCTTTACCAAATTGGAGCTATGAAGCTTACCATTTTTTATTAAAAAGGAAAGGGATTTGTTTGTGACTAATGTATTGTGCATAACAATTGTTCACATCCCTGCATCCGGCTTACAAAATTTGGGAGCATCGATCAACACATTTTCTCATTCATGATAGATGTGTAGTTATTATATTGATTAGTTGGAGAATGATTTGAACTTTGAAGTGATATATATGAAAATGTGTAATTTATAGTTTTTACAACATATTACTTTCAAAAAAAATATGAAAATACTTTTTTAACATCTATATGGATTGATGAATCCAATGTTATGACAACAAATATTATGAGTTATATTTGAATAAATAAGTGAATAAAAATTACGAAGAGTTTTTTTAAGTATTACAGTATTTTTTATTTTGGGATTAGCAAAACTAAAACTAGAACCTAAAAATCACATTGAGATCGTTATTAACAAATACTCCCTCCGTCCCTAAATAAATGTCCACTTTGATTATTTGCGGTCTTTTTTGTTCAACTTTGACCTTAAATATTTTCTTTTACGTTATATAATACTTGATGCAAAATATATGAATGGGTTAGGTTTTAAATGTATTTTCATTGGTATAATTTTTATCAAATATTATATAACACAAACAAAATTATTTAAGGTCAAAGTTGATCAAGAAAGACTACAGAAAGTCAAAGTGGACATTTATTTAGGGACGGAGGTAGTATTCATTAACATATTGATAGATAGATAGATACTCGTCTCTTTTCACATTATTTTCCTTTTTTGGAGGACAAGGGAAGAGAGAGTCATTTGATTTTTCATACATTTAATCCAAAAGCATAGATGTGGAAGAATGTAGATGAAAAAGCATAGGTTGGTAAAGGTTCTAAAAACAAAGCATTAAATGGGAAAAAACTTCGACGTTATCTGATACAGACTTTGTGGTATCGACTCCAAGGTAGAACATACATAAGCTCATTATTTGATAAGCGGTTTTGGTACTAATGTTGGTTGACTGATTTAGAGGGTAGCTCAATTCATTGTCTTTCAAAGAACCATAGCCCATAATTTTGTTAGGATGAAAGAATGGTTAGTGTATTCTATTAAAGACTTTGTATTCAAGCCTAATAATGATGAGTACCGAATTATTAAAAGGATCCCTACATGCTAGAATTTGATGGGTCAACAACGGCAAAGTTCTTTGATGGGATGGACGCTTTGAGATACCCTTTTGAGCTTCAAGATTTGGCAAACTGAAACTACGGATAACAAGTATTTGGTTGGTAAGGTCTTTTTAGAATTACTTTCGTTTCCTTTTTTCATTATGGTTATATATCTATCTTGATATGTAAATCATTACCTTACAGATGTATCCAGCTACGTGATAAATGTGGGCAGGACAATACAACAAAAGTCAGGATCTCGAACCCTTGATTTTTACGTGGCAAATCAAAGGTTCACGAGTTGTAATAAATTTTTTATGTGTAAACCTCATCTCTTACATGTATCGCTTGCCATATATCATGGACCACTAACCAAGCTGTGATATCTCTTTACAGTGGGCAATCAGTCCATGTGACACTACGTGGAAGCTTAGGAGACGTGCTTGTTGGTTTTATGGATATAAATTAGTAGACGTGAGTTAGGATCGAACTCGATACTATGTGATTGCACACTTTACGTATGAGAATTTAAAGTTAATAATTAAATATAAATGTTGTATTTATTTATTTATTAAACGAAATAACTAACGGACGTTAAGTAATTAATGTAATGGACTAACGGTCGTTAAATATTTATGGAAAAGGACTAAATTGCAAAAGTTGGGAAGGTTCCGGAATCCCTTTGGGGACTCCTATACCGATCGGCCAAGGGACAAAACAAGGAAAGAAAAAAACAATTTGTTCACCAAGTTTGCTTGTGTATATATACAAGGCTAGGGGTTTTATTTTTCCATCTCTTGTGCTCATTAGCTAAACCCTAAAAACGTTTTGTGTGTGTTTTCTTTGTCCAAACCGATCGGCCAAACACCATAGGGTGTCGATCATCCTTTTTCCACAAGCAAAGGTTTTGTTTTATAAAAACTAGCATTACTTTAATTCGGTTTAGTACGTGTGTACAAGAACATAGTAATAACACACTATTGTTATTATCTTGGATTGAATTACAAAACGGTAAGGGGTAATTCACATAATCCTAACTAAATCAAATTAGGGTTCATCCGTTGCTAGTTTGTGGATTTGATTCTTATTCGGCTAGAATCAAGAAAGAATATATTCTTTTATGTTAATTAATTGTTCATTAATAAATCCTATACGCTTCCGCATGATTACTTTGATGTTTTGCGATTATTTATTTGAATGTCTTGCTATATAATTCCAATAGTGGCATCACGAGTCATTGGTTTTAATGAATAATTAATTACATAAACGCGTAATAAAACAAAAACTTGTATGTTGTTTGCTATGTTTATCTAGGGTTTATGTTTAATTTATGTTTGGTCGATTTTTTATTAATTGGGCGTTCCTAATTTTTTTAGTTCGACCCATGTATAAATTTTAGGGTTTTGAAAATTGTTTGCTAACCTTATTAAAACCTAGAATTAATATTGATTACGTGATTAATTCGTGAATAATTTGTTACGTGTCATGGAATTTTTATATGCGATCTTGTGACTTATGTGTATAATTGTTATGATATCCATGATTATACATGCATGTTAGTCATGGATAAGTTGCTTTGATAAAATTGTTTAATTGTTGAGACATATTTAATTACGATAAATCTTGAATTGGGAAGACTCAATTATGTATAATTAATAAATCAATTATGTGCAATTTGGTATATTATTAATTATGGGTTTACGCAATCGATTCGTCGATGTATGTGGCTCACTTTCTATCGCTAGAGTGAAAGCCCTAATTAATATATACATTAAATTTAACCTAGATATTGATTATTAATAGGGTTTTATCGAATAAGTTGCATGTGGCTACTTGTTTACATGTATAAATTGTTTATTATGTGCGCACTGTTTTTAGTAGTTTATTTTTATTGGTATTACTTGTTTGTTTTTATGTATGCGGCAGTTTAAGCAAAGGGTAATTTTTGAATAGAAAAATAATACAGACTAAACAATCAATTTGATTTGTTTGGAAGAGTTAAGTTTTAAATAGTTTAATTGATTGGTGACTTTGAACAAATGGTCGAACGGCTCACCCATTAGAATGAACTATAAAGGGGTTAATAAAGAAGTCTTGCCAGATGTGAAGGATGTCTTAGGTTATGCTTCTCGCCACCGGTCCTCGCCCTCTCATAGTTAAGTGGAGCTACTTAGTATGCCATTAATGTGCAAGCTCATCTTAAGGGCGAATTAGTTTTAATTCCATGCGCCACTTTGGTGGTAATTATCCAAACACCAAGTGTTTACACTTATGAAAAAGTACGGTATAATGGATGATAATTAATACTAAATTCCTTGATTGGTGAACCCAATACCTCAATCAAAACTTTGATAATTTGATCTTTATGAATTGGTAATAAAAAGTTTTTTATTAAAATTATGCTACAAGATGAATGCATGACATCTTTGTACATATTTGATTTGACCACATAAATCAAAACTAGTACCCTTTTAAATTAAGTTTTATGCCATCTAATTAAAGGGACACTTGAAGTTGCAATTTACGTCATGACAGTACTTGGCGAGATTATAATGGAGAGGTAAATCTCTATGTAAAGTCAGACCTTACATGGACATATTTGCAGTTATTTAAGTTAGACACTTAAATTGAGTAGTAAGTGAGATCTGGACTCAAGGCATAAGATGGGGTGAAACATGTTTATATTTGCAATAGCGTTGGAAAATATAAATCCCATAATAATCTAGGAGTTGGAAATTGTTTGCCAATTAATGTTCGACAGATTACCTTATTATATGCTTGGTTTGTAGAGATCAACGATGTGATGAACCTATGATAATTTGGATCCTAGTTTTCTAGAAAATTATATGGTTATATGTTTATATTACCGTTGGGTATATTTTATTTTCTTGAAAAGTTGTATTATCGAAAATACTAATACTTGAACTTTTTTCGGTAGAAATGGCTCAAAATAACGATAACACTAACACTGCACTAAGTTCTGCGTTCAAAAGCTTTTTTGATCGAGAAAACTTGACTGGGTCTAAGAATTTCAATGATTGGCACCGCTGAGAATTGTCGTAGAGTTGCGACGGTTGAAATATCTTTTTGAACCTTGCCCTGAACAACCAACTGGTCCTGATACTACTCAAGCTCAAATTGATGCTTGACAACTTGAGTATAAGCGTCATAATGATGTGGCTTGTCTTATGTTGGGAACAATGGAATCTGCTCTTCAAAAGCAGTTTGAACATTATTTCCCATCTAATATGCTCAATGAACTTCGGACTATGTTTGAGAAACCAGATACCGTCGAGATTTATGACTTGACGGTAAGGTGAGGGTAAACCCGTAAGTGCTCATGTACTGGAAATGAAAGGTTACATGGACCAGCTCAAAGCACTTGGCAAAACTTATGATGATGACATGGTTGTGAATCTGATTAATAGATCCCTTAACAAGGATTTTAATGGTTTTGTCGAAATTTCAATATGCCTGCGTGGGAAGAGCGATTCTGACACGTATTGCTAATTGACTATGAGAAAGGGTTGCCTCAAAGGTTCCTACCGCCCAGTACTTGCTATTCAGGTGGAAGGATTAATAAGCCAAAACCGCTTGTGAACAACAAGAAGGGTAAGGGTAAGGGAAAGGTTGACAAAGGCAAACAGGTGATGGCCTATCAACCTCAACCCAAGAAGAACCCTACTCCTAGGAAGGAAAATCCTAAAAGGGATCAAGCATGCCACCACTGTAAGAGCGTTGGGCATTGGAAGAGAAACTGTGCTCTCTATCTTGATGAATTGCGGGCAAATAAGAAGAAGTACGAAGGGTCCTTGGTAGCCGTTCTTACGTAATTTATTTGTCATTGAATTATTTACTCTAAATCATAATTCCTGGGTATATGATACGGGCTGTGGTATTCACATTTGTAATACATTGAGGGATTTAGAGTGGAAAGGAAGCTTGCCTATGGGGAGCAATATCACGTGGGGAAATGGCGCACATGAAGCTGTTGAAGCCATAGGAACGTTTAGTTTAGTATTGCCTTCGGGCTTAGTACTGTTATTGAACAATTGTCATTACGTACCTTCTATAATTAGAGGTGTTGTTTCCTTTTCAGTTTTGTTGGATGGTGGTTTTACTCATACTATTTCAAGTAATGGAATTGATGTTTCTTTAAATGGTGAATTTTATTTTAAAGCAATTACTGTGAATGGTCACTACAAAAAATACGCCATTTGGTGGCACACAAAAAGTGTCACTAAAGATGAAACAAGTGCCACTAAAGGTCTGTCGAGGAATCTGTGGCAGAAAAAATAAGTTTCACTAAGTGCGTTGCCACTAAAAGGATTTAGTGTCACTTTTTTTATGTGTTGCTGCAACCTTTTTGAGCTTTACTGGCACTTAAACTTCTGTTACAAAAAACATAAAGGATTTTGTGGCACATAATCTATGCCACTAAATGCATGTAGTTACAAACAACCAACGGGTCTTTAGCGGCAAATATTGTATGCCACCACAACAGATATCAATAATAAGCTTTGTTACACCATAAGATTATTTATTAATAATGTGATCATTAAGCAAATAACTTTTAACAATATGAAATAATACAGCAATTTTATCGCATTACAATCATCCAACAACGTTTTTTGACATACAGAAAAGGAATATTGTATTAAAATTACAAACAAAAAGCTCTAAGTGTTTCATTAAGATATCAAATAAAAAACCTACAACTACATAAGTAACCACATCTAGTCAAAGGTAATGAATGTCCTCATACATCTTCAAAGCACATCTGCAAACAATGAAAAAGAAAAACATTGCACTTATTAGTAGACACGAGATAAAGAAGCACTACATAAATCAAGAAATGCACACTGAAAAGTGACAAAAGTAGACGCAACACATGTTAATTCCTTAATCACATCATCTTGATTTTGTTTGTAAAAACTGGACATCACTAAAGACTAATATTGCCAATTTCTTTCCTATGTTCTGCTATCAAGAAAAAGTTTATGTATACAACTACGTACGTACCAAGTTAATAACACAAGAATGAGCAGACAACATTTTTGGTTGAAATCTAGTTGGACAATGATTATAAATTATTACTCTCCAATAAAGATTGGTAAAAAAACAAAACAACCCTCTAACACAACACCATACTGCACTTGTCCATTTTAGCAATATCGCTGGCAAAAAGGGAATAATGTGATAACCTGCATAGACACAATTACAAACACCAAATACTGTAAAAGGAAGAATTACTTCTCGTTTTTCGTGTCCAAACAGGTTTACCAATATTATTCAGAAATCGCCACTCCACGATATGATGTATACTTTGGCACTAAGTTATTGAGATAGACAACCTTTCATCTCTGCGAGAACAAAAATACTTCCGTTTACAAAATTTTCTAACTGTGGTACAGAATAATTTGAACTTCAATACTTTATGAGTCATATTGGTAAAGTTTATATAGCCGATAAAATATGTTGTTGTCAAGGGACCAGAACCGTTTGAAGTGTGTTTTATGGCTAAAATCCCTACTAAGAGAGTACCTTCATAGAGTAGATAAACAATACTAATTGAATGTCTCCGAAAAAGAGCGGCTTCAGCACATAAGTTGTTAAGATAAGACCTAATAAGTACACAAACGTTTGAGTAACTAAAATCATGATAGGTCCTCTAATATTGTTCATCATTATCATAAATTAAGTAAAGGGTGTATGATATATACATCATCTTGTTGTCGCAATTAGGGCTTACCTTTACATGTCCAACCATAACCAAACTCGTATAGTGAAGAAGTAAATCTAGAAAGACACTTACACCTGCAAATATTTAATTGATTCTATAAGTAACTTCCAAAACTTAATTAAATTACTGAAGAAGTAAATCAAAACAACCTTTTTGGGTTACACACAAATCCCTATAATCATATGATATGATGATATGTAATCAAACATGACTATAATCAAATTCATATAATTAACAATATAGATAACACTCTCGAAAGGGGGTACCACCTAAACAACAATCAAGCCTTAACATAGTTAAACTATATATGCAAAACAATTAAAAAATGATAGAATAACTTGAACAAGATTTAAAAAATGTGATACCTTTATGATTGTAATTGATAGACAAGATTAGCGACATAAAAACCATGAATTAAGATTAAATTGAGAGAGACGACTAATAAGGGCGGATGATTATGAAATTGGGAATTGAATGCCTAAAAAATGGGACAAAGGGGGTATTAAAAATTTTAAATTGAGGGTAAAAAAAGGCCGCCTTTAAATTGAGGGTAAAAAGGGCCGCTTAGTGAAAATTTTGATTTAGCCTAAAAAAAACTTAAAAAGAAGCATATAATGACATAAGATAATATTTTAAAAACCGGGTTTTTAATCGATCCGGTCGAGTTATCGGACATCTGTCCGACCGTCGGGTCAACCTGATTTTTCAATTATTATTATTTTTTCAGCCGGATGAACCGGTTCAACTGCCGGGTCAACCGGTTCGACCACCAGATTAACCCGGTTTTAAAAAAAATTGAAAAAAATAAAACCCGGCCGGATTTCAAGACCCGAGTTGATCCGGGTCCCTCAAACCTGGAGGGTCTAACCGATTAACCCGGGTTTTATTGACCCGTTTTTGTGCCCGAGCACTGATCCACCGATTGAACCAGCCGGGTCGACCCGGATTTGAAAACATTGACATAAGATACTTATGTGACATTAGTTAGGGATCCATAAGAGAACAAAACTTAAAATGATAAAGATTAAAAATAAGTAAATACATTTTTTTGTTTTTTTATTTTATTATTACCTTTTTTTTCTAAAACGGCTAGTTATTAGTTAGTGGTTTGAGTCGTTCAGTGACATCCAACCGGGCTGTGTGCCTTCCTCAAACTTTGCCTTTATAGAATAAACCTCATTAATAGAACTTCGCCTTTATAGACCAAGTGGTTAAAAAAAGTAAATAACTATCACCACATATTTAAGATGCAGCGCCTTTTAATTAGATGCATCTTTGCTCATTTAGATGCATCCTAATTATTTTCAAAAGTGATTTTGAAATGAACGATGCAAAATAATAGTAGCACATTTGACCTGTAGAGGGTGAAAAATATATAAGATTCCCCTAAATTGATGTAAATGCATCTAATATATACACATGCATCTAATTTTGAGCTTGAAAATATATTAGAATGAATCTAAAAAATTAAAGATAGATCTAGTTAAAATCAATACATCTCTAATGAGTGATTATAGTTATTTCTCATCCTTCTTATTTTAATATTTCTATTCATTTGATCCTAAGTATTATAACACTAGTTTATAGTAACAGACCAAAATTTATGCCATTAATAAATAAGTGTTATTGTGACACGAGATGTAAACTGCCACAAAAACATAGACTTTCTTTAGTGACACATAAAAAGTGTCACTAAAAACGTATTATAGTGACACATGGAAAATGTGCCATTAAAACTATGTGCCACTAAATGGCAATTTTTTTGTAGTGGGTGTGTTTGAAATTTATGTGATTGGAAATGAATCTAACAATAATAATAATTCAATGTTTAGCATTAACAAGAAGATAAAGTTAGACTTGAATTCTTCTTATCTTTGGCATTGTAGACTTGCTCATATAGGCAAGGCTCGCATGCATAAGCTGCAACAAGAAGGGCTTTTGCAAAATATCTGTGACAACTCGTAATTTCAGGTCATTTTACAAACTTTGGAACTTTCACAATTCATCTCGGGAATCACTATTCATGAGTCACTATTCATCATTTTTCGTAAACTAGGTTTACGAGTATCAAATACGCGTAACCTGGAGGGTTAAGCTGCGTATTCATGGAATATCATCAAGGACATTTCATATAGACTAGATTTAGTCTACATATCATTGATAACATCATTTCATATCAATTTATGCATGGATTTGCCTTTTTCATTAAACGTTTATTTTCCTATTAAATAAACGCTATCGCGTAAACTTCTATTTTGAATATTGATCCAACACTTCCAAAAATAATCATTATATATTTTTATACTCATTTTAAAACTATAAAAATTATATTAGTAGTTTACCCGATGTTTTAAATTTATTTTGTATATAAATGGTTATATTTATATAATTACGACGATTTTCGTATATGCAACTCGATAAATATTTATTTCACTCAACTCATGTAAGAAATGTATTTTTATAATTTTTATGACTTCAATATATTTTATCTTGACCCGTTAAAATTTATTTTTAGTTAACGCTACCCTAAATACTCAAATATTTACACAAGTTACCACTTATCCCTAAATAACTACACATTTACACTACCTAAATTACTTAACAAATAAAAATCTTCAACTAGCAAGTGCTAGTAACCCTTGTGTCGACACAAGGGATGACTCACACATGGTTTCACTAAATATCTTAAACTTATAATTGTATTATACTCTAAAACCACTACATACTCATCCATATTCACAAAGTGTAAAAAAAAAAACTCTCTTCTTCTCTCTAGCACCATAACCGGCCACCTTGAAGGACCAAGAAGGATATCATAAAAATTTTGCTAGTCAAGTTCAAAACAATCTAGACACACTCTTGATTAAGGTTGTGAAATAAAAACCTTGGGTGTTAGGATTAACCTTTGTTCACTTCACCTCATCAAGTTAACTAGTAAGCATCTCATATTCATTTTCATCTTTCATATTTATTTTATGTTCATTTCATCATATTTAAGGAAAACATGCAAGTCATATGATGTTTATACCACTTTTTAAATGTTTTTAAGTGTTATATATATATATATATATTTTTCATCCTATAATTACTCCTTGAAACATATCACTTTTGGTGATGTCTAGGAACCCATGACACCCTAAGAAGGTGTATGGTAGGATTAGAATAGCTTCGGCGTTGGTTTGAATTGGTTAGAATAGGTTTTGCGCGAGAAAAACTCATTTCGACAACTAATTATAAGGGTCTGATCATTTCTGGGAAATCTGGAATTTTCGACAGTTGATAAAAAATTTTGGGCTAGATATTTGGAAAATATACTTTAAAACGAAAACGTGGCCGCTTGAACGGGTTAAAACGGAGTTATAACGAAGAAGATATGAATTTTTCAAGTTTGACTACGAAAACTATAAAATTCAGAAATTTCAGCATGTTACTTCCAATATTTTTCGAGTCAAAAATGAGGCTTAAGCGTTATAAAATGTGTCGATTTATCAAAAATATATAAGTTACTTTGATACAAAAAATTTGGAGAACAAATCTTTTGGAGAACAAACATTTGGAGAACAACCATTTGGAGAACAAATCTTTTGGAGAACAAACATTTGGAGAACAAATATTTGGAGAACTAATTTGGAGTACTTTTTCTTATAAAATGATGTCTTCTAGTAGAAGTAAGTTCGCCTAGCATATTTTCCAAAATGTCTAACCGTTCGTCAAGCGGAGTTGTAACAAATAAAATACGGTCACTTAAACTTTGCCGAAAACCACCCTTAAACAATATTTCTGACACAAGTACCATACTTTACCTATCTTTTTCTCCATGATCGAGACCTCTAGGATGAAAACTTAAATGCTAAAACTTTGAGATAATGATACAAGCTTCCCAAAACCGTTGAGTTCATTTCCTAACACTCGACGTGCACCATTTTATGACTAGCTTTTCAAGGCTACTTAGTCACTTTCATGAAAATTTCAACGACATTATTTTACGACGAAAAGTTATAATTTCATAATAAATCACTAAATGATTATCGTCGGATATCATTTCAACGTAAATACATGTAAAGTAATTTAAAAATGGTCAAGACGTTATAAGATTATTTTCCGACGATAAGTATTATTTTCAAAAATTCATAAGTGGTATAGATATCATACGAATTGCATGCATAACATTACATCATAACTTATTACATATCATATCATTCATAATAGGTCAAGGTTAGCGATTCACGCTACATTTCGGTGTACCCACTTTTGTCTTCGCATCAATTCATCAAGTGAGTTTTCATAGCCCCGATTTATTTAAGTTTTTACTTTATTTCAAACCTACGGGGGAGAATACATTGCACATCATTTTTATTACGATACCAAGTATATCAAATTCATTACATTGCTTAAGTTACCTCATGCCAATTGAATGTCCCCATTATATAACATGAACCGTTAATTTCATAGAAGCGAGGGTGATAGATCTATCGAGGATGACTCCTCCATCCGGGTTGGTGGATTCCAACCGGTTAAACGGATGCATTTCATTTAATATCATTATTTGAGTTGTTTGGAAAACACTCTGTTGGAGCGAACATCATGATCAGTCTAGTTTCGGTGTCATGGACTTATAGCAATTGTAACATTTTTATGTGGCATGATTGTCATACATGGTCTATACTTGTGTAGTCGTATAAAACATCTTCATAAACCTATGATTTCTCACCAAACATTATTGTTGACCGTTTTAGCAATGTATTTTTAGGTATCTAAGGCATACCCATCATGGCATACATAAGGACTTATCATAGAGTTGTGGTGACGACGCGTCTCTCATAGGATTTATGCACTTTAAAACATCGTTTGAATTGAAACAAACTTATTTTCCGCACAAGTTGATTTTCATTTGGGACCTATACTTTGTAAACTCTGATTATTTTATTAAATCAAGCGATGTATTTTCCAAACGACACTTTAGGTCGTTCAATATAACTGTGATTGTGATGCTATGACAGTCAATCCCCAGGAATTCCATTCCGCTGCAAAACAGGTAATTTGGGGGTGTGACAATATCAATGATGAATCATTTGATAAATGTGAGTCATGCATATCTGGGAAGATGACTAAGAAACCTTTTCATAGCAATATGGAGAGGGCTTCTGATCTACTTGGTCTTATTCATACTGATGTGTGTGGACCACTTAGACATGTGTCAAGAGGGGTGCTAGCTACTTCTTAACCTTTACTGATGATTTCAGCCGTTATGGTTATGTTTATTTACTTAAGCATAAACATGAGGTGTTTGAAACATTTAAGGTTTTCAAAGTTGAAGTAGAACTGCAATTGGGAAAGAAGATTAAAGCTCTTCGATCCGATAGAGGAGGCGAGTATCTAAGCCAAGAGTTTAAAGATTACTTAGTGAGAATGGAATTGTCAGAATCTCACTTCTCCATATACTCCACAACAAAATGGTGTATGTAAGAGAAGAAATCGTACATTGTTGGACATGATACGATCTATGTTTAATCTTACCACTCTACCTTTATCCTTTTGGGATTATGCTTTGGAATCAGCTGTTCGCATTCTAAATATGGTTCCCACAAAGAAGGTTGATAAGACACCATATGAAATATGGCATGGTAAAGCTCCTAACCTGTCTTATTTAAAGGTCCGGGGTTGCGAGGCGTATGTTAAACGTGACTCAGCAGATAAACTTCAACAAAGATCTGTAAAGTGTATCTTCGTAGGATACCTTAAGAAAACTATGGGTTACTACTTTTACTATCCAACTGATAATAAAGTAATTGTTGCTAGGTATGGAGATTTTCTTGAAAGAGATCTCGTATCTCAAGAATTCAATGGGAGAGTTTATGATCTGAAAGATGATCAAGAAGATGCATTACCTTCTGAAAACACTAACGTACTTCCGGTAGAACCCGATAGTCTGGGTCCTCCACCAGAAGTTGAAGTGATTCCCGTTCGTAGATCCGTAAGGAATACGCGTGCACCTGAACGTCTATGTCTTAACGTAGAGGTTGAGGAAACTATGTTAGGAGATCTTGGAGAGCCTACTAGTTATAAAGTTGCCATGGCAAGTCCTGACAAGGCAAAATGGCAGGTTGCAATGAATGGGGAAATGCAATCCATGAGAGAAAATGAAGTCTGGGTAGAGGTTGACTTACCTCCAAACGCCACGGTGGTTGGAAGTAAGTGGCTCTATAAGCTGGTCTAGTTGCGCAAGGTTTTGCTCAAAATTATGGCATTGATTACGAGGAGACCTTTTCTCCTGTAGCGGACATTAGAGCTATTAGAATTCTCATAGCTATAGCTGCATAATATGACTATGAGATATGGCAAATGGATGTCAAAACCGCCTTCTTAAATGGTCGCTTAGATGAAGACATCTATATGAAGCAACCTGAGGGGTTCGTGAATCCACAATTTCCAAACCGTGTATGCAAACTTCAAAGGTCCATTTATGGATTGAAGCAAGCATCAAGGCAATGGAATAAAAGATTTGATGAAGAAATCAAAAAGTATGGATTTATTCAAAATCTTGATGAGCCATGTGTATATCACAAAGTTAGTGGGAGTAATGTAATTTTCCTAATTCTTTATGTCGATGACATATTAATTATGGGAAAAGACATTCGGAGTTTGCAAAATGTTAAGGCATATCTTGGGAAGTGTTTTTACATGAAGGATTTAGGAGAAGCTGCATATATTCTGGGAATCAAGATCTACCGAGATAGGTTAAAGCGGTTAATTGGTTTAAGTCAAAGCACTTACATTGATAAAATATTGAAGAGGTTCAATATGCAAAATTCCAAGAAAGGATATTTGCCGATGGAAGTAAAGCATGGCTTATGTAGCGATATGTGTGCTTCAACACCTGCCGAGGTGGCGAGGCATGCAGAAAGTTCCTTATGCTTCGGCTGTAGGATCTATTATGTATGTTGTGAGATGCACAAGGCCAGATGTGGCGTTCGCTCAAAACATGACCAGTCGATATCAACGAATCGGGTGAACTTCATCGGATTGCTGTTAAACATATTCTAAAGTATCTTAGGAATACGAAAGATATGTTTTTAGTGTATAGAGGAAATCCGACACGAGAACTTGGTGTTACAGGTTACTGTGATGCGTCCTGGCAGTGTGATAAAGATGATACAAAGTCTCAGATAGGTTATGTCTTTGTCATCAATGGAGGAGCAGTTGACTGGGATTGCGATGTCTGCGACAGAAGCCGAATACATAGCTGCTTCGGAAGCTTCAATGGAGGCTGTTTGGATTAGGAAATTCATTTCAGGGCTTGGTGTTATGCCTTCAATTGAATCGCCTATTGATATGTATTGTGACAATTCTGCTGCAATCATATTTGCCAATGAACCTGGAGTCATGAAGGGCACCAGACATTTTCTACGGAAGTATCACTATGTTCGGGAACAAGTCCAGGAAGGTGAAATAAATCTACTGAAAGTTCACACAGATGATAACTTAGCTGATCCGTTCACTAAGGCTTTAGCTAAAGACAAGCTTGTAGGACTTGCCAATGAAATTGGACTTCGTTTAGCTAAAAGTTTCATGCAAAACTGTGATTAGTATTTGGATAAAGGATATTGTAAAACATTTATTATTTTAATGAAATAAAGTTTGGATTATGGTTATTTTCATTTATAATATTGTTGTCCTATATTTGCATGTTTAATCCGTGAGTAACTAAGTTATTCTAAATGTCCGTTGTCGATTAATGATATGGGAGTATCATTAAATTAAGACAAATATGAGAGATGTGGTAGAATATACTTGAAAGTATATTGATGAGAATGCATACCAATTTCAGATGATATTCAATGAATTGAATATAGGACTTATCCCAAACTACATAATTTACTTTGTGGATATTGTTATAAGTAAATTATGAATAGTTATCCTCAGACTTGAGATACCAGATAAGTGTCATGAATGTAGTGCATTTCTGTGAAGCAACTTAACGCTATACGTAACTGGTAGTCATAAGGGTTGTTTTCAGAAATGTTACAAAGTTTGTGGTTATTCTTGTAGTCAAAATAGAATTTGTTCCTTCAAATTTATTTGGAGTTTAATACTGTTGGGCCCTTCGTAGGGTTGACAAGATGTTTGTCGGCGCGCACCCAAATCTCCCCTAAATATGTTTAGATGATTCGGTAATCTTGGTCAATCATTTACAAACGAGAAACATAATAGCTTTATAAAGAATGACTTAATTCCATATCTTTATTTAACACGGTATTAGAAACAAAAGGATAATAATAATGAGAAATCATTAAAAGGTTTTCCAGGAGCCTTGCTCGAGTTGTACTAGAGGCATCGAAGTGTTGCTAGACGCTAACTGAATGTGATCACTCTATTAAGATATATCCAAGTGGGAGCTGTTGGTTTTATAGATATAAATTAGTAGACGTGAGTTAGGATCGAACTCGAGACTATGAGATTGCACACTTTACGTATGATAATTTAAAGTTAATAATTAAATATAAATGTTGTATTTATTTATTTATTAAACGAAATAACTAACGGACGTTAAGTAATTAATGTAATGGACTAACGGTCGTTAAATGTTTATGGAAAAGGACTAAATTGCAAAAGTTGGGAAGGTTCCGGAATCCCTTTGGGGACTCCTATACCGATCGGCCAAGGGACAAAACAAGGAAAGAAAAAAACAACTTGTTCACCAAGTTTGCTTGTGTATATATACAAGGCTAGGGGTTTTATTTTTCCATCTCTTGTGCTCATTAGCTAAACCCTAAAAACGTTTTGTGTGTGTTTTCTTTGTCCAAACAGATCGGCCAAACACCATAGGGTGTCGATCATCCTTTTTCCAGAAGCAAAGTCTTTGTTTTATAAAAACTAGCATTACTTTAATTCGGTTTAGTACGTGTGTACAAGAACATAGTAATCACACACTATTGTTATTATCTTGGATTGAATTACAAAACGGTAAGGGGTAATTCACATAATCCTAACTAAATCAAATTAGGGTTCATCCTTTGCTAGTTTGTAGATTTGATTCTTGTTCGGCTAGAATCAAGAAAAGGTACTGTTGGGAATTACAAGTTTGAGTTGATAAAGACAAAAAGAATGAAACAAGAGGGACTTAATATGACAAGAAGGAAACCTACTAAAAGATGGAAGGACTTGCTTGCAATGGAAGTTTTATTATTTAGTCCTTATCCTCTAGTATATAAAGAGGACATAGGTGTAGGTTTTTAATTAAGTCTTCCAATAATGTAGTCGACTAAAAGGTGTGTGTTTAGCCTAGACGTTAGGGGAGAACGTCTAGGGTATTAGTTTTAGATTAGTGTGTCCTAGGCGTATGGTCTTGTAAACGCCTAGGTTATTAGTTTAGTTAGTAGACATGTTCCTATAAACGTCTAGTATTAGTTAGAGTTAGTGAATGAAAACCTTGTTCAATAACAAAGTATTGTTTTGATTATTCCGATGCGTATTATGTTTATTATCTTTGTTATTGATCCCTAGCTGAGCTTATAAACGATCTTATCAATTGGTATCAGAGCGGGGAGCTCTTGATATAGGGATTACAGGTTTTTGTGTCGAAGAAAAAGGTATATTGATTCGCTGACAGAAGCAGATTTAAAAAAAATTTTGAGGTGCGAATATTTTTTACACGAGTTTTGTGTGATGTTTCATATGGCTTCGATCACATGGGATTGCTTATAGCTGGTCATGTGATATTTAATATTCAATGGTTTGGATCATGTATGGCACGGTACATGGAAGCTACAATAGATTAACGTTTTGATTGGTTGACATCTAAGGGATTTGATTCTATGTGAAGAGGTGCATGGAGGTTACAGTGGACTTGCTTTTTGATTGGTCCGCATATGATTTACTTGATATTGATTGGTTGAACGAATTTGAAGAAGTCTATAAGTGAGGAATATTGGATTCAAGGTCACGTGGTCTTGGTCTATTAATTTTTGGTCGAATGTTGCAATCACGTGGGATTATGGCTTTAATGTTTAATATTTGATGTGAAGTACTGTTATTGATTAGATACATATGATTTTACTGAATTGGAGTAAATCGTATGGTATAAGTGGGACCGACGATGTTTTTTATTTGTGATCAAGTCATAAAGTCCAAAGTTGCGGTTGGATTTTTAAGGTACTGCTGTCCATGACTGTTTCAAAGTACTGTTGCTGTTTGCTTCACGTGGGAATGCATGTCTTGGTCAATCAGATGGTGAATTTAATATGAAGGATGGGTTCCAATCCGCTACGACGCAGACATGGTTTGGCTTATGGTTTATTATTTGTGTTCGAGAGTTATTTATGGTCAGGTACTGTTTGAATATTGAAAGTACTGCTTAACTGTTTTAAAGTACTGCTCGAGAATTTTGTTAAAGTACTGCTGATCGATTTTATGCAAAGTACTGTCACTGTAATATCAAAGTACTGCTCGGAGATTTTGAAAGTACTGCTCGCGCATATTTAATGAAAGTACTGCTTCAAGGTACTGCAGTTTATATGAAAGTACTATGATTTTTATGAAAGTACTGCTCCTTCCCAACATACTGCTCATGCTTTATTACTAGAAGATTTTTGATTTAAGGGGAAGTCGAGCATAATGGTTATGATTTTTGGATGACACACACAGAGGTTATTGTTCACACACACAGGAAGAAATTTATGTTCTTAAAAGGATTTAAAAAAGCTCGTTATGGAGATTTATTGAAGAATTGATTACGAAGAGGATTATTTATCACTTATTTGAAGGTGAAGTGGAATTACTTGGTTTGTGTTCTTATCATCTAGCTTGATGAATCTAGCAATGTGTGATTTTTCTTATAATGCTCTATGCACACATTGTCTATCACTTGAAGGAGTTACATTGTAGTGCTCAGTGTCTCATACTAGTTGAGGATTCTTGTCAAGGGATTGCGGTCTACTTATATTTTGTCCGTATAAGTATGGAGTTCCGTGGATAGTAAAAGATTTAAGATACAAGTTTGGGAAATTTTACTTCTTCATCAAGTTCGTTATATTTGGTTTTCTTCACAAAGTGATCATTACATAAAGCTTACAGATTTTGAAGAATCAAGAAGATGGTTAACATATGGTTTTTAGGGGAAGCTTATTGTTAAAAGTTTAACCATCTACATGCATCACTCAAGGGGAAGTTTTTGATTTTTACTACTGTTGATCATTATTACTACTGCTAGTTGAAGTTTTCTACTGTTTTGAATCCATTTTTCTTATGGTGCGTAATGGTGGGCGATTTGAAGCATTGGACGGCTTAGATTGGAAGTATGATATTGGTTCGTGGTGGTCAAGATCATTATTTGCATATGTTCCCTATTTGGATAATAACAAAAAGGGGAAGAGATGTTTGAGTGACATGGCATGGATTAAGGGGAAGACAAAGGAAGACATACTTGTTTCATTCATGGTGAGATCCATGATCTCAATTTCTCTACTTCGTCTAGGGAAGTTCGTTCAAGAATGGTTTTGTCATTATCAACTAGGGGAAGATTGTTGGGAATTACAAGTTTGAGTTGATAAAGACAAAAAGAATGAAACAAGAGGGACTTAATATGACAAGAAGGAAACCTACTAAAAGATGGAAGGACTTGCTTGCAATGGAAGTTTTATTATTTAGTCCTTATCCTCTAGTATATAAAGAGGACATAGGTGTAGGTTTTTAATTAAGTCTTCCAATAATGTAGTCGACTAAAAGGTGTGTGTTTAGCCTAGACGTTAGGGGAGAACGTCTAGGGTATTAGTTTTAGATTAGTGTGTCCTAGGCGTATGGTCTTGTAAACGCCTAGGTTATTAGTTTAGTTAGTAGACATGTTCCTATAAACGTCTAGTATTAGTTAGAGTTAGTGAATGAAAAACCTTGTTCAATAACAAAATATTGTTTTGATTATTCCGCTGCGTATTATGTTTATTATCTTTGTTATTGATATCCCTAGCTGAGCTTATAAACGATCTTATCAGGTACGCATATTCTTTTATGTTAATTAATTGTTCATTAATAAATCCTATACGCTTCCGCATGATTACTTTGATGGAAGCTAAAATAACTAAACAAGGGTAAAAAAGAGTATTGAATAATGAATAAACCACATAGGATACTTTTTATTATTAGATAATACTCCATAGATTACCTAAGAAATCTACATCTATGATCTATCCCAAAGGACCCAAAGCCCACTATCTGGGTTTGCGTCAAGTACTCCATTACGTGAGAAAGATCAGCTAACCTTTCTTACATCTGATCAAACGTTTGCTCATTTCATCTCTTTTCCAGACGATGGTTTGGTGAGTTGTCTCGTTATCCAAATTTACAGTTATGTCTAGAAAATACTATGATTAACAAACTTGAATGTTGAAGTACTAATTCTTTGGCATCTCTTAAGTCTCATTTTTGGCAATATATCCTGATGAGTTTTTGTTTCCGTGACCATAGTGTCATGTGGATCGCATTCTTAGTTAGGGTATAATTTAGTACATAGGCAATGGTTTTTTCCCTCTACGTACATTGCCAAAAACCATATTGACAAAGATACTTTTAACTGAATTGCTTCAGTACTTACATGCAAGTTTGATCAAATTGTAATTATTATGGTACGCTCACGAACAAACAAATTTCGATTTGATGTGAACTAAACTTCAGATTAATATTTTAATGTGGTTATAGTAATCTAAATGCAACAAAAGTTTAAATTAAGAATAATGTTGCATACTTGAGAGCTAGAATCATATATATTGAAAGATTAGGTCCTAAAAATCATTGTGGAGTATTAATGACACCAATTTTGAGGTGCGAAGTGGTCATGTAATTATGGATGCACGATTGGGTTGTAGGTGTTACAAGGAATACAAATAGGAATCATCATATATTTATTACAATAATTAAGCATCGGACATCTATAAATACTGATGCATTGCTTAATCTTCCATCACCCATTAACTTCCTAGCATAAATACTGATTTCTAAACCCAACATGTCCAAGCAGCCTGCACAGAACCTGGGCAAACACCTTGTAGCTCCAAACCGTCTTATGTTTCTGGATGATCTTGATATCGGAGTCATTGGGACCATTGTCGTGATGGTATGCAGAATGTGGGATGTCAATGCCATTATTGGACGTTATCGAGTTTTTTCCCACTTTATGCTTGTTTTTTAAAACTTTTCCAACCTATGCTTCTTTATTTATGGTCTTCCTACTCTATGCTTCTTTAATTAAAATGAAAATAAAAATGATAATAATATACTTTCTCTCCTCTTTCAACATTTTCTTTCATGTCACATTCTTCTTCTCTTTAAAGGGAGGCTTCTAGGGTGTTAATCAAATTGATTCAAAGTCGGGTCGCGGATAAAAATAGCATACTCGACCCCGACTCTATTTGAACTTGGGTTAATCGGGTTAGGGCCACTCGGGTTGGGTCCACTCGAGTTCGGTCTATCAGAATACGAGTAAAATTTTCATAAAATTTGCATATTTGTTCTAATTTAAATAGATAGTTTATAAAAAATATATATTAAAACCATTTAAAGAAACCCTCATTCGGATCAGACGAATAAAATCTTATTATAATTTTTAATGAACGTTAGTTATATGCGAACCTTCTCATTCAAAACAACGAAACTTGTGCCCCTTTACCAGATTGGAGCTATGAAGCTTACCTTTTTTTTTTATTAAAAAGGAAAGGGCTTTGTTTGTGAATAATGTATTATGCATAAAAATTGTTCACATCCCTGCATCCAGCTTACAAACTTTGGGAGCATCGATCAATAAATTTTCTCATTCATGATAGATGTGTAGTAATTATATTGATTAGTTGGAGTATGATTTGAACTTTGAAGTGATATATATGAAAATGTGTAATTTATAGTTTTTACGACATATTACTTTCAAAAAAATATGAAAATACTTTTTTAACATCTATATGGATTGATGAATCCAATGTTATGACAACAAATATTATGAGTTATATTTGAATAAATAAGTGAATAAAAATTACGAAGAGTTTTTTTAAGTATTACAGTATTTTTTATTTTGGGATTAGCAAAACTAAAACTGGAACCTAAAAATCACATTGAGATCGTTATTAACAAATATTCATTAACATATTGATAGATAGATAGATACTCGTCTCTTTTCACATTATTTTCCTTTTTTTGGAGGACAAGGGAAGAGAGAGTCATTTGATTTTTCATACATTTAATCCAAAAGCATAGATGTGGAAGAATGTAGATGAAAAAGCATAGGTTGGTAAAGGTTCTAAAAACAAAGCATTAAATGGGAAAAAACTCGACGTTATCTGAGTACAGACTTTGTGGTATCTGACTCCAAGGTAGAACATACATAAGCTCATTATTTGATAAGCAGTTTTTGGTACTAATGTTGGTTGACTGATTTAGAGGGTAGCTCAATTCATTGTACTGCAAAGAACCATATAGCCCATAATTTTGTTAGGATGAAAGAATGGTTAGTGTATTCTATTAAAGACTTTGTATTCAAGCCTAATAATGATGAGTACCGAATTATGCCAAAGGATCCCTACATGCTAGAATTTGATGGGTCAACAACGGCAAAGAAAGTTACTGTTAAGGATGGACGCTTTGAGAGATACCCTTTTGAGCTTCAAGATTTGGCAAACCTGAAACTTACAGATAACAAGTATTTGGTTGGTAAGGTCTTTTTAGAATTACTTTCGTTGCCTTTTTTCATTATGGTTATATATCTATCTTGATATGTAAATCATTACCTTACAGATGTAGCCGGCTACGTGATAAATGTGGGCGGGACAATACAACAAAAGTCAGGATCTCGAACCCTTGATTTTTACATGGCAAATCAAAGGTTCACGAGTTGTAATAAAATTTTTATGTGTAAACCTCATCTCTTACATGCATCGCTTACCATATATCATGGACCACTAACCAAGCTGTGATATCTCTTTACAGTGGGCAATCAGTCCGTGTGACACTACGGGGAAGCTTAGGAGACGTGCTTGTAGGCAAAAAAACATATTTGGCTATGTCCGATTGTCCTGACATCACTGAATGTCAAAGACTACAACATTACGTAGTCTAAGCATTGTTATAAGATGTTATACTTAAATTAAAGTATTGATATATCATGTTATTACCTATCGAGCAGCTCTTCCACGGCAATTTACAATGATGCTGAAATCCATGCCCTCAAGGAACTTAAAGCTGAAATGAGGTAATCATATTTACCTTTTGTATGGATCCTATGCTTATGTTGCTCCATGTATACGTTATGCTAACATCATCCATTATTCTGTCTGACAGCCGTTTGGAAATGAATAAGGCCGCTTTTCCGGTTGACATGTCCATACCAAGATATGGTACATTGGAGAATCTGCTACTATGCGCCCGTAACCGGAAGAACAATGTAAGCTACTATTCTTGCATTTCCGTGTATTGTGCTGTTAGCCAATGTCGTCCGACATATCAATAATCTGTTTATGCAGCCTTTGACCGACAATTGCAAGGTTAGAATCGATGGTGTTAGGACTCGAAAGGGTTGGAACTAACCTTCCTACGGTGACAATAAGTGCAGGAAATGTGCTACCCGTAAAGGGGGGAAGTTTTGGTGTGATTCCTGTGACAAGCCCATTTCATACCCAGTTTTAAGGTCATGTTGCTTTGTATAAAGTCCAACCCCAACCAATATTAAATATCTAATGTAACTTACCTAGACTGTATATTGTATCGCATGCAGGTATTGGCTTGAACTTGATGCGTTCGATGGAACAGAGTCTACTGTTGTTGTGTTGTTTGATGAGAGTTCAACGGAGTTGCTTGGGTGCTCAGCTGAAACAATAATGGAATCGGGGGATGAGGTACATTTATATTACATAAGGTAAAAATATGCCATATCAGCCACTTACTATATGTTGCAGGTTTATGAGGATTTTCCGATTGTTCCACAAATGATAGCAAATCTCATTGGTACCAAACACACGTTTGAGCTTAAATCCAGCAGTTACTATGAACATGGGACGTTTGAGAGCTTTACATGCTAGAAGGTCAACCCATCCCATGCAGTTGATGACGGTGCTGGTTCAAGCACACCTGCTGCATCGTCACCCGTAAAAAGCTCACCCCTGAAGAGATTGCTAACGACCCCCGCTGTTTCTACCCAGCTAAATCTGCCGAGGATAAAAATGACAAAAGGTTGGCTACTAATTGTTCATTTTTATAAACGGGCAAAGCAACATATGTAATGCTTTGTTGAAATAAACTAAAAGTTTTGACCACCACCATTGTTGTTTGCTAAATTTGTTTTAGCTCCAAAACAAATGTGAATCTGCATGTAGTGATAGCTTTGATAATAATTTCAATCATGCTACAATTATCAGCAATGAAACATTTGTGTTCCATACCAGTTAACCTCTGTCTAACTGTCCATGTTACTAATCCATTGAATCATACATTAAAGTATCACATCCAATATTAGTAGCAACAACAATTCCAAAAATCCTTATAAATATTTAATAAATTGAATTTTAGGGTGACAAAAAAGTTACAAACCTATTAGTAACTACAATGTACTTTATGGTGGATATAGTTACAACACCTTTTATTAACTACGGGGAATTGGTAAGATCTTTAAAATCCATGTTCTAGCCTCTGCACCCAATATTCCATTAGTTTATTCACACACACGTATCAAGACGCTAACATTTTATTTTGAATCCTATAAGGCATATCATGTTTTGTGCGCCACACATGGAACATCGTATGTCAATATTGGCAAACAAAGGAAGTTTTGAGCTTAATAATCGAAAGACCCCAACCTAAAGCTCACCACATATTTCTTTTGTAAATATTGACATACGATGTTGAACGTATCTGCGCGCTATGATTTTCCCCTCGAATTTCTTTTGATATCTTAAAGGTCTAGCAAAATGTTTAGATAGCAAAAGGGATCTAAGGGGGATATCAGATGTCCCATCTGTTAATACAAATAAGCCGTAAAAACGCTTATTTATATTTTACGATCTTCTAATGTTTTGTCGATAACAAACGTAAAATCATTTTAAGGAACCAATTAAAATACGTAAATGGTTTGAGCCAATAGTTTTCTAACACACTTACGTTTTCACATAAAACACTAAAACAAGTATAAGTGATTTTATGATTTTATAATAGATATGTACAACAAATAGTGTTTACATTTTGGGCAAATATATACATAACTAGTATGTATTATAATGGGTAATACAATTGGGTAGAAACGTAAGTATTTGACCCATTGATCAAATACATTGAATGTAGTTGGGTACAACCCAAAGTCCACGACCCATACCAATGAAACTTGACCCATAACCCATTGCATGACATCATGCTTATGTCATATATGGATAATATCCATGACCCATGGTTTTAATCCATGGCACATAGTTTTAATCCATGAAACATGGACTAGATGCATTGCATCTTGAAGGTACATTGAACCTACTTGATATCCATGACCCATAACCCATGACCCATGACCCAAAACCCATGGGCAAAAGGGAGCGTCCCATGGATCCCAGTTAATACACTGGACGGATCCCTCATGGAGGGATCCGTGGAACAGAAGATGTTTTCTCTCTATAAATAGTGAGCCATTTATTCATTGTTTCTCACCCCTTTCCAACATACTTTCTCTTTGAGTTAAAAACTCTCTAACCCCAGATCCAAGTGATCTATGTATGTAGTTTTGTTTTTGTGTGATCCTCTAGGTTCCTCTTAAAGGCGAGATCACCACCTTTTGAAGTCAAGCAAGCTCAAGTCCATGAGTTGCCAAGCTTCGTTATCATCAAGACTACTGAGGTTCTGTTGTTGATAGTTTTCTTCTTTCTCATAAGAAGTGTAGTGTTGAATACATTAGTGAAAGATGTCTCAAGTGTCAAGACGAAGATACTAGTGAAGGGTGTTGATCGTCCGTGTTGAAAGCACTTGTAAAGGGTGCCTAGAAGTCAAGACTAGAGGCATTAGTGAAGGGTGTCAAGAAGTCAAGTCACAAGATATTAGTGAATGGTGTCTTGTAGATCGAGTTATAGGCATTAGTGAAAGGTGCCTAAAGTGTACATTCGATATGGTGTGATTTGATGTACAAGCTAGATTAGTATTGGGTTAAAGGATATTGTTATCCTTGTTGATGTTATTATAAGGAGTAGATCTCCTATGGGGTTAGGTGTTGGTGTAGTGTTGGGTAGTAGTTCCTCCATTGTAATGAAACTCAGTATCTAGCCTAGTACCGGATAAAGGGTAGGCGACGTTGTGATAAGGTTTGGTTCTCCTTGGTGAAAAGGACCCGGTATCTAGCCTTGTACCGGATAAAGAGTAGGCTACGTTGTGAAGGTTTCTCCACCATAAGGAGTCGGTGTTGTGTAGTGATTACGAACTCTCGAGTAGGTGACTCGGGGAGTGGAGTAGGGCAAGAAAGGTGTCCTTGTAGCCGAACTACTATAAATACTCACGTTGTGGTTTTGTGCTTCTATCTCTTTATCTTTTCATTACTTATTTATCTTCCTATATGTTTGTTTATCAACATCCAACACACATCCAAACAAGATTGACATAAGTCGATCTGAATAGTTTAAAACGAAGTTTTAATTGGTAAAACTATTCAACCCCCCTTCTAGTTTTCCACAATTGGCATCAGAGCTTCGTTACCAAGTTCCTTAAAGTATATTGTACTTTAAAAATTGATACGATCCATGGTTAATTGAAAACTACAAAGAAGGTCTTTTATAAAAAATAAATACCATATTTTTAAAACTCTTTGTTTGGATGTTGATTAGATGACAACATTTTATTTAGTTAATTGGACTAATCTTCTTAGTCATGTTGCTTAGTTAAAGCTCATACCTACCAAGCCATAGCAATTGCTTGGTAACAAGAATACCTTCCATAAGAAGGTATCTTAAACACAAAGGAGCCGGAATTGTCTACTGACACTTGGTGTGTCATTTGTAAAGACATTCATAAGTGCATTAGAGGTATGACTTTCCACTTATCTCTAAATAACATTGGCTTGATAAATAAGTATGCCTACATAGGTATTTATATGATTATCTTTTGTGCATATTCATATATTACATGTAGCTTCATTAGGAAGTCTTTCTCGCATACGTGTTATTCTTTCGTCTAAAAGTCGAGGTTTATAAAACTTATGTTTTATTTTCATTTAATCCAAAAATCATATCTTTCTAATAATAAAACAAAACACAAATCTCAAAAATTCCTCCTTCCCCATAAAAACCCCTCTGTCGTCCACTCTATCAAATCCCCACTTTTTCAAATCTTCCACTTTCAAAAATTACCTCTCATTCAAAACTTCATCTTATTCTTCATCTCATCTCATCTCAAACCAAAACCAAGAAGTTTCGTCATCAACATGGTTTACATCACCCTCGTGCTCATTGCCTTAACGCTCATCGCTCTTGTGTTTCCTATGATTAAGTTCTCATACAGAGACATATACTTTGTGTTGTTAATCTACATTGGGGTTATATACCCAATCCTTTGTATCATTCTTAGCATTGAAATGAAATATTACTAATATTCTAGTTTATCAAGATTATTATAATGTGTTGTTCATTTCTTTTGATTTGTATCTTTCGTACTCTTTCGTGATACATTAGAAACCATTAATGCATGCTAAAAGAAAATGTAGGCTAATACACATATCTTGGTATAAAACTATAAGACCTAAAAACCTATGTGTTTATCAAAAATCTGTTGCTGTTACTACAGATCCACGGATCCCTGTAAGTATACTAGTCGGATCCCTCACAAAAGGGAACCGTGGGAATCGTCCCTCTGAATAACAGTTTTTCATGCAAAAATAAAAACCGCTTTCTTCCGAAAAGAAATGTTCTACTAGATTGTTAAACATTAAGTGAGTTAATTATCATTGTTAATAAAAATCTAGTAAAACCATTAGGTAATCATTGTTTTTCCCGTAATACGTCACATCCTATTAACTCTTCTTTTCCATAGGTTTCGCTATGTCGCATGAGTATGAGTTCGACTTTTCACTCACTAGCGTCTACACTCCTAACATTTCTCTTGAGCCCAACACACCTGGCAATCATGTCCGTGGGTTCAATAATCTCGATACCTGTCACTTCCACGAAGGACGTATTGTCGACACTCCTCTACAATACGAAGAAGGTATCAATACCTCCTTCCGAACCATAGGATTGGAATGTCTTCTCAAAATTAACGAGAAAATATGTCCATGGTTTGTATTGGAATTCTTCCGTCAAGTCGACCTCGTTCGTAACGAGGATCGTTCTCTATCTCTTTAGTTTTGGATCAAAAACCAAAAGTTTGTTTTAACCCTTGGGCAATTTGCTCAAATCCTCCAAATTACAAATCATGGACAATGTGCCTTTACCGAAGATTGGTCTCTTGATTCTCTCTTCAACTTTCGTGAAGAAAATAGTCCATATTGTTCACATATACCTTCCCCACAAGACTTGACTCGCACAATATGCAAACCTCGACCCTATTACTCCGATCCAAACATTATCTATACAAAGGATATCCGAGAAGAGTACAAGGCTCTCACACTCATCCTACGGGAAAATGTTTGGAGTCTTAGGGGAAATCGAGAAATCCTTCCCGCTTGTTGTGCTCACATAATGTATTGTTTGCTAACACAAAAAACATACAATCTCGCGTACTTCTTCGCAAGAATTAATTGTAAATCTTCAAAGCTCATAGAACAAACTAATCCCTTATGGAATGTTCTTGACTCGCCTTTATCATCACATCATGTACTTCCACCCTCAATTTCAAAGTCCGTTGTACATACTTGTGAACAAGATAATGGAACCTCTAAACACATCTCTCATGAAGACTTTCTTCATTCCTGAATCGGCAAACACTCATCAACCATTTGATGATCCTTCTAGCGAAAACGCTCAAGGAACCTAGTCTTGTTTCAAAATAGGATCAATCCTTAGTATCCATGCTTTATCAATGTAATGTAATTTCCTTCATGAAATAAAACATCTTACATTTGATTTCTCTATTACATTAGTGTTAGAATCTCTTAGAAAAACACAAGCATTGAAATATGATGCATTGTGCTAACTATTGCATACCTTTTGTAAAGGTTCTGCTTAGCAGAGAGACGGATCCTAAAGTTTGTGCTATACGGATCCCTACTCTTAGGGAACCGTGGGATCCGGCAAACAGAAATACAATTGCAATCATTTTACTTCAAAAATGTCCTTAGATCACTTCACACTAAGCTAGACATAGTGCCTTAGGACAAATTGAGTCCTTATCAAGTTGAGTAAATGGTTCACACCCACACTCAACTCACTTAGATCTCACTCTAAAAGCTTGTAGATTTATCGTCACACTCCAAAAACTCATTACTCTTCCGCTCTTATAACCATACATGATTCCTCACATGTTAGTAAATCTAGCTTTAGAAATTCTTTCAATTTTAGCAAATTGATTATAGTCATCGTTACCTCAAAAAGGGTCAAAATGGATCAAACTCTAGTCTTTCCATCTTAAGTTTTTAGGATATCTTCCAAAAGGTTATCTTAAGTTACTATCTGATCTCTAGGATCATTTAGTCCCATTTGACACTCTCAAATCCTTAGTGTCATCTTTGGTCACTCATTGGACTCATAAAAAGTTCCTACTTCTTCCATAAAAGGTAAATCATTAGCTACATCACTCATTACTCTTAAGTACTTAAGTACCTCTTCATTTAAGACACTTAGATGGACTGAAACACTCAAGAAGAAATAGGCAATAGACCTTACAAACATCATTGTTATCTTTTCTTAGCTGCTAAAAGACAGATCCCTAGGATTAGCCTAGACGGATCCCTCATTGGAGGGAACCGTGGGATCCGTATGACAGACTCATGTCAATTCTAGCTAAAACAATCATTTCAAGCTCATCTTGCTAACTTGAACACTCAATCTCATCTTAAATAAGTTCCTAGTTCAGTACAACTCTGAAGTTGACTCTTGCGCATGCTAATCATCACATTCCAATGAATTTTAGTGGCTTAAGTCTTAAATGCACTTGCCAAATCCCTTGCTTTATAAACCAAATTGTTAGGACTCTTAAAGTCATCATCTTCATCCTCATTTTCAGCACTTACAAACCTCTTTGAATCATCTCATCATGAGGAAAGCTCCAAGTGGTAACTCATCCACCAAAGGACCACCCAAGAAAATTGCTCGTGTTGTACACGAAATCTCCTCAACCAAATCATCTCCGGTTAAATCCACAAATGGTAGGATTTATCCTCCAATCAAACCAATCCCTAAAAGGTTAGTTCCCACAAAACTACCAATGCCAAACACCACCATACCTCCTAGACCAATCAATCCCATTTCCACTAAACCATCACCATTAGTGTCTAGAGCTCTATCATTTACCACTCCACTCTCATCACCACACCTCTACAATCTAGAGGATTTGCCTCCTAGGCCATCTCATCCTCCACCACCGACAACATTCTCCTCATTAGGAGGAATAATGGAACAAAATCAAGGTGTTGAGTCAACACTAGCTCCGGCTTCCTTTTCGCCGTCACCATCAAATAATCCCGTTTGGATTATGAGGAATTATCAAAGTCAACCACCCGACCACATGGAAGTTGACACCTCTCTACCACCACCATCATTCTTGGTCGAGCCATCTTCAAATGCGCCTCCACCAATCCCTCCATCATTTGAGGCTCCTCAACCCGCTTCACTTGATCCTTCACATCAAGCAATTTCATTTCTTCCATTACCACTACCTAGCCATGACAAAGATTGTTATCACTGTCAACATGTTGAAAGTTTGATACATGAAGTACGGGAAGATCAACGTTTCATGTTTTATCACCTCCTCGAACGTTTCAACGAGATTAAACCTAAACAAACTTGAGCTAGAGTATTTAGTGGTGTCCTAGTATCAAGCGTTACTTAGATAAGTCTAGTAATTCCAAGTCATGTATCGTTCATTTTCTTAGTTTTTAGAGTCATGTATATCATATCTCTAGTTTTATTAAATGAAATTACATGATACTTGCTATATTTCTGAGTATATGATTATGTTTGTGTAATACATATCTCACTTTGATGTTAACATTATTTGTTATATCACCATTCCTAAATCTAGTCATCAGACAGACGGATCCCTGATATTTTCCTTGACGGATCTCCCCAAGGAGGGAACCATGGGATCCGTGCAACAGAAAACTAGTTTTCTACTAACTTGAGTCATATTTGCAGGAAATTATGTATTATATACTTGTTTTTCTAACCTTTGTCTTGTAGTTGTTCAATTTACACATGAAGACTTTGACACTCTAAAGCTAGGGGGAGCTTTGTGTCAAACATTACATTGCAAGATCATTTGCCATATTAGGTTTACATTTCATGACGTCCCCGTGCAAAGTTGCAAGTATCTAGGGGGAGCATTATCGTCGCTAAGACGAAACCATTTGCAAACTTAGTTGCAATACATTTGCTTAGTAGTTCTTATTTACTTGACGCCCTCACAAAGGTATGGACTCGTCAAGGGGGAGTTAAGACGAGAACTCTTCCCGTCACTTGCTCTCTATATTTTTCTTTACATGTTTTTCGAAAAACATTGTGTTAGTTTCTTTTCGAGCGACTTTTTGTTTCGACAAAAGGGGAGAAAAAGTAAAACTACAAACTCAAACTTCGAATTTTAGTTTTTCCTTAAAATAATTTTCGTTTGTCATCAACAAGGGAGATTGTTAATACAAATAAGCGTAAAAACGTTTATTTATATTTTACGATCTTCTAATGTTTTGTCGATAACAAACGAAAAATCATTTTAAGGAAACAAATAAAATACGTAAATGGTTTGAGCCAATAGTTTTCTAACACACTTACGTTTTCACATAAAACACTAAAATACGTATAAGTGATTTTATGATTTTATGATTTTACATATTTACAACAACTAGTGTTTACATTTTGGGAAAATATATACATAACTAGTATGTATTATAATGGGTAATACAATTGGGTAGAAACGTAAGTATTTGACCCATTGATCAAATACATTGAATGTAGTTTGGTACAACCCAAATTCCATGACCCATACCCATGGAACTTGACCCATAACCCATTGCATGACATCATGCTTATGTCATATATGGATAATATCCATGACTCATGGTTTTAATCCATGGCACATAGTTTTAATCCATGAAACATGGACTAGATTCATTGCATCTTGAAGGTACATTGAACCTACTTGATATCCATGACCCATGACCCATGACCCAAAACCCATGGGCAAAAGGGAGCGTCCCATGGATCCCATAATCGGACCGGATCCTCATGGAGGAGGGATCCGTGGGATCGTGGAACGAAGATGTTTTCTCTATAAAAGAGACATTTCTTCATTGTTTCTCACCCCTTTCCAACATACTTTCTCTTTGAGTTAAAAACTCTTTAACCCCAGATCCAAGTGATCTATGTAATCTATGTATGTAGTTTTGTTTTTGTGTGATCCTCTAGGTTCCTCTTAAAGGCGAGATCACCACCTTTTGAAGTCAAGCAAGCTCAAGTCCATGAGTTGCCAAGCTCCGTTATCATCAAGACTACTGAAGTTCTCTTGTTGATAGTTTTCTTCTTTCTCATAAGAAGGGTAGTGTTGAAGACATTAGTGAAAGATGTCTCAAGTGTCAAGACGAATAATACTAGTGAAGGGTGTTGATCATCCGTGTTGAAAGCACTTGTAAAGGGTGCCTAGAAGTCAAGACTAGAGGCATTAGTGAAGGGTGTCAAGAAGTCAAGTCACAAGATATTAGTGAAGGGTGTCTTGTAGATCGAGTTATAGGCATTAGTGAAAGGTGCCTAAAGTGTACATTCGATATGGTGTGATTCGATGTACAAGCTAGATTAGTATTGGGTTAAAGGATATTGTTATCCTTGTTGATGTTATTATAAAGAGTAGATCTCCTTTGGGGTTAGGTGTTGGTGTAGTGTTGGGAAGTAGTTCCTCCATTGTAATGGAACTCAGTATCTAGCCTAGTACCGGATAAAGGGTAGGCGACGTTGTGATAAGGTTTGGTTCTCCTTGGTGAAAAGGACCCGATGCTCTAGCCTTGTACCGGAGTAGGACGCTAGAAGGTTTCCCACCATAAGGAGTCTGGTTGTTGTGTAGTGATTACGAACTCTCTAGTAGGTGACCTCGGAGGAGGGGTAGGGCAGGATGGTGTCCTTGTAGCCGAACCACTATAAATACCGCTGTGGTTTTGGTTTCTTACTTTTATCTTTTCATTACATATTTATCTTCCTATATGTTTGTTTATCAACATCCAACACACATCCAAATAAGATTGACATAAGTCGATCTGAATAGTTTGAAACAAAGTTTTAATTGGTAAAACTATTCTACCCCCCTTCTAGTTTTCCACACCATCTACGTTAATATTTGTCTCTTACAATTGTATGAGTAAACTAAACTATAAGTGTTTAAGTTTAACGTCTGCTTTATAATCTAATAATGGAGGTGCAAGATCTGATTGGAACAAGCTTAAAATAATAGCAACTTTGTGGCACTCTCAGTCAAAGTATTATTATTCGATGTCAATTCCAGCCCATTCTACTACGACTATATACAGAGATGCTAAACATCTTCGATCCAATCATGGTTCATTGGGACGGGCGTCTGCCATGGACCAAAGATTATATCTTCTCACAGAAAATATATATCCATGTGTCGCCAACGGATGCCAGCCACAATGAAATATGATTGACTTGAAGAGATTTGCCAACTTTGTATACAATTGTGTTGACATTCATGAACTACAAAGTTGTGATACTAATATGCATATAAAAATAAATGGGTAACGAACATGCGACATAATCCTCTATAACATTGCTATAAACCAGAAAAAGCTGTCATATCTAACGTATTGTGTAGGAAACCTTCCCTGATTTTACTACAAAACAAATCGAGGATGCATACCTAAAAGAAACTATGTTGAACTCGGTGAGACCTTTAGAAGCCATGTTCTAGCCTTTGCACCAACCATTCCATTAGTTTGTTCACACACACGTATCAAGACGCTAACATTTTATTTTGAATCCTATAATGCATATAATGTT
>OU343217.1:275848212-275872955 GCA_910596185.1 Chrysanthemum makinoi
GATCATAATTCAAGAAATCTAGTCCAGTAATGTAGTCCACTTAATATAGTCCACTCCAAAATCTTGAGGCATATCAAATGAAAATCATCCAATCCAGTAGTGTCAGATGTTGTACAATGTGCTCCTACAGTTGCAACTCCTGAGGAATCAGCGTTGTATTGTCCAATTAAATCCTGAAAATGAACATTGCAGTCATTAGTGAGCAGCAAATATACAAGACTCTGAAATGCTAGCAGGTGTGGTCACTACGGCTTAAAAATGCGGCAAAGTAAAAAATGATTAAAGAATTCAGCGTTCAACAAAGTATAATGCAAACCGAGTCAGTGTTCAATAAGGTAAAATGACAAACATATGATATATCTTGAAACCCTGATGCACTAATCAAACAATTAACCAAACAAATGCCTTATATTATTTCAATATGCTCTTTATGTAACAAACAGATGCTCTTTTCATGATACCCTGATGCATTAAAGTTTTAAAACAAGAGGGTATGCAACAGAAAGCTGGGTAGTCTAATTAGTTCTCCATGGGTTCTCTGAATATAAATTTGGGTCTACAAGATTCTCATATTCTATCATTACCGAAGATTTATATATTTTAACAACTATCCCACACTATGAGTCCAGGCATGCCTCAAATTTTATAACCACCTCGTTATACACACAAACATCTGTATAAATTGTCATAGTGAAGAATAAAGGAACCTGGCCAATATCAATACTTCAGCTGTAATGGCTTGAAGATGAGAATTAGCATAAGCAGCCGCGAATTTAGTAGTTTTAGTCTCAAAATAAGAGTGTCATTTGGTAATATATTCACCTAAACCCATCAAGAATGAGAAATTAGCAGCAAGAATATGTTCAATATAAGTATATAGAAAGAGGTCACATACTCATATTGCAGATACAAATATTAAATTCAAGGCACCATACAGTAAATTAGGTAGAAACTCAAGAAGAAAATGAAAAGTTGTCAGTTGTGACATCTCAAAAGAAGTTGCTGAAATAGTAGAAGACTAATTACACCCAAAGATTAAGATTTCATGTGATCGAATGAACGTATAGGTGGAAATTTTGACCCGTTTATTTACCAATGGGTTGTCGGATTATGCAAAACTTTAAGAGGTCAAAGCAGTTAAATTAAAATAAAAGTTAGTTAAATGGATACCTGATTTGACCCATTGCCCGACATGCCCATATTTTCACCTCTAAAATGAACATGAAGCATACTTGAGTTTGAAAAGTGACCTGGATTTGCTAGTATAATTACTAAGTCAATTGTTGGATTCTGAGCAGCAACTGCAAGAGCTAAACATCCTCCAAAGGAATCTCCAACCAAATAAATTGGCTTCTTTGGAGATAAAGCATGCTCAATCCTTACAGTTTCTTCAACAACTTGAACCAAATCTTGATACAACACAATTCAAAAACCAGAGCAGTATCCACTACCAAGAAAAAAATAGATAAAAATCATTACATTGAGAGGTTTGCTTTACAAATTTAGAGTTCCGATCTACCAAAGCATAAAAATCATTGTCTTAGCAATAAACAGTTAAAAGTTGGAATATTGGTGGGGGAAGGACGAAAAGTGGGTTAAGTAACAGGTCAAAAACTGTAGTTTTGGTATGGTCAGGGTTACCCCAAACATATTTTCAGTCCAAATTTATGTTTTTTTCATATGGACTTTTGACCCATTTGACCCGTAAAAGAGAAAGGAAAAAAAACTAAAATCAGACCCATTCATGAGTGAATGGGTCAAAATGGACACATAAGTAAAAATGCAATAACTAGTAACTAACACGAATCTTTTAAATGTCCCTCCATTATAATAATAACCCATGCAACAACTATAAACAGGTCTAATATCAATACATTCAAATATCATCAATGACCTCTGTATGAGCATATTCTGCGATATATCATTATCTGGAAGCTTATTTGTAATGGATATCGAAAACATTTGGCTACTACTTAGACACTTCCCTTATATTAAGTGCATACGTATACTTTTGTTAAAAGGTAAAAGTATCAGACAAAGCAAACATGCTAAAACCATACTATCAGGCGAGAGATCAGATACTGACGCATTAAATCATTAAGTGACAACAAAAATCTGAGAAAATCGATAAATTTGACCTGTTTATGCGAGAATTGAATTACAATGTGAAAGAAAACTGTATCACGAACCTATTTAGCATTGGGAGCACATTTTCCAGATACCAATTAGCAGAAGCATGAACAGTCGTTGTTTTGATTCTAGTAGGTCGTATGCAATACAACTTTGTTGTAATATAGACATTTTTTTGGATGCACTAATCAGCAAACAAACAGATGCCCTAAGTTATAAGATGATGCTCTTATCATAATAGAGATGGCGTAAAACATTTTTTTGATGCATTAATTATACAAACAGATGCCCTAACATACAAATGGATGACTACTATGACCAACGATGCCCTAAACATACAAACATATACACTAAACATACACACGGATGCCTTAATATGTCTAGTGATGCACTAATCATATTGACTGATGAACTAATCATACTCACCTCGTTACTTATTAGTTATTATTAGACTTTGTTTGTTTGCGTGATATATGCCAATCAAACCTACTTAATCATATAAAATGCATTTCTCGGCAGAAGAAATAATATTAAGTTAATCAACATTGCAACCTCAAATCAGTTTTAGATAAACTACCTCATCATTAAAGCAACGTTGCTTAATGCTTATTCTACAATTAAACCTGCTAAGTTCACGAAATCATTGTTGTATTTTTGTCATTATAGCTACTTACATAACGTCAACCACATTCACACCTCAGTTGCTTATTAGCTTACTCAAGTTAACTATACTAACACACATTCTCAACATACAACTACTTGTATTTAAAAAATAAATAAAATAAAAAATAATAAAATAAAATAAAAAATCACAACACCAAATAGTTAGCATTCCAACTAGCTAAAAAAGCACATTATGCCGATATAAGCTACCACTCCTTCGTTTTGTTAACTGCCAATTCACCGCTTACTCCCACTATTCTAATGATCTCATAAAACAGAGAACCACCTTGACCGTCTAAAGTCAATTCAACTACTTAGGAAATTGAAAATCAAGACTCCCTATCATATCGGCTCATATAAATAGTAGAAAGTAAGAATTTAAATACAACTAACTTCAAAACAGTCTTATCACCAAAAAACCTGTTAAGGTATCTATACTTGCACACCTCGGGTTTATCCGATATCTAATACTAATATATCAATAACAGTCCGTCATAATCATCCAAATAACTAATATTAATCTAAACTCAATAACTATAACAATCTAACGTCAATAGCTAAAACACATACACTTGTAATAATTGAAAACATATTTTATATCAGATCTAAGTATGGTATCGAAAACTCTAAACGCATGTTGTTCGGTAAGCAGTTTTGGACCAGTACAAACCCTGGTCTAAATCGATAACACAGTCTGATTACCTTTCCTATAATTAACACTCTTAAATGAGCCGGATAAAGTAGGATTAAGTCCATCAGATTCATTTAGTCCGTAAACTCTCGATGCTCTAATAATCTCACAAAACAGATGCTCTAATCATATAAAATGGATGCCATAATGTCTTGATTGATGCTTTAATCGTACATATAGATGCTCTAAACATGAATCCATTGTTCAATAATCTCGCTAACAAGTATGCCTTAAATTTTACAATTGTTACTTTAATCCTTATAACATATTTAAACATTAATCATACATACAGATTCTCTAATCTATCAAAAACATGCTATAAAATATTATATACACAAATGCTGCAACAATTATTATTGATGCAATAATCGTACATACAGATGCCGTATCATTTATTTTCATATGCCCTTAATTAATTCAAACAAACAGATGCTATTTCATGAAACAAACAAATGCCTTAAATTAATTCACGATGCTTTAACCACACATATAGATGCTTTAATCCAGATAACAGATTCCAAAATTAGGGCACTTAAGTGCCTATGATGCTTTAATCAAACAAACAGATGCTCTAATCATGAATCAATTTTTCACGAATCCCGCTAGCAACTATGCCCTAATTTTGAACATGATGCTTTAATCCTTACAACAAAATCTAGTATATACACAGATGCTCTAATCAATAGAAAAATACTTACTATTGTTCGATTTTTGTTGTTCGATTTCTGCGTTATACACCTTTGTTCGAAACTAAAACTTATATAAAAATAACATATATTTAAATTAAAAAAAATGATAAATACAAGAAATTAGGGCACTTACGATGCATAAAGTTCTTTTTTGTCATATTTATGATGATCGGAATGACGAATAGTGCATTCACGGTTGTTTTGATCGGTTTTTGATTGGATATTACGGTTTTTTAGCGGTTTTTTATCTGATTTTGATCGGAGCAGGTTTATGGGTTTATTATTGGATAGTGAGTGAGAGGTAACTGATTGAGTGTGTGTGATTGTATCTGAGTAAATAACGATTCCCGCTTTCTTTTTTCTTTTTCTTCTTTTTTTCCCCTGAACTTTTAAATATTTTCAAAATCTACCCTGTAACTTTTTTTCTTACTTTTCTATCAAATTACACTTTTCTCTAGATCCGGACCCTATATATATATATATATATATATATATATATATATATATATATATATTCAATCAAGTTTGCAATTTAGTGCAGGTAGTCCTTACTTAGTTGCAGGAACATCGATCATTCACTACATGGGAAGAATCAAAGTCTGGATGACTAAAGCACGAATTTCTACTAATTTAGGAGATCATGAAAGTCAAAGTTGATGTATGTTCGCAATGACGCTTGAACACAACAGTTCAAGCCTCGATCCTCAATGTCAACATAATGGTGTCTGCAGGCAACACTTTACGCCCCATTCCTCAAAGAAAAGAAAAGTGTACGCTTCATTGCGCTTTATCTTCAGAAGAAGAGAAATCTTCTTGTTTATGACCATTCTCATCAACAAGCTTCATGCGTTTCCTATGCTTAGTTAGTCATTAAGTGGATCTACCTACCGTTGAATGTATTCTTATTTCACTTGCTCAATCAAAAATGGCATTGGCAACCTCATATGCAATTTTTGAGGGGGAGAAATGTGAATAAACTAAATGTCAGTCATCAAGTGGATCTACTTACCGTTGATTGTAATCGTATTCACTTGTTCAATCAAAAATGGCATTGGAAACCTCATATGCAATTTTTAAGGGAGAGAAGTGTGAATAAACTACATGTTGATGGATGTTGGAAAAATGGTCATACGAGTCTCCTCCAACGCCTAATGTTCCACTTACTAAGGATCACTAGGATTTATTGTTTCAACCTATGTTTGATGAATACTTCTAACCTCCAACGAATGTTGATCATCCAATTCCTGAAGCTCCTGCTCCGATTCCTGTTGACTCACTAGATTCACCTTCCTCAATTTCCATTGATCAAGATGCACCATCTAGAAGTACAACTCAGACTACTCAAGAAACCCAATCTCCAGTTATTCCTCAAGGTGTTGATAATGACTTTCATGATATTGTAGTTGCACTCATGAATAATGATCCATTCTTTGTTATTCCTTTACCAGAACCTGTTCGTGAAGAATCTCTTTCTTCACGGATTATTTTTCCTCCCAATGTATACTATATAAATCAACTACATGAACATAAAGGAAAATGACAACCTCATCCGCTTGAAGACATTATTGGTGAATCTTCCAGATCAGTCTCTACACGCCTCCAACTACCCACTCAAGCCATGTTTTTGTTACTATGATGCTTTCCTATCCTCAAATGAACCTAAAACTTAAAAAAAAGCATTGACTGAATCTTGCTGGATTGAAGCTATACAAGAAAAGCTCAATGAGTTAGAATTACTTGAAGTTTGGGAGCTCATTCCTCGTTCAGATCGCGCTATGATTATCACTTTTTACTTCTTCTTTATTGAAGTTATTCTGGGAAGACAAATGTCATAACCGCAGAGAAGTTTAGTGTTTTAACTCGTGGCTTTTAGTGTATTATTCCAACTACTTGGGGGAAGTAGTCTCTTGATACTTGTGGTATGTATCACCTCAGCTTTTAGTGGGAAGAAATATGATAAAAATTATTCAAGCGTGAGATGATATTGCTTATTGACATCTTCTCACGAGCTGATATGATTTATGGTAAAGTGCTTCCGGTTAATGCTTCATGTACAAAATGTTATGTTGATTCCGATGAGATCGCAACCATCAGGGGAGAGATATGTGTATATCAGGGACGCACAACAGGTTCATGTGATCGGGCTTAATCATTTATTCTGGAGTTGATAACCGCAGAGATGATCAGTGCTTCAACCTGTTACTTTGGTGTCATTGTTTCGTCTTTTGTTAGATAGATGTATACATTATGGGCTAATTTGTTATATATAAGATAACTAGAATGCATTTGGTGAAATGAAGATGTTGATATATTATTCCCCCGAATAGACAACAGCTCAAAACCGCAGATAAATGTGTTCATCGGGGACGTACAACAGGTTCACATGATCGGGCTTAATCATTTATTTTGGTGTTGCTAACCATAGAGATGATCAGTGTTTCAACTTGTTACTTTGGTGTCATCGTTTTATTCAGGAGCCTCGAAAGCTTTGGTGGTGAAAGTTTAAGAGAGATGTCTACTGACTTCTACAACATTCAAATCGATATCCTCATTTCGGTATCCATAAAAATCCCTTCTTAAATTGAATAATATACTTTGTAAATATCTTATACCAAAATGTAAATAGAAAAATATAAAACCAACAAAAACCATAAAAAATCAGAAAAATAGAAAATACCAAAAATAGTTTTTCGAGGCATGTCTTCTGGCATCGATAACATTTACGGTCCTAGAAATGTCATACAATAATCACACGGGTCTTTAAATGAAGTTCGAACAGAAGTTCAAAAAGTTTTCAAAACATGCCTAAAATGGTTTGCTATTATTTCGGATATGCAACCCGCTTTTCAAAAAACAAAGTGCTACACAAAATTGATTTTCATTAATATCGAGCACTTATCCTAAAACTAAAATTAGGAAAGCACGTCGCCAAAAATAAGGTTGTTCCTACACAAATATTTTTCCGTCTATGATTTTTCAGAAAATTATTTTCGTTACACATGGTGGAAAATGAGTTGTTTGGAAATCAATTGGAATTAAGCTTTTCATAAAATTTGTCACTCAATCAATGACTACATCTTTTTAAAACTTTTCATAAAACGGGTCATTGATTGAGGGGGGGAGTGTTTTTAAATTTATGTCATCTAACGGGCATATTTAATCATCCTATAATTAACAGACAAAGGTTTTTGCCAACTTTGAATTGCTAGGATATAATTGTTAGAATTAGATGATTCAAGTTTGATGTTCACATATAATCCCCATGTCTTTGGATGATCTGATTGAATGATTTTCGATGTTGGATTGACTTTTATTAGTTGATGCGCGTATAACGCGTTCGGGGTCAAAGGAACTTCCTTTTAGTCGAGCAAGTTTTTCAACACCCTAGGCAGTGAACCTAATCGTTGTAGTGTAGTATTGGGTAAGCCTCGGGTATTGATATCGTTCTCTAGGGTAATAGGAATGCTAGTTAGAAGTGTACTACGCCAAGGTTGAGGTTGAGGAAGATTATTTTTTGTCTTTTTTATATTTTTTTAGAATGCTAAGGGTAAAATCTCGGGGTTTGGATTTGGGGGTTGGTACTTCTACCGATTACTTCTACTATGTAATTATCTAAACTAATGCGTAGTCTTATGTCTATTGATGTGTGCTCGTATGATGATTAAAAATATGTCTACCTAGATACTATTACTCCCTAGTTATCTTTTATTGGCGGTTGAATTGCCACGTCCTTATTCTTAACGCGTTGTGTTTTCTAAGGTCGTAGGGTATGCGTTTTTTACCAACTCTTTGAGACTACCTTAAGGTTATTGCCTACGAAATCTCTAGGTTTCATAAACTAACTCTAAGGTTATCTTTGGATGTTTAGCCTACAATTCCGCTACGTGATTTGTAAGCTAAGGTTCACAAAGATTACTCAAGCATTCTAACACAACGATGGCCTAATGCACTCCTAAGCCAATTACAATTAAGATTAGAGACAACCAATCAATAATTAATAACTATGTTTTATAGATCTAAGCAAACACACAAGAAATTTAGCCAGACATGTTAAACATGAAAGCATACACACATTCAATCGAAGACATAATGAAATCAATGAAGTAAAACACTTATCTTGATGTAAAATAGGGTATGAGAACCCTAAGATACTGTCCAAACCGGACTAAATTCGTTTTAGGTTTTTACTCCACAAGTCTACCTCTTCAAATTCTGAAAATTCGATTTTTATATATAATTTTACATTCGCGACGGCGTCGCCTTATAGGTGGGACGCCATCAGATCGTCGTCATTAGGGTTTCGTCTTGGCCAAGTAATAGTTAGGACGACGTCACGTTGTAGTTGTGACGCCGTCGGGCTTCAGTAGTGACGACGTCTGATTTTGGATCTAGGCCGTATGGGATGAAAAGTCTTCGTGATGCCCTTCCTCTTCAAAGCCTGATGCCGTCAGGTGTAATTTAGCAAAAAGTCTATTGAGTCGTCACAAATTTAATTACATTTAGAGGGACGGCGTAGCCCTTGGATTGTGACGCCATCAGCTTCAATTCTAGCAGCTTGAGTGCCTTCGATATTGACTTAGCCATTTTCTTCATATATTTACTCCTTTTCGTCCAAATATGCATCATTCCAGCATTTTGCTTCCAAGAGACCTAAAAAGTGAAAAGGAACGAAATTAAGCAGTAACGGATATAAAAGTGGGCGATTAAGGGCTTAAATGACCTCTTAAAAGTGTACGTTTTAAATCCTTATCAAATATCCTTACACTTGGTATTTGCTTGTCCTCAAGCATAAATGCTCTTGGCCAATCAATTTATAAGTTAGGGGGCATGAAGCATTGGTTTAACATAATTCACAACAAGTAAAAGCACCGCAATAGTCATAACAAGAACGGAAATTATATACTAGCACCTCACAAGGGGTGTTTGGATTCTCTCATCTCTCAATTGTATATGAAATATAGTAAATGGAAATGGAAGATAAACACTCATTAACCGGTCATAGTACATAGATTACCATAGGCTTGAGACTAAATCAAACCTCCACCTCTTTGGCGTAAGCACCTAGGAACAACTATCTAAGAGGTCATTTAAAGGGTTGTAATGTTAGGCTTACGGTAGGGAAACAAAGGGTTTGGTTGGATAGGCGATTTATTGGTGGCAAGTCAAAAATCTTACGTTACAAGCATGAAAAGAATGGCGTTGCTAAGCCAAGACTCGACTCACTAAACTCTAGATAACTTGAAACAAACATACACAAATATAAAGATAGATGTAGGATGGTAGCCGGGTATTTTTTTTTTGGCATACACTTTTACTCTACCATCCTCTACGATAACATCAAAATATAAGGGATTTATAGGAGCATCCCTACACTTGAGTTTTTATTACTCTAACACTAATTTGACCCGAATTGAAAAGATCAAAACACTTGGAGTACTTTATTACGTAAATAAAGGGAATTTGAATTTAACGTTCTTTCCCGTCACTCCATAAAATTTTACTTTACCCATGAGTCCCAATCGTCCCAAAACTGTGTACAAAAGATATGACTCGACTTAGCAACCATGCAAGTAACTAGATAACTGAACTAAGGGTTTAGTATGATAACAATAATGCACTAAAGGTGAGTGCATACAAGGTAGGCTAAGGCGATTTGGGTGTACATTTGGGGGTGGATTGTAAACAATGCTCTTCATTGATATTCCAGAAAACCGAAACATCACGAGAACCGCGAAAAGGATAGGATATGAGGGGTTAACTAGGGGTATCATGTACTAAAGATGAGTACATCACAAGGGTGTGGGGGAATTACTCGACCGATGTGGAAGAAGTAATTATAATACGGGTATCAAACAAGGGTTATCCTAATGCCTCTTATCATTTAGTTATTCCTAACTACACAAGTGTAGTCTCACTAGCGATCTCGGAATGCATCACAAAACAAGTTCTAGAATCTATTATAATACCGGTACACTCTCGAAGCATTAAAGGTGAATGCTTTAATTCCTATAGATCTATGGGCGCACCTCACATTTTTGGGGTGGAATTTGAGTGGTAAAAGGTTTTTGTGCTAGTCATATAACTCCTATCCATGAGACGCTTTATTAAGACTAAAGTCCCACCCGTACATGTCATGAAAATTTTAAATTTGGTGCTAAAATTGCCCAAACAAATATTTCTCATGGTTTATTACACAAATGAAATAGGGCAAGACAAATGATCAAGGATAAGCATAGTTTCAAAGTTCCCGTTTTATTCTCCCTCCCTAAACTTAAACTGAACATTGTCCCCAATGTTCCTCGAAAGTATCAAAATTATGATAACGGAAGGTAATTAAAAGAGAAAGAAACTATTACTCCCCTGATTAGCTCGGTAGGATCCGTGTGAAGTAATCGTTAAATTCTTTCCCAAGAAGAATGTACGCGTGAAAAGCTTCGTCCAATCTTATGTTTCTTCTTCTTGATAAATAAAACCTGCACACTTTAAGAAAATAGACGAAACCTTCGTGTAAAATCAGCGGTGAAACTATATATGACTCAACTACAGTAGGATATAATGCTTGTGGAATGGATGTTTGCAGATTTTCTGAAAAATTAAGACCTAAGAATTTCCAAAAATTTATAAATAGCATAGAAAACGAGAGAAATTTTATAAGTTGTTTCTGCTCTTCCTGACGTCGTCAAGTTGCAATCCTGACGCCGTCAGGTTATCCTGACAGAAACTGGTCTGCTGCGTTTTTCTGGAAAAATTGCACCTTTAAAATCTGGAAAAATTCCTGCAAAACATCCATTATGACTCGATACAAGCATTTGACTCTAACAAACACACATATATATCATTTTCAATAATCGTAGTTCTCATGTTCACATTCTTTTAAAAATGTGTGTAATCTTCCCTACACTTATCCTTTTTGTAAAATACCTTTATATGTAATTAAGACGAAGTTAAAGACAAAATAAAGCATTTTCACAAATTCAAACATGAGAACATACAATAATGAAAAGATATATGACACACAAACAAGCAAACAATTAAGCATGGGTTGCCTCCCACGAAGCGCTTTTCTTTATTTATGAGTCTTGTAGCTAGAATTGAAGTCGTGCTCCTACGTGACTTCATTGCCGTTCTTCTTTTCTTTCACTAATCCTTCATCATAAGGTTGTAGACGTTGTATGCTCACCGTGAATTCTCTTCCAACGTCGTCTATTATGATAACGGTTTCATTTTTTAGATTAGTTTCTTTCACCGTATAAGGTCCAAACCATCTTGGCTTATTCCTTCCTCTTAATTCTTTTTTTCTTGATTTATACAAAAGCACCTTTTTGCCATTCACAAATTCTCTAGGGCTCTTTTAAGGCTGTGGCTTTGTCATGTTTATATTTCCTAATTGTTTATCACGTTTCCACAATGTTGCATTTAACCCTTGACCCATGAAATCTCTAAGCCCTCTTTCTCATTCAATAATTTTCTTCTTAACAAAGATTATTGGAGACCTGTGAATTCTTATCATTTATCTTCTCCATAATCTTCAACGGGTATCTCGGAACAATAGGTATCCTAATTTGTCCTTTGCCACTTTTGAGTATCATGATACCCTCACCGCATTTGATGGTTGCCTTGGCGGTTGCCAGAAAAGGTGTTCTAAGAATTAATGGCATGTTTCTATCTTCCTCAATGTCTATGATCACGAAGTCTACCGGATAGACAATATTGGCCACCTCAATTAAGACATCCTCCGCTATTCCTACGGGACAAACATATGTGTGATTTGCTAAGGAAAGTCTAAGATTGGTCTTGGTTGGCTCCTCCTTAGTCAACTTACTATAGACTGATAACGGCATTATGTTTACATCGGATCCCTGATCGGCTAAGGATTTTATATTCTCTAAGTCGCCTATGCTACATGGTATTACGAAGTTTCCTGAGATTTCTCATTTTTTAGTTACTGGTTTTCTCAGAACCAACTCGTACATAGGTCCCATAGGCATGGTGTGATGATCTTCTTCCTTTATTTTACCTACGAGGGCTTTCCTAAGAACCTCATTGTACCTAAAGTTGTTCAATTGGTTAACAATTATTTTCTTATTGATCTCATGCTTAAGGTAGTATTTAATGATCTCGGGTTCATTATTGGTCTCAGCCTCATCCTTTTCCTTACTACCCTTACTGCTCTCAGTCCCCTTCTTATCAGCTACTCCACCCTCATCGGAAACAATGGAAATGGCTTTAACAAACGAAGTGGGGGGAGGGTGATCATCGTTTCTTACTAACACCTTCTCGGTACCTTCGCCTTAGTGTACTCTTTCACCAAGTTCATCATCTCTGTCATTTTTTCCTGCATTTCATCCCTTTTCCTGTAAACCTCTTCTTCAAATTTGGCTAATCTTTCCAAATGGGCTGCCATGTACTTTCTCATTTGTGCCTTGAAGCTCGGTGAGAGTGGAATTGGAGAGGTAGAACGGAAGCGTCGTACAGAATTAGGATTTTGTTCACGGCTTGGTGATTCAGAGAGAGGTGTTGGGTGGTTGGCGGAGTTAATGGAATTAACCGTTTCCCGATGGATTGGTCCAGGTACTCTCTTTTGCCTCTCAATTAGATAGTCGATCCTTCCCTCAAGAGCACTAACTTGCTCTTCAGTGATGTTGGAAGGCTCATGAGGAATTGATATGGCATTAACCATTCTTACGGGGGTTTCATGGGATTCACTCCAATTTCCATAGCTTTGATTGGCAAGCTCTTCTATTATATCCCATGATTCTTCTGCGTTGAAATCGCTGAGCCTTCCACCGGTTTTTCGATCAATGGATCGCTTGGTGAAGAAGTTGGCATGATCGTAAAAGATTTGGACTTGAAGCCAAAGATCAATGCCATGATGAGGGACTTTATGGAGCAAGTCCTTGAATCGAGTCCATGCCTCGTAGAGAGATTCGCCTTGATGTTGTTGGAACATCAAGATGTCCTTCCTAAGTTTGGTGGTTCTCCCCGGTGGGAAAAATTGGGCAAGGAAACGAGTGGTGAGATCATCCCAACTTGAGATGGATCCAGCGGGAAGTTGCTCAAGCCAATTACTAGCTTGGTCCCTTAGAGAGAATTGGAAGAGACGCAAGAGCGTGGTCTCCCGTGTGGTAGCATCAAGGTCGATGGAATCAACGATTTTAAGAAATTCCTTGAGATGCTGATTAGGATCTTCGGAACGAAGTCCATGAAATGCACATCCGTTTTGCACCAACCGGATGGTGTCGGATCGCAAGGCCGTAGTTTGAGCTTGATCGGGGAGCTCCATAGTGTTCCTATAGCCTGGGTGGCTTGGTCTAGAGTATTCACTAAGAGTACGGCCTCTTGGCGGGTCAATGATTGATGGGTCGATGAGTGGTGGCGGGTTATCACCTTCCATGATGAAAAGTGATGGGATTACGAACAAAGGCACGAAGAAGGGGGATAGACTACGAGGAAGCTAAAAATAAGAAAAAATCTTACTTGATAGGAATCAAGCAAGGGAACCTAAACGAGATAGAATCAAACTAGCTATTCTATTCCCCGACAGCGGCGCCAAAAACTTGATACACGTATAATGTTCGGGGTCAAAGGAACTTCCTTTTCGTCGAGCAAGTTTTTCAACACCCTAGGCAGTGAACCTAATCGTTGTAGTGTAGTACTGGGTAAGCCTCGGGTATTGATATCATTCTCTAGGGGAATAGGAATGCTAGTGAGAAGTGTACTACGCTAAGGTTAAGGTCGAGGAAGATTATTTTTTATCTTTTTTATATTTTTTTAGAAAGCTAAGGGTAAACTCTCGGGGTTTGGTACTTCTACCGATTAATTCTATTATCTATTTATCTAAACTAATGGGTAGTCTTAGGTCTATTGATGTGTGCTCGTATGATGATTAAAAATGTGTCTACCTAGATACTATTACTCCCTAGTTATCTTTTATTGGCGGTTGAATTGTCACGTCCTTATTCTTAACGCCTTGTGTTTTCTAAGGTCGTAGGGTATGCGTTTTTTCCTAACTCTTTGAGACTACCTTAAGGTTATTGCCTACGAAATCTCTAGGTTTCATAAACTAACTCTAAGGTTATCTTTGGATGTTTAGCCTACAATTCCGCTACGTGATTTGTAAGCTAAGGTTCACAAAGATTACTCAAGCATTCAAACACAACGATGGCCTAACGCACTCCTAATCCAATTACAATTAAGATAAGAGACAACCAATCAATAATTAATAACTAGGTTTCATAGATCTAAGCAAACACACAATAAATTTAGCCGGACATGTTAAACATGAAAGCATACACACATTCAATCGAAGACATAATGAAATCAATGAAGTAAAACACTTATCTTGGATTTATCCGATACTTGACCCGCAATACCCCATTATTTGATCACTTTTGTATCCGTTATTACTTAATATCGTTCCTTTCACTTTTTAGGTCTCTTGAAGGCAAATTGCTGTAATGGCACTTATTTGGATAAAAAGGCGCGGATATACGAAGAAAATGGCCAAAGTCAAGAATCGAGACACCCAAGCTGCTGAATGTTAAGGTGACGGCGCCATCGCTTATCTGTGACGCCGCCGAGGATTTTCCGACGGGACAAGCCAAACTCTTATTTTCGTGACGACGTCAAGTTATAAAAGAGTAGGCCGTCGCAACTGCACGGCCTAGATGCAATCCGCACGGCGCCGAAGCCGAAGAGGACGTGTCACAAGCATAAGGTGACGCCGTCGCAAGTTTAACGTGGCCAAGATGAAACCCTAATGACGGCGCACACGACGCGTCACAAAACATAGGTGACGCTTCGCCGCATGTTTAATCTTATATAGAATCCGAATTTTTAGTATTTGTGTGTAGTCTTTTGGAGTAAAAACCTAAACCGAACCAAGGCTGTCTTGTACAGTATTTTAGGGTTCCAAACCCTATCTTACACCAAGATATGTGTTTTACTTCATTAATTCAATTATGTCTTTGATTATTTGTGTGTATTCTTGCATGTTCTCCATGTCCGGCTAATTTACTTGTGTGTTTGCTTAGGGAATATGAAACTTAATTATTGAATATTGATTGGTTGTCTCTTATCTTAGTTTTTTAATGATCTAGTAATGCGATAGGTCATTCGTTGTGTACTTAATGCTTGATTAAATCTTTGTGAACCTTAGAATATAACTCCTTGAGTAGTTGTAAGCTAAACTATCCAAAGAGTGCCTTAGAGTAAGAGTTTATTATCCCTAGTGGGTTTTGTAGACGAGACCATTTGGTAAGTTCAAAGAGTTAGGGAGAAACGCATACCCTACAACTTTAGACACACAACGCAACTAAGAATAAGGACGTGACAATTCAACCACCAATAGGAGATAATTAAGGAGTAGTAAAACCTAAGTAAACACATCTTTAAACTATCATACGAGCACACAATAATTAGACATAGACTACATACACCTTAGACTAGATAATTAGATAAGTAGAGTAATTGGTAGAAATACCAACCCCCAAATCCAAACCCCGAGATTCGTACCTTTCAATTTCCTTAAAAAATTATAAAAAGATAAAAAATAATATTCCTCAACCCCAACCTTAGCGTAGTAACTTCTCACTAGCATTCCTATTCCCCTAGAGAACGATATCAATACCCGTGGCTTACCCTAATTACTACACTACAGCGATTAGGTTCACTGCTTAGGGTGTTATAAAACTTGCTCGAAGAAAAGGAAGTTCCTTGAACCTCGAACGACGCGTGTAGCGTTATCAAGTTTTTGGCGCCGCTGCAGGGGAATAGAATAGATAGTTAGTATTCCACCTCGTTTAGGTTTCTTTGCTTGATTCCTATCAAGTAAATTTTTCTCATTCTTAGTTTTCTGTTAGTCTATCCCCCTTCTTCGTGACCTTTGTTCGTAATCCCATCACTTTTCATCATGGAAGGTGATAACCACCCACCACCAATTGACCCGCCAAGAGCCCGTACTCTTGGTGAATACTTGAGACCAAGCCACCTAGGCTATAGGAACACCATTGAGCTTCCCTACCAAGCCCAAACTACGGCCCTGCAATCCGACACCATCCGGTTGGTGCAAAACGGATGTGAATTCCATGGACTTCGTTCCGAAGATCCAAATCAACATCTTAGGGATTTCCTTAAAATTGTCGATTCCATCGACCTTGATGCTACTACTGAGACCACGCTACCAAGGTCTCTTCCAATTTTATCTACGGACCAAGCTAGTAATTGGCTTGAGCACTTTCCGCAGTTCCATCTCAAGTTGGGATGATCTCACCTATCGTTTCCTTGCTCAATTTTTCCCACCGGGGAGAACCACTAAACTTAGGAATGACATCTTGATGTTCCAACAATGTCAAAATGAATCTCTCTACGAAGCATGGACTCGATTCAAGGACTTACTTCATAAAGTCCCTCATCACGGCATTGATCTTTGGCTCCAAGTCCAACTCTTCTATGATCATGTCAGTCTCTCCCTCCAACGAACCATTGATTATGTCGCCGGTGGAAGGCTAATAACCTCATGCCGAGGCATGCCGGGAGGTTATTGAGGACCTAGCTCAATATGAAGAGGAAGGTTGGGAAATTCCAGTTGTCCAAGAGAACGAGTCAACTTCCCGAGCACAAGCAATTATGATTATGGAGGCCCAAGTGAAGGCGTTAATGGAAGTAACCACTCATGCCGATAAGCATGTGAATGCGTCAAGGAATTTTTGCTCCCAAGAAAGTTCGCAGATGAATTGAGGACATAATGTTGACATTTGTCCACAAGAAAGAAAAAGGAAATAAAACGCCGGCTCAAATGCAAAAACTCATGACACTTTCTTTGGCCTAGCTGACAACTTCATGCTGGAAATCCATGAAGAAATCGCAAAGAACAATATACCTAAAAAGGTAGAAAAGGTATATGCGATACTGAAAATATTGGGATAACACCCATACCTCCAATCTAAAGAAGCGGTGATCTAAACCCCCAAGGAATCACATGCTTGTTGTCATGACCTCTCTCTTAGTCCTAGGGAAGTTCCTAATTTTGATGAACCGGATCCTCAACCAAAAACCTACCTACCCAATTTCGCCTTCCTTTAGATGTGAATCTTGAATTGAATTAGGCCCCAATCCACCCATCACAATAGATAGTCCCAGTTGTTTTGATAAAGGTGGTAGACTCTAGGCCATGTAGAGTGAAAGCTAATATAGGAGTAACCCATGACCTTACACACTTATATCACCCATTCATGGTTGATAACAAGAAACATTATGGGTTTAAACCGGGTTTATTAGGTCAAGATGGATCCTTTACTAAGAATCTTTTGAAGTTGATAGAAGATGATCCATTTTTAGGAAAGAGATTTGATTCACTCGCTATACCAATAGAATTGTGTAAGGTTATAATGAATGGAGCACACCTTTGAGCATATAAATCACCCATCACTCCTCCTCCTCGAAAGCAAATTTCCACCCTAAGGGCGGTATTGCTACTATATCACCAGCTAAACTTAAGTGTAGGGAAACCTCCCTTTATCCGTTAAATAGTGGTGGTAGAGTCAAGTCGGACTCGAAAAAACAAGCGCTTCTTGGGAGGAAAACCCATGTATTTGTTTTTCATTTTCATTTAGGTGTCGTGATATCTTTTATTAATTATTTATTCTCATGTTTGAATTTGTAAAATGCTTTATTTGTCTTTAACCTCGCCGAATTACATATGAGGTATTTTACATAAGGGATAAGTGTAGGAGGATTACACACGTTTTCAAAAGAAACGTGAACATGAGAATTACAATTATTTAAAAGATATACATGTGTGCTTGTTTGAGTCAAATGCTTTGTATCGAGTCATAATGGATGTTTTACATAAATTTTTCCAGATTCTAAAGATGTAAATTTTCCAGAATTTTTTCCTGAAAATCGCAGACCAGTTTTTGTCGATAATCTCCGACGGCCGTCAGATTGCAACTGACGGCCAGCCTGAAGGAGTAAAACATCGCATTACTTTTTTCTCGCTACTTTTATAAATTTTTGGAATTTTCTGTGTCTTAATTTTTCCGTAATTCTCAGAACATCCATTCCACAAGCATTATATCCTAGTTTAGTAGAGTCTTATATATATTATTACCGCCGATTTTACGCGAAGGTTTCGTTTGTTTTCCTCAAATGTGCCGGTTTCATTTATCAAGAAGAAGAAACAAAAGATTGGAAGGAGCTTTTCACGCACATTCTTCTTGGAAAGGATTTAACCACTACTTCACACACGGATCCTACCGAGCTATCAGGGGAGTACTAGTTTCTTTCGTTTTTAATTACCTTCCATTATCATAACTTTGATACTTTCGGGGAACATTGGGGACAATGTTCAGTTTAAGTGTAGGGAGGGAAAATAAAACGGGAACTTTGAAACTATGCTTATCCTTGATTATTTGCTTTGTCCAAGTGTATTTGTGTAATAAACCATGAGAAAATGTCGGTTAGGGTAATTTTGGCACCAAATTTTAAATTTTTCATGACATATAGGAGTGGGCCATTAGTCTTAACAAAAGCGTCTCACGGATAGGAAGTTATATGACTAGCACAAAACCCTTTACCACTAAAATTCCACCCAAAATGTGAGGATCGCCCTTAGATTAGTAGGAATTAAAGCATTCATCTTTAATGCTTAGAGTGTGAACCGGTAGTATATTAGATTCTAGAACTTGTTTTGTGATACATCCCGAAATCACTAGTAAGACTACACTTGTGTAGTTAGGAATAACTAAATCATAAGAGGCATTAGGATAACCCTTGTTTGATACCCGTATTATAATTACTTCTTCCACATCGGTTGAGTAATTCCCCCACACACTTTGCGTTGTACTCATCTTTAGTACACGATACCCCTAGTTAACCCCTCAGAGCCTATCCTTTTCGCGGTTCTCGTGATGTTTCGGTTTTTTCCGGAATATCAATGAAGAGCATTGTTTACACCCCACCCCCAAATATACACCCAAATCGCCTTAGCCTACCTTATATGCACTCACTTTTAGTGCATTATTGTTATCACCCTAAATCCTTAGTTCAATTATCTGAGGTTGCTTGCATTGAGTTGCTAAGTCGAGTCATATCCTTTGTATACAGTTTTGGGACGATTGGGATTCATGGGAAAAGTTAAATTTATGAAATGACAGAAGGTAACGTTAAATTCAAATTCCCTTTGTTTGCGTAATAATGTACCCCAAGTGTTTTGAGCTTTTCAATTCGGGTCAAATTAGTGTTAGAGTAATAAAAACTCAAGTGTAGGGATGTGCCTATAAATCCCTATCATTTTGATGTTACCATAAGGAATGGTAGAGTAAAAGTGTATTAAAAAAAATCGAAAAAAAAATAGAAAAAAAAAGAGAAAAAAAAAAAAAAAAAACATACGGGCTACCATCCTACATCTATCATTTAAATTTATGTTTGTTTGTTTCAGTTAGCTAAAGTCTAGAGTGTCGAGTCTTAGCTTAGCAACACCATTCTCGTCCATGCATTTAACATAGAGATTTTTTACTTACCACCACTAAATAGCCTATCCCACCAAACCCTTTGTTTCCCTATCGTAAGCCTAACATTACAACCCTTTAAAGACCTCTTTGATAGTCTTTCCTAGGTGCTTACGCCAAAGCGACGGAGGTTTGATCTATTCTCAAGCCTATGGTAATCTATGTACTAGGACCGGTTAATAAGTGTTTATCTTCCATTTCCAATTTGTTATATTTCATATAAACCCGAGAGAGATCTGAGTATCCAAACACCCCGTGTGAGGTGCTAGTATGTAATTTCCATGCTTGTTATGAATTTTGCGAGGCTTATATGTGTTGTGGACTGTTTTAAACCAATGCTTCATGACCCCTAACTTATAAATTAATTAGCTAAAAGCACATTTGCTTGAGGACAAGCAAATACCAAGTGTAGGGATATTTGATAAGGTTTTAAAATGTACCTTTTGAGGGGTCATTTAAGCCCTTATTTGATCACTTTGTATCCGTTATTACTTAATATCGTTCCTTTTCACTTTTTATGTCTCTTGAAGGCAAATTGCTGTAATGGAACTTATTTGGACGAAAAGGTGCGGATATACGAAGAAAATGGCCAAAGTCAAGAATCGAGACACCCCAAGTGCTGGAAAAAACAAGGTACGGCGTCCACTGCTTATCTGCGACGCCGTTGGAGGATTTTCGAAGGGACAGAAGAAGCAAAACTCTTATTTTCAAGTGACGACGTCAAGTTATAAAAGAGTAGGCCGTCGCAACTCAGCCGGCCTAGAAGCATCCAGACGGCGTCAGAAGCTGAAGATACGGCGTCACAGCATAAGGTGACGCGTGCAAGTCTAACGTGGCCAAGACGAAACCCTAATGACGGCGACACGACGGCGTCACAAAACATAAGGTGACGCCGTCGCATGTGTAATCTTATATATAGAATCCGAATTTTTCAGTATTTGTGTATAGTCTTTTGTAGTAAAAACCTAAACCGAACCAATGCTGTTTTGTACAGTATTTTAGGGTTCCAAACCCTATCTTACACCACGATAAGTGTTTTACTTCATTAATTCAATTATGTCTTTGATTATTTGTGTGTATGCTTGCATGTTCACCATGTCCGGCTAATTTACTTGTGTGTATGCTTAGGGAATATGAAACTTAATTATTGAATATTGATTGGTTGTCTCTTATCTTAGTTTGTTAATGATCTAGTAATGCGATAGGTTATTCTTTGTGTACTTAATGCTTGATTAAATCTTTGTGAACCTTAGAATATAACTCCTTGTGTAGTTGTAAGCTAAACCATCCAAAGAGTGCCTTAGAGTAAGAGTTTATTATCCTAGTGGGTTTTGTAGACGAGACCCTTTGGTAAGTTCAAAGAGTTGGGAGAACGCATACCCTACAACTTTAGACACACAACGCAACTAAGAATAAGGACGTGACAATTCAACCACCAATAGGAGATAAGTAAGGAGTAGTAAAACCTAAGTAAACACATCTTTAAACTATCATACGAGCACACAATAATTAGACATAGACTACATACACCTTAGACTAGATAATTAGATAAGTAGAGTAATCGGTAGAAATACCAACCCCCAAATCCAAACCCGAGATCCGGTACCTTTCAATTTCCTTAAAAAATATAAAAAGATAAAAAAAAAATAATCTTCCTCAACCCCAACCTTAGCGTAGTAACTTCTCACTAGCATTCCTATTCCCCTAGAGAACGATATCAATACCCGTGGCTTACCCTAATACTACACTACAATGATTAGGTTCACTGCCTAGGGTGTTATAAAACTTGCTCGAAGAAAAGGAAGTTACTTTGACCCCGAACGCAGCGTGTAGCGTTTTCAACTATCCAACCGGACTAAGGTCGTTTTTAGGTTTTACTCACAAGTCTACTCTTCAAATTCTTAAAATTAGATTTCTATATATAATTTACATTCGTGAAAGGCGTAGCCTTATAGGTGGGACGCCGTCAGATCGCCGTCATTAGGGTTTGTCTTGGCCAGCAAGTAATAGTTGGGACGGCGTCATGTTGTAGTGGTGACGCGAGTCGGGCTCCGAGTAGTGACGTCGTCGATTCTGGATCTAGGTAGTAGGGATGAAAAGTCTTCGTGACGCCCTTCGTCTTCAAAGTCTGACGTCGTCAGGTGTAATTTAGCAAAAAGTCTACTGAGCCGTCACAAATTTAATTACGTATAAAGGGACGGCGTCGCCCTTGGATTGTGACGCCGTCAGCTTTAATTCCAGTAGCTTGAGTGTCTTCGATCTTGACTTAGCCATTTTCTTGATATATTCACTCCTTTTCGTCTGAATATGCATCATTCCAGCTTTTTGCTTCCAAGAGACCTAAAAAGTAAAAAGGAACGAAATTAAGCAGTAACATATATAAAAGTGGGCGATTAAGGGCATAAATGACCCCTTAAAAGTGTACTTTTTAAATCCTTATCATTAGTCGATTGCTGTTTGGGTGCTGTCAAACACCATATATCCGTATGTATGTCTATCTATGTTGACTAACATATGCAGATAACATGGTTTATGAGAATGTTCTCGCTCCTGCTCCCACAAAATCTTATGATTAGATTAAGCCATCTTATGATTGGATGCCAATAGGAAATGGTAACTATATCTTGGATTGACAAAAGAAGAAAAGGAACCTAATATTTCAGAAATCTGTGGATATTCTGCATGATATATACAAATTCAGAGGTCTCATTGCAGAAGCAGATGTTTCTTCCATCCTTACAGCAACAACTGAAACAGCTTATGTATTTCCACCTATCATTACTTTGTGCAGGATAAGTAGTGAATAAAACAACTTTTTGTTGTTATGTGTCGTCAAAATATTTTATATCTGACACTAACACCTTCCCTCTAAGATTGATGGGGAGCACAGTAATGCTCCATTATTAGTACATGTATTAAATCAGGCCACATTTTCTCTCATGTTTTCTAAACCTATTTAAATCAATTGGGATCACAAATATCAAAAGGTTTGAAATTTTTGATCGGGGGAGAGAATGTGATTTAAATATGAAATCTGATAAAAAGTGATCGTTTTGACTCAAAGTGTAGGCTCTCTCTAATATGTGCTAAACTCTTTTGTATATCGATGCACATATTGAGGGGGAGTGAATGGTTACTAATGGCAATCGTGGAAGTATATCAAAGACCAACCTTGCATTTACTTTATTGGAGTTATAAGGATGGTAAGGTTAGGTATTCGTTCCCACGATCCCGCCAGAGCCGGAGGGATCTACCCAGGGACAATCCACTAGTTAGTGTAGAAGTCCTTAGGTATGATAAAAAAAAAGGAGAAAAGTGAGAATAAGGGAAGAGTGTCGACTGAAATGGAGCTAGGACTGGAACAAACCCAACAAGGTTCTAGTGATGAAGCCTCGGTAAGCACTGAAGGGGTTGAGGAATGAAAAAGAAATATAAAGATAAAGGGTGAAAAGAAATAGCCCTCCAAATATTCAACCTTAGGGCAGAAACCGGGTTCAATACATATGCTACTGGTGGTTACCAAGGTAACGCTGGTATTGAAGACAAGACTTCATGGACCAAGTGACGCATTGCACTAACCTTCCCAGCTACTCAAGTTCTCTTAAAAGGACTTGTTTCATTCTCACAGGGAACCGATGTAATCTATCGGCTTTCTCTTAGAGATGGTTGATATTGAAGCAGGAGACCTTCTCCCTAGTCTCTACATAAGAAAACCAAAGTGCACTATTGAGTCTAGAGCCAAGAGATCATCCATAAATCTCATTAGGACATACTTTCCATATTCTTATTGTGTCATACACCGTGAAAAGTAAGAAAATATACATTAAGAGTCCTACGCATTATCCTTGTGCTATTTCTAGAACATCCAAGTGATACGTAAAGTATTCACAATGAAGAAGAAAATCCTTCTAGAGCCAACATCAAACAAGCTATTGGTGGGTGACATGTGAGATCCTTCATGGATCAAACTTGTGACAACTAGAAAACAACGATGGGGTGATTCGCATTTGAATCAACCTTGTTCCAGTAAAGGAATTGACGTATACTTTCGGAAAACCCTTCAATGTGCTCAACAATTGTTTCTTAGCACATCGACTGCGCATAAATTTTCAAACAAAAGTATTTGTGATTGAAACTTGATTTTTCTCATAAAACTCTCTTCGTATTTCAGAAACTCTTTATTCAGCAATACAGGATTGTTTTTCAAATCAACTTCTCATCAATCAGTGAATCTCAATTCATTGGTTCACTCACTCCATGTTGTTTACTTTGAGACGCTCTGGTTTAAGAACGGCTAGTTCAAGCTGCGAAACCCTGTCAAGGAGATTCTTTGGGATCCTACCTGATCACAGGCAATATTTATATTGATCAACGGGGAACCGTGGTTCTTGCAACCCTATTCAACGAAAGTGAACAAAGACACTTTCGTGTGTTTACTGTTAACTGTTGTTTGCAGGAACACCCGATGGTTGCATCTGATGGCAAATGAAACGTCAATTCATAACCACATGCTCACACCACATACTCACAATCAAGGAAATCATGATAATCAAGAGACATACAACAATGCTTCCGCAACTCTGATGCATAACATCATGATCCAAAAAAGTGTGAGCATGTCGGTTCGAAAGTCACAACATCACATGGAGGCGATACAACAAAGGATGATTTAGAGATTTATGGTGGCTGATGATCTCGAAGAAAGCTCAAAGATGACCAAGTTAAGGAACATTCAACTAAAGAATCACTACTGAAGCACAAAGATTGCGGAATTTGAAGAATCAAAGTCTACGAGCTAGGATATGAACTTCATGAAATAGAATGCTAGGATTCAAATCGTAATTTATGTGGTGACCTCCCTTTGGGGAATATTGTTAGGATTTAGAAAATCCATATGGAAGAGTCGGTCACCCCGAGTATGGTCTAGTATAAGTTAGCTCGTAGGCTTAACAATATTTATTCGTATTAGATTAGTTTATGTAACACCGTGGAGGACGGACGGGTCTTTACCCACTGTACACCCGATCCACAGCCCACAGGAAGGCGTTTATTTGTAACTAT
>OU343217.1:275873055-276014449 GCA_910596185.1 Chrysanthemum makinoi
TTTGAAATTATTGCATTTTAATGTTGGTATGATGGTACTTTTTTTTTTCTTCCATATTTTTTCTCAGAAACACCCAAATTTTGAACCCATGGTTCCTGACTTGATCATAAAGAACTTCACTTTCCAAAATGGTCACGTGCGATTGCGCAACTCTAGCCCCTTATTGACAGTGTCCCATTATTTATTAGTAAAGGGAAGTGATTTGTACACTTTTACAATTGATTGGTACACTCAATTTATTAGTGTCTTGACATTTACAATTTATTAGTGTCTTGACATTTATATCCTTCTGAGAGTGAAAACAAGTGAAAATAATATAAGGGTATAAATGTCAAAACACTCATAATTTGAGTGTATCAATCAAATGTGGGAGTGTACAAATCACTTCCCATTACTAAAGTACTAGTGTTATATGTGAGGGTTTTTCTATATATCCTTGTGTTTTATTACAAAATTATAAATACACCCTTATATTATATTATTTGTACTTTTTTACTTTATTTGTACCTTATGTTTTGGTACAAGTGCTTTTTACATTAAAACTTGTACTCCCTCCGTCTCAAAATTATTGTCAGGAGACAAGAAACACATAGTTTAATAAAAGTGGGACCACTTTCATTTTCAACCAATCAAATAGAATATTCTTCCTTTAGATTCTCTTGTTTTTACTTAATATGGAAAGTGGACAATTAAATTGAGACATCCCAAAATGGAAATATGGACTATTATTATGAGACGGAGGGAGTACATGAAATTGTGCTTGAAGCTCGCCGGAAATGATTTAAAAACGTTTCCAAGCTTGCCTAATATATATAACATCCCATCCAACAACCTGTCAAAAGCTTACTTAATATATTTAACAAAATGTCCAACATCCCTTTTCTTCCTTTCATTTATGACTTGATATCAAACTGTGCTTGAAGCTCTAACAACCCTTTTCTTCTTCCTCGATGGCCACGTCCCGAAATAAACAAATATATTTAACAAATGTTGAAAAGTATAAGATTTGTTATCCTAGAGGTATGGTTTATTTTCAACAGTGGCGAGTATGGCGGGTTTTGGATGGCGACGGTTAGAAGTAGGTGGTAGGGCTTGTTGTTGAGTGAATTTGTGGTGATTGCACATGGTTAGGTTAATGTTGGGTTTTTGACGATCGCTAGAGAACAGAAATCTCGTCGAAAAATTAAGCACAGATATTCGTCGCCATCTGGTATACCTCGACCCCTTCTCATCATCCATGTTTGGTGGAAAAATTATATGTTGGATCGAGCAAATGGTCAAAGCAATTATCTGTTGGGTCAAGCAACTATGTGGTGGTGATGGTGACGAATCTGGTGGTGGTGGAGAGGGAGAGAGTATCTGGTGGTGGTGGAGAAGGACAGAGAAAAGAGACAAGTAAATATGTGAGATGTGTGTTTTTGTCATGTTTAATGAATAAGGGTATATTAGTCATTCAAGTAAAAAAAAACTACGTAGTATAACCATAGAATGTACTTGCAACAGGTACGTGTCAATATATGGTTGGGGTCGCGCAGTCGAAAAATCGCACGTGACCATTATGGGAAGTGAGTTTTTTTTTTACCAAGTTATGTGAACCATAGGGGAAATTTTGAGTATTTTTGGAATTTTCTCATCTTTTTCAAAAGATGGAACATTTTACGATGGGATAATTTTGAAAATGGTTCCATAATGGCGTGTTTGAATTATGCTTTGAATTACATATCACATCCAAAGTTCAATTATGGTGTGTTTGAATTATGAATCGAGTTGATTGTTCGTTTGAATGTGTTCCCAGATGGACATATTATAAAAAAATATAAATTCAAGAACAAAATCAATCGGGAAGAATACAAAGGCATTTTAGTTAAATAATTTGGAGATAACCGTTTAAAGGGGTCAAACTAGCGACATTGACACAAAAAGTTGAAATTATTTAGCGATTCTCGTAATTCATGAATTTTGTTACATATTTCGGTCATTTTCAATAAATATGTTATGTATCTTTATCTTTACTCTTATTATTGTTTCTTTATTTTTTAAAGGCTGAGAAAATTGGTGAAGTATAAACAAACTAGCTCCAAGGGGAGACCGAGAAAAGAGTATCAAGAGAAAGAAAAATGTCAAAACAAAAGGAAAAGATTACATATGTTCGAACAAATCAAGAGGTCTAGTGATCCAAAAATTCCAGATATAGGCTTTAAAGAGTAACGGGCTAGTTCAAAGTTTTGAGATCCTTTGAAGGAAGGGAAAGTATCTTCATGCTTAACGCTTTCAATTTCATCGGGATAGGAGTTAACCACCTTGTTTCTCCATTCTCAAATAGCTCAAATCAATAGAACATTAAAGAACTCCATGAATAACCTTTTTAAGTCGAGGGAAGCCATGAGAAGTAACCTTGTTTATCGCAATATCCATAAAGGAGGGTGAGGGGAAGGAAACTAAAAAAGTAATATGACACCAGCCCCTAAACCTTTAAGACGCAGGGGCGTGGAAATTATTATTAATAGTGGTTTTTAATAATTGAGTACTTTTGATAATGTGATTACTTTTCACACTAAGTAATCATTTTGTATAGTATTGATAAATTTAGATAATATTTATGTGGAGAGCATTTGGGAAGAAACTTATAATCCATAATGGGAAAGTTTATGTGGAATTTATAACTTTTCAACCTTTTCAATCATTTCAATCACAAGTTATGGTGAATTTTCTTCAATCAATTACCAACTATCTAATAGTGATTTATGTCAAATTCTAAGCAGACACTGTTGTGTTGTTCCTTTTAGTTACAAATAGGGGTGGAAACGAGCAGAGCATGTAAAAGCTCGGGTTCAGATCGGGAAAAAGCTTGAACGAGCCGAGCTTAAACGAGCTCGAGCCTAATTTTGGGCTCATTTAATAATCGAGCTCGAGCGAATTACGTACAAAAGCTTCGGTAGGCTCGCGAGCCTAAACGAGCCCTAGATATCGATAATAGAAACTTAAAAGTAGTCTTATGTAATTAACGAGCCGAGCTCCATTTGAACTTTATTTTCTTTAACACATCATAAAATTAGTCGAGCTTGAGCCGAGCTCAAGCTTGTGAAAATTTTCACAAGCCGAGCTCAAGCTCAAAATATAAGGTTCGAAACGAGCTCGAGCCTGAGCTCGAGCCTTATATATATATATACGAGCCGAGCTCGAGCTCGGCTCGGCTCGTTTCCGCCCCTAGTTACAAAGATACAACGATGTTAACTAACCAACTTTCATGATAGTAAACTATAAAAACGTTTTAACAAGATAACAAGTAAGAAAGGAATTAGATAAGCATTTTTCAACGTTTAAATTCTTGTTAGAAATGAATCAAAGAATTTACAATGATTGTTTGCAGAATTACAATCAAAGTTGAATGACGATGTATGGTGATAACCTCATTAACTTAAACACTAACCAAAGTATGTATTTGATAGCATCAAATAAGTACTACATCTATATATCATTTATCCCTATTGATTGCTCATTTATTATATTCTTATATCTGAATTGATGCTTAATTGCTTAAGTTTATGATTTTTAGTATTTATGGAGCAATATTGGAAAAGACACGATAAACTTTGGAGATTAAATGAAGAATCTATATAATCCTGGAAAGAGCATATGACGTATCCATCTCTGGAGATACGCCGTATGCGAATACTTAGAAGAATTCATCAAGTATCCAAGAATACGACGTATTAAACTCTAGAAATACGCCGTATTTAAAGCCCTTGCAGTCAAACCCATGTCAACTGAAGAAGGAATATGGTGTATGAAAGCCATACGCCGTATTGAAGATCATATCCCCAATCTAAGCGTATCAATATTTGAAAGCATTATACGTCGTATCACACTTTAGCAATACGTCGTATTTAAAAAATACGGACGAATATGTTGGAATATTCTTTCTTATTCCCCACTTAAGAGATTTGGAATATGGCATATTGGACCTCAATATACTGTATCAGGACGTTAGACCGGTAACTATAAATTAAAGCCCTAGCTTTATATTTTCACATCACTCCACCACCACCAGACGTGAAGAGAAGCATTGTAACACAAAGAAGTCAGTTCCTAAATGAAGAAATCAAGAGAGGAAGGTCCCGTATCACCACACGAAGTATATTCAATCATTTTCTTATTGATTTCATTATTGCATTTGTTTACAAATCATTTTTATTTACTTTCATGTTTGCTAGTGAGATTATGGGCTAACACCCTTAGGTGTTAGCCATGTTATGACTATTACATTGATTTGATTACCTTTATTATAACTTAATGAATTTTATGTTGGATAATTTATATTTTTGTCGTTCAAATACTATGTTCGTTTACTTGTTTATAACTATATGTCTATTGTGTAGGTTATCATTGTGTATCTCTTTAACAATGTAGGTAATCCGTATCACTATGGATGGTTCCCTGACAAAGGCTCAGAAGTTCCTCCTCTATAAAACTCATGGATTAGGCCCCCAAGGTTAGACAAAAGATGACTAAAACATGTAAGTTAGCATAAGTGCCTTTCAAAATAGGTAGCACTTGAGAAGAGTAGGTTTAGCTACTAGACCTAGGTTACCGTAGATGAATTGTATAAGTTAGTTGGAAAATAGTTATTGCGTGAATGTGACTGGGTAGACCAATAATTTGCTTCAGGGATATAGGTTGCATTCATTGAACTAGGTGCAACTAGCCTGTTAGGATTACGAAAATCCATATTAAAGATTCGCTCACCCCGTTGTCACCCCGAGTATCATCTAGCATTAGTTAGGTCATAGTATTATTAGAAAATTTTTAGTTTAAGTATCACCGTGGAGTCGGGTCGGGTCTTTACCCACTGTCAGCCCGCTCTACAGACCGTAGAGGCGTTTATTGTTAGCCTATAAATACCCTCTTCCCACCAAGGGAGAGGGTTGGAACTTCATTTTGGTTACAACCTAATCTACTTAACTTTATCTCACTAGAAGTCTCGAATCTTTCTCTCTTTCTCTCTCTAGTATACGACCAACCGCAAAGACCATACATGTGTTTGTGTTTATGAGTAACTTACAATTGGTATCAAGGGCCATGGTTTGATCATTTAGTTTGTGGGTGCTCGGATTTTTAGAGTGGTTTTGTGGTTTTCTTTGGTTCGAATGGTATTTGTAGTAAACATCATAGTTCGAGCTTGTTTTATGGTTAAATTTGTTATAGGCTTGTACTTTTGTGTTTAGAATTGTTGGATGTGCGGTCCTTAGTGATCAGTTTGTGTATTTCATAAGTTTAGTGGAAGCTTTGGGTGCATTCTTGTGTTTTTAAAGTTATTTCTAAGTTGCAGTTTGACAGTTCTTGATTGCGATTTGACGTGTTCTAAGTTGCGGTTTGAGGATTCATGTGTTAAAGTATATTGCGGTTTGGTTTTGATTCGTTTTGGTTTTTAGAATAAGACAAAGCGGAATGAGAGTGACACTTGTACTTATGCGAAAGTGACTTTTTTGTCCTTTGTGATTTGTCCGTTTGCTCTTGCAATTTGGTAGTGAGGTTTGGCATCGCGGTTTGTGCTAAGCTGCGGTTTGATCAGGAAACTGAGTTTTTCCTCTTGCCGTTTGACATTGCATTTTGCTCAAGATTATTGCGTTTTTGGTAGTTGCGGTTTGAGTGTTGAGTTTTGCTAGATGTGGTTTGTTGCGGTTTGGTAGTAGCATTTTGTCAGTTGCGGTTTGTTGCGGTTTGGTAGTTGTGGTTTGCCATTTGCGGTTTGAGTGTTGCATTTTGCCTCTGAAGACTTTGCGGTTTGATCACCTGCGGTTTGGTTCTGCGATTTGCCTCTGCATTTTGATGTTGCGTTTTGCCATCTGAAGAACATTTTTCAAGATTAACTACACGTTGTGCTGCCAAAATTATGTCTCACAGTTTATCTTTGATTTTGTAAAATGCCGCGAAAGATTCTATTTCTCGGTTTAAATCATGAATTTGTAAAATCCCGTGTGAAGTTCACATCATGTCTACAGTTTCTGATGACATTCAAGCTGCCGGGTCCGATACCCGCCCTTCTATGCAAGATAGGACGGATTATGAATCATGGGCACAAAAATTCGATGTATTTGGTGAGAAAATGGCATCAACATTCTTGATCTATTGATGGACCATTTTAGTTTGGGCACTACCGGAGACAAATCTCTCTCTGGCGATGATGGAACTATCACTCTTGGAATGAACAGTCACGTGCCTACAATGATCTCGATGAGAAGGAAAAGCGGTATGATGCGAGATAGAGCTTCAACATTGTTCTTGAAGGGCTTCCCAAGGACATCTACAAACTTATCAACCACTGACGGCTAAAGCGATTGGGGGATATTAAAGCTTCTTCTTTGGATCGAAGATTGACTAAAGAAGATCAAGAATCACAGTTGTATGAAGAGTTTGAACACTTCTAGATGAAACCAGGTGAGAATATCACTGAATACTATGTTAGATTTCACAAACTCGTCAACGACATAAAAATCATCAAGATGACAATGCCAAACATTCAACTCAACTCAAAGTTTGTGAATAATATGACATCCGAGTAGGATAGGTTTGTAACAGCAGCGAAGCTTAACAAAGGTTTGATAAACACAAACTATGAACAACTGTTTGCATACCTACAACAACATCAAAAGCATGCTGCCTATGATCGTTTGATTATGGAAAGGTTCAATCCAATACCAATAAATGATCCACTTGCACTTGTTTCGAATGTTTAGCCTATCACTCAATCATCATACTCAAGGTTATCGGTACCCATCCTCTTCCGCAATTAGACACTTACACTGATTCGTGGATACACTCAACCGATAAGATGATTGAAAATCTCTCCAACCAAGTCTCCTTGCTTGCTCAACAATTCAGAGCAGCCCTACCTCTAACCAACAACCAACTTCGAACTTCATCAAATCCACACAATAAAGCAACTGTGGAGGATGGAAGGTGTGGAAAACTAGAAGGGATGGTTGAATAGTTTTACCAATTAAAACTTCATTTTTAAGCATTTAGATTAACTTATGTCAATCTATTTGGTTGTTTATGTTGGACGTTGATAGATAGATATATAAACGTGTAATGAAAGATAAAGAGTAAGAAGCATAACTTGACAGTATTTATAATGGTTCGGCAACAAGGACACCTTTCTTGCCCTACTCCACTCCCCGAGTCACCTACTTGAGAGTTAAGTACACTACGACACCAATCTCCTTATGGCGGAGAAGCCTTCTGTCGCCTACTCTTTTCGGTACTAGGCTAACCACCGGTTCTTTCACCACCACAACCAGCCTACCCTTTATTAAGTACTGACTAAGCACCTAGTTCCGTTACTATGGAGGAACTACTACCCATCACAACACAACACCTAATCTCAAAGAGATCCACTCCTTGTTATAACACCATCAAGGATATCACCATCCTTTGAAATAAACTAATACTTATATGTATAACGATGCACCTCATCGATTATACTACCTAGGCATTCTTCCCTAATGCCACTTGTTTTGATTCCTAGGCATCCTTCACTAATGCCTTCGACTTGACACCTTTAGCATTCTTCACTAATGCTTTTGACACGGACGTTAAGCACCTTTCACTAATGCTTGTCTTGACTCTTCTCGCATCCTTCACTAATGCCTTTAACACAAAATCTCTACCTGAGGAAGAAAGAACTATCAACAAGAGAACCTCACTTGTCTTGATGATGACGAAGCATGGCAACTCATGGACTTGAGCTTGCTCGACTTCAAGAAGTGGTGATCTCGCCTTTAAGACTAACCTAGAGAATCATACTAAAAAAAAGACAAACTACATAGTAAGATCCCTTAGGATCAGTGGTTAGAGAGGTACAATACTTGGAGAAAGTATGTGTGAAAGTGGTAAGCCAAAAGGAAGAAATGGCTCACTATTTATGAGGAGAAAGTTTATGTTCGATCCCACCTGGATCCCTCCCACAGGATCCTAGCGTAAAGCTAGGGATTCATGGGACGCTCCTCTTTACCCATAGGTATTTTGGTTATGGGTCATGGGTTATGGGTTGATCCATGGGTTTGTTATTAGATACAATGTATCTCATGGGTTCAATGTACCTAGTCAAATGGTTTGGATAAAACCATGGGTTATGGGTCAATACCATTTGTTAGTTTTTACCCATTTTAGTATATACTAGTTAAGTATATATTTGCCCAACACTAGTTGTTGTACATATGTATTATTAAATCATAAAATCACTTATACTTGTTTTAGTGTTTTATGTAAAAACGTAAGTGTGTTAGAAATTATTGGCTCAAACAAGCCATTTATTTAATTTTTAGTTAAAATGATCTTACGTTTGTTATCGACAAAACATTAGAAGATCGTAAAATATAAATAAACGTTTTTACGGCTTATTTGTATTAACAATCTCCCCCTTTTTGTTGATGACAAAACATAAAATTATTTTAAGGAAAACTAGAATTTGTAAAATGTTTGAATTGAGTTTTACTCTTCTCCCCTTTTGTCGAAACAAAAAAGAGTGTCAAAAAGAAACTAACACAAAGCTTTAAGAAAAAAAAATGTAAGAGCAAAAGTAACGGAATGGATCTCGTCTTAACTCCCCTTGACGAGTCCATCCCTTTTGTGAGGCGTCAAGTACATAAAATTAAGTAAGCTAATGTTTTGCAATTGTTTTGCAATTGTTTTGCAAAATGGTTCGATCTTATGACGAAAATGTTCCCTTGAAGTTTGCAACGTTGCAATGGGGTGTCATGAAATATAATCTAAATAGGGATTATGTAGCAAATGGTTTTGCAATATGGTTTGACACAAAGCTCCCCCTAACTTAATGGTGTCAAGATCTTCATGTGTATTTTGAAAATCTACAAAATAAAGGTTAGAAAACAAGAGTATAGTGCATAATTTCCAGCAAATAAGACTCAAGTTAGTAAATGAAAAATGTTCTTCAGTAATTACGTCATGGATCCCACAGCCCTTTGTGGAGGGATCCGCCTAGACATTTTGGAGGATCCCATTGCTCTGGTGACTCGATTCTTCAAATAATGAAGATATGCCAAACAATGCTAATAATGAGATGAGATATGTATGTTAATACAAATAAACCGTACAAACGTTTATTAATATTTTGCGATCTCTTTGTGTTTTGTTGATAACAAATGTAATGTTATCTTAAGTATAATTATAAGGACACATGTTATTTTTGTAAAGCATTTACATATAGCCATTTAAATACAAAAATGTAATAATTAAGCATTTGTTGTAATAGTTTATTAGGATGGGTAAAACCATAACCCATGGATCATAACCCATACCAAGTTACAGATACAATGTATACTTAGATACATTGAATCTAAAGAAAACCCATGGATCAACCCATAACCCATGACCCATAACCAAAAAACCCATGGGCAAAGAGGAGTACGCACCACGGATCCCTAGGATTACACTAGACGGATCCCAAGTGGGAGGGATCCGGGATCCGTGGAAACAGAGGAGAAATTTGCCTATAAATAGAGAGCCATTTCTTCATTCTAACTCACCCCTCTTCTTACTAAATCTCTCATATACTCTCATTCTCTTCTAACATATAGATCACTTGATCTAGAGAGTTGTTCTTCTTTCTTTCTATTTGTGATCCTCATATAGGTCCTTCTCTAAGGCGAGATCACGAGCATTCTACAAGTCATCCAAGCAAGGGGTCCTTGATTGATTTGTCACTCCGAAGATTTATGTAGCGATGATCTTGTATTTGATATTTCACATATTTGTTGTGTAATAGTTGTGTTGGTTTGGTCCACCGTGCTACGGACTCGGATTCTAGCTTTGTACGAAAAAGTGTAAGCAACGTTATGAAGGCTTCTCCGCCAAGTGAAGGAGTTTGTTGACATAGTGCTTGAACTCTCGAGTAGGTGACTCGGGAGTGGAGTAGGGCAAGGAAGGTGACCTTGTAGCCGAACCACTATAAATCGGTTGTGTCTTTTCTATCCCTTAACTTTATTTATTTGCTTGCATTATCATTAGATCTATACGTTCTCAACATCCATACGCAATTTCACATAATATCAAAACTAAAGTTTTTGAAATCAACTTAAAATCGGCAAAACTATTCAACCCCCTTCTAGTTTTCCACAATTGGCATCAAGAGCTAAGTTTATAAAAGTTTTAAAATAAAATTGTATTTTAAAACTTTTCGATCACTATGGGTTCCGAAAATTATAAGGAAGGGCAATCTATGCAACCACCACCACTACTTGAAACTAATGGTTTTATATATTGGAAAAATAGATTCAAAACATATGTGAAGTCTAAAGATATTGATCTTTGGTACATTATTGTTGAAGGTGATTTTGAGGCTACCTCAAATGATGATAAAGGAAATTTAGTTCACATACCTCATGATAAACTAAACGATGAAATGAAGAAAAGCTTTCTAAAAATAGTGAAGCAAAAATGGTTTTATATAATGCTTTACAGAAAAAGGAATTCGAAAGAATTTCTATGCTTAAAACCTCTAAAGAAATTTGGAATTCTTTAGTTGTAACTCATCAAGGCAACCAACAAGTTAAAAATAATAAAATTGATTTATTTGTTCAACAATATGAACAATTTTCAATATCGGATGAGGAAACTATAGATCATTCATTTGCTAACTTTAATACTATTATTACATCTTTACAAGCACTTGATGAATCTTTTCTAGCCGTAACCATGTTAGGAGATATCTAAGGGCACTTCCATCGAAGTGGAGATCCAAGGTGACGAAAATCGAAGAGTCAAAAGATTTGACAATCCTCACCCTCGATGAACTCATAGGCAACCTAAAAGTCTACGAGCTTGTCCTTGCTAAAGATTCAGAAGCCTCAAAGGTGAAAGAGAAACACAAATCTCTTGCCCTTAAAGCCAAAAAGGCTTCGAGCGATGAGGAGAACTCATCTTCGAGTAGTGACGACGAAGAGTACGCTATGGCGGTAAGGGACTTTAAAAGTTCTTTAGAAGAAAGGGAAGATACGTCAAACAACCGTATGACGATAAGAAAGGCTTTCGAAAAGCAAAGAGGACGAGAAGCCAAAAGATGATCGGACTTGCTTTAAATGTGGGGACCCAAACCACTTTATTAGTAAGTGTCCCAAACGGGATGATCAAAAGAATGCGCTCGTGAGTGGCACATGGGGAATGAGTGACGAGGAGGACGAAGAAATTTGTCTCATGGCAAATGACGAGGTATGTCACGAATACTATAGTAGCTCATCACTTGATAATGACTCATTGCATAATGAATATGATAAACTATGCAATATTAGCTTAAAACTAGTTAACAAAAACAAGCTTTTAAAGAGTCAAAATAAACGCTTAGATAAAGAAGTCATAGAATTAAAAGCAAAACTAAAACGCTTAGAGAAGGGTAAAATAGCAAGTGGTGAATGTGAACTTTATGCTCAACTTCAAACACTAGAGGATCACTTAGATTCTAAAATTGCTAGAATGAGCACAAACACTTTAGATACAATACTCGATAGCGTTAAAACCGATAACAATCAAAAGGGTCTAGGTAGTCAACAACTTGATCCATCAACTAGTGAAAGTAAAGAAACAAAATTTGTTAAGGAACTAGAAAAACCAGCCATCATGTTGTGGTGGATCCCACGGATTCCCTAAAAGGGAACCGCTAGTGTGAAAGGATCCGTGGATCTCACTAGCAAACAAAGCAATAACATAGCTTCTTCATCTAGAACTGAGTTTGTCATAGTTAATAGGAAGAAACCAAATCATGTCACCACTAGACAACCACCTCCAAAATATAATCCTACTTTTGCAAGAAACAAAGCTCCATCTTTTTCAAAACCTAATTCATTTAGGAGACCTAATAACGCTAATTCCAAAAAGTAACCATCAAATGGGATGGAATCAAAACATGCAAAACGGTTTTCTTTTCAAAACTTTGCTCCATGGAATGCATACTCATCTTATCCATACATGTCTAACATGAATGGAATGTTTAACACTAATGGACCCATGAACAAATGGGGACCAAACTTTTGAGTTTATTATTGTTTTAGGTGTGCTTAAAGGTCGACCTAGACCCGATGAATGGGTCAAGGATAGCGGGTGCACGAGGCACATGACCGGCAATAGGGATCTATTCTCCACATATGAATCCATTAATGGAGGTAATGTGGTGTTTGGAAATAGCAAAAGTAGAATCATCGGTAAAGGTACGATTTCTAACAAATCTCTAACCATTAACGATGTGTGTCAATGAGAAAACCTAAACTTTAATATTTTAAGTATAGGACAAATATGTGATAAAAAGTGCAATGTACTTTTACCAAACCGTAGTAAGATACTAAAATATGGCATAACCATAGGAAGAGGAATTAGGAAACATGGAGTCTATGTCATTAAAATCGGTAATGAACCTAAAGACAAACTATGTCTTACCTCTATGGATGATACTTGACCTTATGGCATCAAGATTGGTCACGCCAACATGCGACTTCTTCAATCGCTATCATCCAAAGATCTAGTAAGAGATCTACCTAAGTTAAAATATGAACATCATTTTTGTGATGCTTGTAATGTAGGAAAACAAGCTCATTCTAGTCATAAAGCTAAAAACATGGTGTCCACAACTAGGTGTCTAGAATTACTACATATGGATTTATTTGGTCCATCCGCTATCCAAAGTTATGGAGGCAACTACTACACTTTGGTAATAGTGATGACTACTCTAGGTATACATGGACAAAATTTTTAAAGAACAAAACGAAACCTTTAACTATTTTGAAATATTAAGCAAAAAGATCCAAAGACAACTAGGAAGTCCCATAGTGTCTATTAGGACGGATCATGGTAGGGAATTCGATAATGAAGTGCAATTCGGAGCTTTGTGTGACGCTAATGGTATTACTCACAACTTCTGCCCACGACTCCACAATCGAACAGGGTAGTAGAAAGAAAGAATAGAACCCTAAAAGAAATGAGTCAAACCATGCTTAATGAACAATCCATACCTCAACGTACATACTCAATCGAGTCTTAATTAGACCAATCTTAGGAAAAACTCCATATGAGTTACTTCGAGGCAAAAAGCCTACGTTAAATCACTTTAGAGTCTTTGGTAGTAAATGTTTTATTCTTAACACTAAAGATTACCTTACAAAATTTGATCCTAAATCAACCGAAGGTATCTTTTTAGGTTACTCGCCAAATAGCAAAGCTTACGTCATATTAAACAAAGAAACAATGAAGGTAGAAGAGTCATTAAATATAAAATTTGATGAAAGTCCACCCAAACCCTCTCCACCTCTTGTCGATGACGAGATTATAGAAAGTGAAGCTATAGTAATAAAGAAAAAGATAAGTGAAGAAGAAGAACCTCTAAGTGATGAAATAATAAACATTAAAGAGTCCAAAGATCACCCCATAGATAAAGTCATAGGAAAACTAAACGAACGAACATTAAGGTCTCAAGTTCAAAACCAAAGTAGCTTGTTTTGTTTCGTTTCAACCTTAGAACCTAAGAATACACAAGAAGCCATAAAAGATGAAAGTTGGGTAATGGCTATGCAAGAAGAACTAAATCAATTTGTTTCTAATGATGTTTGGACACTTGTCCCTCCACCTAGTAATCAAACCATAATAGGAACCAAATGGGTTTATAAAACAAATTAGATGCAAACGGAGTAGTGTCTAGGAACAAGGCTAGACTCGTTGCTCAAGGGTATAACCAACAAGAGAGAATAGACTTTGATGAGACCTACGCCCCCGTGGCTAGATTAGAGTCTATAAGAATACTTTTTGCGTATGCTTGTGCTAATGATCTAAAGCTTTATCAAATGGATGTCAAAAGCGCTTTTCTAAATGGTTTCATAAATGAAGAAGTATATGTAGCTCAACCTCCGGCTTCATTGATTTTGAAAAACCCAAACATGTGTATAAATTAAAGAAAGCCCTTTATGGTCTTAAACAAGCTCCAAAAGCTTGGTATGATAGACTCAAGTCATTTCTAGTTAAACACAACTACACCATGGGGTTAGTTGACAACACACTTTTACTAAGAAAAGAGAGTCACATATAATCATAGTACAAATATATGTAGATGATATTATATTCGAATCCACTTGTCAAGACATGTGTGATGATTTCTCTAAAATCATGCATGACGAGTTCGAGATGAGTATGATGGGAGAACTTAGTTTTTTCTTGGTCTACAAATAAAACAAGTAGAAGATGGTATCTTCTTCAATCAATCTAAATACATCAAGGAGATGTTAAAGAAATTTGGTCTAGAAGAGTCAAAACCAATTAGGACTCCAATGTCATCCGACACCAAACTCACAAAAGATGAAGACGGAGAATCTGTAGATAATACTAAATATCGTGGCATGATAGGTAGCCTTCTACCTCACAAGCAAGTAGGCCGGATAACATGTTTAGTGTTTGCTTATGTGCTAGGTTTCAAGAAGACCCTAAAACATCACACCTAGAAGCCGTAAAAGGATATTTAGATATATTAAGGGTACAACACAATTAGGATTATGGTATCCTAAGGGCACGGGAGTAGAAACAATTGTATATGCAGATTCGACCATGCAGTGTGATTACGTTGATATAAAAAGTACAAGTGGGGTATGTACTTTTATGGGATGTTGTTTAACATCTTGGTTTTCTAAGAAACAAACGGCACTTGCAATATCAACAACCAAGCCGAGTACGCCTCCGCCACCAAAGCATGCCAACAAAAACTATGGATGAAACAAGCGTTAGTAGACTACGACATCCATCTAAGCGACATAGCCATCCTATGTGACAACAAAGGTGCCATCGACTTAAGCAAGAATCCGTTATTGCATTCTCGCACAAAGCATATAGAGATTCGTCATCACTTCCTAAGAGACAATGTTCAAAAGGGAACATCTCTATTGAGAAGGTAGCATCCGAAGACAACATAGCCGACGCCCTCACCAAACCGTTGAAGCGGGAACAATTCAACCTACTTCGCCTTGGTCTTGGTCTAATGGAACAAACGTCGTAACTTATTTGACTCTACAAGGTATGTAAACACTAGCCTTCTTCTTTCGGAGTCTAGGATTTCTATTTCACGCACAACTCACAAACAATACGGGAATTTTCAAAACCCAAGATGAGTTTTTCCACTTATAGTTTTCTTATTTTTTTAAAAGAAAACCTACTTTCACAATTTTTTCTAAAAGGATGATACCTTCCCATATCAATTTCACAAAAGCAATTTCTCACGTCTAGGACAAATCGCTTTTCATTATTAATACAAAGTAAAAACCCGTTTTCATTGCATCTCATGTCTTTTGAATGCTAAAGGGACACATAACTAATATGTGTTTTCGGGTACATTCATTTAAGCAACAATGAATTAGGAGCATTGATAACACAAAATTACGTACTCATGTACTAAATATGTGTTTTCGGTTTATCTCAATAGGATGGTTTTATACTTCTAGTTTATTTTCTATTTCTTTTAGGAGTCGAGATAACCGAAACTCCAAATAGTTTGCATATAGGCATACACTAGGCAAAAATGTTTTCAAAAGGAAAATTTTGTGTCACTTCTAATTTGAATCACTGCACTCCACGGATCCCAAATTTATGCCGGATCGATCCTCAAGGGAAGGATCCACTGGATCCGAGTAACAATGTTTAATGCTTTTCAATCACATGCCTTGAATTCATATCTAATCATTAGATTTTAATCCACATTTTGGGTCAAGTATTCATTACAATGCTTTGTTTTTCTATATATAGAACTCCCAAAATGCTTGCATACTCCATCTCATTCTCACAAATACACTTCATCATGTCATCCAAAGACCCTTTAGGAGAATCATCTAGTACAAACAATCATGATATCCAAACCTTTGTACTTCCACCATCCAAAATACCACAATCAAATGCTAGGATATCCGCACGGATTAGTATCCGATCTTGTTGTTTAGCAAAACCAACCTCAAATGGTTCATCCTCAACAAATAACTCACCACAAGATGCTTCCATTATAGCACCTCCTCATCACCAACAAGTACACCAACTTCATCACCACCTAAAATAACTCTTTTGGAACTCCTTAAGACTCCAACAAGATCTAACCAACCTAAAGAAAAAGAATTAGTCTTTTCAACACCTCCCACATCTCCAAATACTATACTTCAAGATCTTGAAACATCACCACCATTAGCTCCCATCACATTACAAGAACATCTAGGTTCTTTTCTACCACCATTTACAAACATTCCGGATATTGATCCATATTTTCCTATTTTTCCACCACAACTTCCGCATAACTCAAATCAAAACAACCCGAAAACTTCCGCACTCATTACCCACATCATTTACATTGTGAACATTGCCAATCCACTAGGAAAATTGCAATAGAAGTTAGGGAAGAAATGCATTTCATACTCAACCTCATCCTTGATCGCATCAATACCATTACTCATCAAAACCTCCATCCATAACCTTATGCAAGCATGGAAGGAATCACTACTACTATTTTCTACTTTTAGTATTATTTTTCTTTTGAAGTCATTTTCAAGAACAAGTCTTGTTCTTATTTTTACATGCTTGTAAGTGGCATACATACCACTACAATTTGTTGTTTTATTACAAGGCCTTGTTTACATACCTTGGCTCCCAATCTTGATTCTCAACAATCACAAGATTATATAAGCATGTTACTAACCTTTCTTTTTGTAGGATTTTTATTTTTCTTCACTTGACCCCCAAACAAGGGGGAGCTACCGTCAAGGGGAGTTAGAAGTTTGTTTATTTCTTCCAAGGGTTAACTTTTGTTTCGACAAAAAGGGGGAGAAGAAGTAAAACTTAGGGCTTTCAAAACTTACATCTATTCTTAAGTTTTACTCATCATAACATTATGTTTTGTCATCAACAAAAGGGGAGAGATTGTTAATACAAATAAACCGTAAAAACGTTTATTAATATTTTACGATCTCTTTGTGTTTTGTTGATAACAAATGTAATGTTATCTTAAGTATAATTATAAGGATACATGTTATTTTTGTAAAGCATTTACATATAGCCATTTAAATACAAAATGTAATAATTAAGCATTTGTTGTAATAGTTTATTAGGATGGGTAAAACCATAACCCATGGATCATAACCCATACCTAAGTTGGATTAGATACAATGTATACTTAGATACATTGAATCTAAAGAAAACCCATGGACCAACCCCCATGACCCATAACCAAAAAACCCATGGGCAAAGAGGAGCGTACCACGGATCCCTAGGATTACACTAGATGGATCCCAAGTGGGAGGGATCCGTGGGATCCGGAACAGAGGAGAAATATGCCTATAAATAGAGAGCCATTTCTTCATTCTAACTCACCCCTCTTCTTACTAAATCTCTCATACACTCTCATTCTCTTCTAACATATAGATCACTTGATCTAGAGAGTTGTTCTTCTTTCTTTCTATTTGTGATCCTCATATAGGTCCTTCTATAAGGCGAGATCACGAGCATTCTACAAGTCATCCAAGCAAGGGGTCCTTGATTGATTTGTCACTCAGCAAGATTTATGTAGCGAAGATCTTGTATTTGATATTTCACATATTTGTTGTGTAATAGTTGTGTTGGTTTGGTCCACCGTGCTACGGACTCGTTATCTAGCTTTGTACCGGAAAAAGTGTAAGCAACGCTGTGAAGGCTTCTCCGCCAAGTGAAGGAGTTTGTTGACATAGTGCTTGAACTCTCGAGTAGGTGACTCGGGGAGTGGAGTAGGGCAAGGAAGGTGACCTTGTAGCCGAACCACTATAAATCGGTTGTGTCTTTTCTATCCCTTAACTTTATTTATTTGCTTGCATTATCATTAGATCTATACGTTCTCAACATCCTTGCAATTTCACATAATATCGAATCTAAAGTTTTTGAAATCAACTTAAAATCGGCAAAACTATTCAACCCCCCCTTCTAGTTTTCCACAATGTATATAATTAGCAAGCATAAACACAAAGTAATATGGCATATAAATAATCATTTAATAAAACCAAGAGATAACCAAACAAATCTCTTAAACTAAGAGAATGATCTAGCCATACATTTTCTACTAATACTAATGAGTGACCTAAGCTTAAGAGGTGACCACGTTCTTAAAGATAAAATGGGATTCCTAGATGTTCTACGTTGAGATTAAGACTAGGACACCGCTTTAGGCTCATGGTTGTTTAGGTTTGTTGACCTCTTCAAAACGTTCGAGGAGGTGATAAAACATGAAACGTTGCTCTTCACGTAGTTCATGTATCAACCTTTCAACATGTTGACAATGATATCAATCCTTTTCATGGTTTTGAGCTTCTTGAAATGGAGGTTCAAGTGAAGTGGGTTGAGGATCCTCAAATAAAAGAGGAATTGGTGAAGGCTCGTTAAGTGGAGGCTCAACAATGTTTGAAGGTAGAGGTAAAGAAGTATCAACTTCCATGTGATTGGGTGGTTGACTTTGATGTCTTCTCATAATCTAAAATGGACTATTGGGGGAAAAAGGAGAATTTGACATTGGTGCTAGTGTTGATTCAACATTGTGGTTTTGTTGTACAATCTTTTCTAGTGAATTTGTTGGTAATGGTGGAAGATGAGTTGGCCAAGGGGGTAATTCCTCTAAGTTGTGAGAATGTGGTGATGATTGTGAGGTGTTGAATGATGTGGCTCTAGGCACCAATGATGTTGGTTGGGTTGAAGAGGGTGTGTTTGGTTTAGTAGAATTTGGTGATGATATCCTTGTGGGAACAATCCTCTTGGGAATTAGTTTGATTGGTTTCTTTGTTGTAGGGAAAATCCTAGCATTTGTGGACTTAACCGGAGATGATTCGGTTGAGGAAACTTCGTGTATGACCCTAGCAAGTTTCTTGGGTGGTTCTCGGGTGGATGAGTTAGCACTAGAAGCTTTTCTAATGATGAAATAACTAAGGAAGATGTTGGTAATTGCTGAGAATTGTGTTGTGTTTGATGACTAAAGTGTTCTAGCAATATGACTTTTAAAGAGAAGAATTTGGCAAGTGTATTTAAGACTTAAACCACTATGATTCTTAGAAATGTGATGATTAACATGCACAAGATTTGAAGTTCAGAGTTTCACTGATCTAGGAACTTAATAAAGATGAGGTGGAGTGTTCAAGTAAGCAAGATGCGCTTGAAATGATTGTTTAGGCTAGAGTTGACATAATCTGTCACCCGGATCCTACAGTTCCCTCCATTGAGGGATCCGACTAGGCTAATCCTAGAGATCCGGCTCTCACCAGTTATGAAAGGTTAGAAATGAAGTTTCTAAGAGCTAAAACCTATACCATCTTGAGTGTTTCAGTCCTCCTAAGTATTTTAAGTGAGGGTGTACTTGAATAATCAAGAGTAATGAATGATATAGCAAATGATTGCTTTTTATGGAAGGAAGATGGGACTAAATGACTACCAATGGATGTTCAAGGATAACACTAAGATTTTAGGTGGTGTCAAGTCATAATAAATGATCCTAGAGACCAGATGTTAGCTTGAGATGGAGTTTGAAAAATCCTCAAAATTCAAAAGAATTGAAAAGCTAATTTTTTACCCGTTTTGAGATAAAAATGACTAGAAGCAATTTACTAAAATTGTTCTATATGTCCACCTAAGTGTTTGAGAGATGAAAAACAATTTGTAAGTACTTAAATTCAAGGCACCATACAGTAAGTTAGGTAGAAACTCAAGAAGAAAATGAAAAGTTGTCAGTTGTGACATCTCAAAAGAAGTTGCTAAAATAGTAGAAGACTAATTATACCCAAAGATTAAGATTTCATGTGATCGAATGAACGTATAGGTGGAAATTTTGACCCGTTTATTTACCAATGGGTTGTCGGATTATGCAAAACTTTAAGAGGTCAAAGCAATTAAATTAAAATAAAAGTTAGTTAAATGGATACCTGATTTGACCCATTGCCCGACATGCCCATATTTTCACCTCTAAAATGAACATGAATCATACTTGAGTTTGAAAAGTGACCTGGATTTGCTAGTATAATTACTAAGTCAATTGTTGGATTCGGCGCAAGAAGCAAGAGCTAAACATCCTCCAAAGGAATCTCCAACCAAATAAATTGGCTTCTTCTCGAGAGATAAAGCATGCTCAATCCAGTTACAGCTTTCAACAACTTGAACCAAATCTTGATACAACACAATTCAAAACCGAGCAATATCCACTACCAAGAAAAAAATAGATAAAAATCATTACATTGAGAGGTTTGCTTTACAAATTTAGAGTTCCCATCTACCAAAGCATAAAAATCATTGTCTTAGCAATAAACAGTTAAAAGTTGGAATATTGGTGGGGAAGGACTAAAAAGTGGGTTAAGTAACAGTCAAAATCTGAGTTTTGGTATGGTCGGGTTACCCCAAACATATTTTCGCCCAAATTTATGTTTTTTCTATATGGACTTTTGACCCATTTGACCCGTAAAAGAGAAAGAAAAAAACAAAATCGACCCATTCATGAGTGAATGGGTCAAAATGGACACATAAGTAAAAATGCAATAACTAGTAACTAACACGAATCTTTTAAATGTCCCTCCATTATAATAATAACCCATGCAACAACTATAAACAGGTCTAATATCAATACGTTCAAATATCATCAATGACCTCAGATGAGCATATTCTCGATATATCATTATCCGAAGCTTATTTGTAATGGATATCGAAACATTTGCTACTACTTAGACACTTCCCTTATATTAAGTGCATACGTATACTTTTGTTAAAAGGTAAAAGTATCGCACAAAGCAAACATGCTAAAACCATACTATCAAGCAGAGATCGAATCTTGACGATTAAATCATTAAGTGACAACAAAAATGAGAAAAATCGATAAATTTGACCTCGTTTATGAGAAATTAAATTACAATGTCAAAGAAACTCGATCACGAACCTATTTAGCATTGGGAGCACATTTTCCAGATACCAATTAGCAGAAGCATGAACAGTCGTTGTTTTGATTCTAGTAGGTCGTATGCAATACAACTTTGTTGTAATATAGACATTTTTTTGGATGCACTAATCAGCAAACAAACAGATGCCCTAAGTTATAAGATGATGCTCTTATCATAATAGAGATGGCGTAAAACATTTTTTTGATGCATTAATTATACAAACAGATGCCCTAACATACAAATGGATGACTACTATGACCAACGATGCCCTAAACATACAAACATATACACTAAACATACACACGGATGCCTTAATATGTCTAGTGATGCACTAATCATATTGACTGATGCACTAATCATACTCACCTCGTTACATATTAGTTATTATTAGACTTTGTTTGTTTGCGTGATCTATTCCAATCAAACCTACTTAATCATATAAAATTCATTTCTCGGCAGAAGAAATAATATTAAGTTAATCAACATTGCAACCTCAAATCAGTTTTAGATAAACTACCTCATCATTAAAGCAACGTTGCTTAATGCTTATTCTACAATTAAACCTGCTAAGTTCACGAAATCATTGTTGTATTTTTGTCATTATAGCTACTTACATAACGTCAACCACATTCACACCTCAGTTGCTTATTAGCTTACTCAAGTTAACTATACTAACACACATTCTCAACATACAACTACTTGTATTTAAAAAAAATTAAAAAAATAATAATAAAATAAAATAAAAAATCACAACACCAAATAGTTAGCATTCCAACCAGCTAAAAAAGCACATTATGCCGATATAAGCTACCAATCCATTGTTTTGTTAACTGCCAATTCACCGCTTACTCCCACTATTCTAATGATCTCACAAAACAGAGAACCACCTTGACCGTCTAAAGTCAATTCAACTACTTAGGAAATTGAAAATCAACATTCCCTATCATATCGGCTCATATAAATAGTAGAAAGTAAGAATTTAAATACAACTAACTTCAAAACAGTCTTATCCCCTAAAAACCTGTTAAGGTATCTATACTTGCACACCTCGGGTTTATCCGATATCTAATACTAATATATCAATAACAGTCCGTCATAATCATCCAAATACCTAATATTAATCTAAACTCAATAATCTGAACAATCTAACGTCAATAGCTAAAACACATGCACTTGTAATAATTGAAAACATATTTTATACCAGATCTAAGTATGGTATCGAAAACTTTAAACGCATGTTCTTCGGTAAGCAGTTTTGGACCAGTACAAACCCTGGTCTAAGTATATAACACAGTCTGATTACCTTTCCTATAATTAACACTCTTAAATGAGCCGGATAAAGTAGGATTAAGTCCATCAGATTCATTTAGTCCGTAAACTCTCGATGCTCTAATAATCTCACAAAACAGATGCTCTAATCATATAAAATGGATGCCATAATGTCTTGATTGATGCTTTAATCATACAAATAGATGCTCTAAACATGAATCTATTGTTCAATAATCTCGCTAACAAGTATGCCTTAAATTTTACAATTGTTACTTTAATCCTTATAACATATTTAAACATTAATCATACATACAGATTCTCTAATCTATCAAAAACATGCTATAAAATATTATATACACAAATCTTTTGCAATTATTATTGATGCAATAATCGTACATACAGATGCCGTATCATTTATTTTCATATGCCCTTAATTAATTCAAACAAACAGATGCTATTTCATGAAACAAACAAATGCCTTAAATTAATTCACGATGCTTTAACCACACAAATAGATGCTCTAATCATTCAAAAATAGACTATGCCCTAATTTTTAAACTGATGCTTTAATCCAGATAACATATTCCAAAATTAGGGCACTTAAGTGCCTATGATGCTTTAATCAAACAAACCGATGCTCTAATCATGAATCAATTTTTCAAGAATCTCGCTAGCAAGTATGCCCTAATTTTGAACATGATGCTTTAATCCTTATAACAAAATCCATTATATTATATACACAGATGCTCTAATCTATAGAAAAATACTTACTATTGTTCGATTTTTGTTGTTCGATTGCGTATACACCTTTGTTCGAAACTAAAACTTATATAAAAATAACATATATTTAAATTAAAAAAAATGATAAATACAAGAAATTAGGGCACTTATGATTCATAAAGTTCTTTTTTGTCATATTTATGATGATCGGAATGACGAATAGTGCATTCACGGTTGTTTTGATCGGTTTTTGATTGGATATTACGTTTTTAGCTGTTTTATCCGATTTTGATCGAGCAAGTTTATGGGTTTATTACTGGATAGTGAGTGAGAGGTAACTGATGGAATGTGTGTGATTGAAACTGAGTAAATAACCATTCCCTTTCTTTTCTTTTCTTCTTTTTTTCCCTGAACTTTTAAATATTTTCAAAATCTACTTGTAACTTTTTTTTCTCACTTTTCTATCAAATTACACTTTTCTCTAGATCCGGACCCTATATATATATATATATATATATATATATATATATATATATATATATATATATATATATATATATATATATATATATATATATATATATATATATATATATATATATATATATATATATATATATATATATATATAGGGAAGGGATCTAGTGTGGATTAGATTTTAAGTAGGATGGTGTGATAATATCACAGTAACATTCAAAACAATAATTCAAAAATCTGAAAAAATTAAAAAAAGAAAAGAGGACAACAATTTATTAAGAATCGCTTGAAAAAAAATTGGAAAAAAATCATTTTTATGGTCAAAGGTATAATGATATTATGAATTTTGTTAATATCAATGGATTATCAAGCTTTCTTAATATCACTACTAAGTAAGGCTAGCAGTAGTTTCACTAAGGCTAGCAGTAGTTTCACTCAAGCTAGCAGTAGTTTCACTAGGGCTAGCAGTAGTATGTAAACTAGCAGTGATATTAAGTTTTTTTCTAATATCAAAGTAACTTTTTAAGTAAAATTGTTAATATCACAGTTACTTTTACATGTTTTCTTAATATCAAAGTTAATTTTTTAATATCACCGTCTTTCTTAATATCGTATTAAAAAGACGTGATATTAAGTAAAATTGTTAATATCACAAGAGAACTCATAATATCAGTTAATATCACGGTAGGTCTCATAATAAAAAAAAAGTGCTCATAAAAATCTGAAAAAATAAAAAATGAAAGAAGATAGCAATAGTAAGGATCGCTCAAAAGGAAAAAAAAATTAAAAAAATCATTTACATGATCAATTGGTACCGTGAAGGTTAGCGTGATCTTGACTTTTTACAAAAAGTCAAGATCAAATCAAATGGGTGGTCCGATCAATCCACACATCCATCGAATTAAAAAATCCGCGACTGATCCTCACTCTCTCTCTCTCTCTATATATATATATATATATATATATATATATATATATATATATATATATATATATATATATATATATATATGTATATATATATAAACAAGAAAAAGAAAATAATTAATAAAGTTTCATATAGTAAATATTTAATAACAAGAAATAACTTGTTATTCAATATTTAAAAGCAACTAACGACTTAAAATGAAAAGTTTTATAATAAAGAGTTATTAAAGGTTTCGAGGGTACGCTTATCTAAATATGTCAATTATGAGGATTTAATAATCGTTATGGAATTTATGTTGGGTTACGGATGACTTGACTTTAATATATTTAACCCACGTAGATAACGGACTTATTGGGTTGACGAATCTGCTAAGAGCCCGTTATGTTGGTGAAATTGGACTTGATATATACTTGTGATGATTTGTACAACGTCGGTGTCACCTTGACTTTCTAGTCTCTGTTTGACCTCGATAAAGCCATATATCATATTGGGACATTGAGACTTGTTAGTAAAGCTCGAGAGTAATGACTCAGACTTGTGAACTCGAAACGGATAATAATTCGAAATGGACTATTTGAAAACCTAATTATATATATATATATATATATATATATATATATATATATATATATATATATATAAACAAGAAAAAAAGAAAATAATTAATAAAGTTTCATATAGTAAATATTTAATAACAAGAAATAACTTGTTATTCAATATTTAAAATAAACTAACGACTTAAAATGAAAGGTCTTATAATAAAGAGTTATTAAAGGTTTTGAGGGTACGCTTATCTAAATATGTCAATTATGAGGATTTAATAATCATTATGGAATTTATGTTGGGTTACGGATGACTTGACATTAATATATTTAACCCACGTAGATAACGGACTTATTGGGTTGACGAATCCGCTATGATCCCGTTATGTACGTCGAAATAACTTATTAATGGAAAACTTGTCCTTATGACTCGTTAGGTTGGTGAATTGGTTTTTAGAATAATAAGTGCGATGAATAAATGGTTATATTTATCGGGTTGACGAATTCGAAAAGTTCTAACCATTTATCCTGAAAACTTATTAAACTATAAAGCTTATCACATAGAGGTCAAGTTGTTTTGTCATGTTTATGCTTGGTCTTTTAGTAGAGTGCGTTCACTTGAGTCTCGTTGAGTCGACACCACACACGATGATACCAAACGCTCATAACTAATTCGAGAAAGAGATACTTTTGGAAATAGAAATGTAATATATTTGGGAATAGAAAATTCTCCGTATTAATTTGGAAACGTATTTTAAGATGAATCTATATTACTAGGTTATGCCGAGTCTGTAGTTGCCGAGACGTGTTAGCTGCTTTCCTGTTTACTTCTATTGGTTATTTGTGCTTTGTTTGATCGAGGTGAGTTTCATTGCCCCACTTTTTAAATATGCTTTATTTAAACTTGGGGTGAGAAAACATGCAAACTATTTTTTGGACTTGCCACTACTTTTTGATTTGCTACTATGTGTTGACTAGTTAAGGTTAGATATGCGGTAGATGTTGACTTAGACTAGGCTAACAATCCTTTGCTATATCGTTGGTGCCTAGCTAAGAATAGATATCTAATTCCTACCTAGACTAGGATAGCAACGTAAAATACCTTGCTATATCGTCGGTGCCTGGCTAGAGTCGCCTACGGCCCTACTGAGATCTCACTCTCTCTTCGATATTAGAATGATTATTGTTGGAATGTTGTTGGAAATGTATGATATATATCTACCCTAGTCCCACATAGCAAATAACTCTATCAGGTATACTACTGAATTTATGATGAAACCTATGAACTCACCAGCGTTAGCTGACTCTTTTAGCATATTTTCTCAGGTAAATAAGATGATGTTTTGGATTGTTTGTTCTTGGTGGCTTGACAAAACGGCATGATTGAAGGACCAACTAAAACCCCGATAATATTTATTGGACCTATCTTATACTTTCTTTTGGGCTTTACTTTCAGTACTTTGAATAAATTTAACCTAATGACTAAATGTTGGGTTGGTTTTATGTAATAGATTATGCTATCTTGTTTTCCTATGATTGTGTTGTGTACCAATCCCATAGCACCCTGAAAGCTTGATTAAGTCTTCCGCTGTACCAAATTTTGGGGGTGTTACACTAACTCAATTGTTTGTTCACCCCCATATATCAGCTATACATATTACAAATTCATGGCATACAACAAGGAGAAAATCAGCCAGTACTTTGACATGACGATAAGGTAAGCTGAAAAAGAGCTCAATGTTGGTTTAACTGCTCTTAAATATAACTGTAGAGACGCGGGTATTCAGCGTTGGCCTTATCGTAAGCTTAAGAGTATAAAAGTAATGATTAACAATTTTCAGGTTGTAAATGAATTAAGTCTAACCTTTTTTTTGAATCTTATATAACATTTTTCTGTTACAGCTGTATTGACTGCCATGTTCTTTGCATTATAGGATGAGAATGGAGGTGCAAAACCTGATGACAACAAGAAAGAAATAATAAGAAGGCTGCAAGAAGAAAAAAGACAACTAGAAGAAAAGCCAGATTTACAGCTTGCAAAAAACACCAAAAAGATGAGACAATGTTATTTCAAAGCTAAGAACAAAAAAAGAAAAACCATGGGTTTGCTATTGTCATTATCAAACCAAACACCAACTGAAGTTATACCATTGCAGTCTGTATCTCCTAGCAATGATTCAAATTATGAAGAGATGGATGATGCTTATGGTAGTCGTTGTGATAAGCAATAGTAGGTGAAAATTGATATTGACATCTTGTAATTTTAAGACAAGGGTGAAGACTAAATTATTAATATTTTCTAATTATAAGCAAAAAAGCAGTTTTGTGTGTTTTGATGAATGTGTGCCAGCTTATTTCATTATATAAAATGAATATCACACCACCTCTAAAGTTCTTATTCATAATAACTTATTTAATCCTCAAAATCACACGTTAAGGTTAACAGTTTGCTTTAATCCGAACAGCCTATTTGTTGTATATAGATGCAATGAACAGATAAACAATGCTATCCAAACACATAAAACTCCAACCTAACACTCGATAACTTGATCAGTGATGTAGTAAGTTGAGCTGCCCTATTCTTAATCAAGCATGACCCAAAACTTGCCATGTTGAAGATCTTATTCACAATTTGCTACTTTTATTTGCAAAAAAAAAGAAAAAGAAAAAGAATGCTATATAAGTGTGGAGTTGAGTACTAAGCACCTTCAAAATTGCTTATTTGTTATATCAAAATGCAATCGACATACAATAATCCTTGAAAGTTAATAACCAAACCCAATCACTCACTGAACCTCTATAATCACACAATAAGAATCAAACGCCATCCCGATAATTGCTCCAAATCACATCATATCATAACATCATAAAGTAGCCAACTTTGAACGAATAACCACAATTAGAAACACATCCATTAAACAATTCAAGCTCAAGTCCAAAACAAAATATTCCAAACCCACTGATCTACTCCACATATTTAATGCTCAAAGGTGATTTCAAACTCCCAAAATATTATTTCTTACTCGAAACCACCCCATAGTCCAAAACAAACAGCCTGTTTTATCACACTTAGAAAATGAAACATGACGCTAACTTTAAACGCAAATGATTACTTGCAAGTGAAATCCATAAAACTTTGCTATTGGAGATATAAACACAATACGCCACACAAATACCATACATCTACTTCTTGTCAGGACTCTTACTTCTTATTTTAACCCAAACTTTAATACATCACTATGCATCTAATCTCAGCCTGCATTTTCTTTCTTTTTATATTGGTGATCATAGAATCAGACTTTACATGGAAAAATACAATTATAAATTGCTTCAAGAGAATCAAAATAAAATAAATGAACCACGCCAACATACAAATCCAACAAAATACATAAATGTACTATTTACTAACATTGCAATCATGTGGATGGCCTCTTTATTTGATACTTGAAATAACACCATTACAAGCCTCAACAATCATCATGGATAAAGAGCAAAGATGATCATATCATGAATCATATATCATATGTTCTGATTTTGGCCTTGTGTGGAATACCTAAAACCCCTCTTTTTTAAGCTCTAATTTATCTCACCAGATCCAATCTTACAATGTGTTTTATTCATCTGTCTGAAAGAGAAAAAGTCAAAGCATAACAACCTTTATCTATATACTAGATGGCTTTAAAATTTAAAATTAAATAAATAAATAAATAAATAACAACATCAGCTTAGAAACTACTCATTATTATGTTAGAGTAGTTACATCAGGTACCATCAGAACCATTACCACCAACCTAACTGACATTCACAAACCATGAGAAAAGAGCTTCACAGAAAACAACCTAGGACATGGATAACCTAACACCAAAACACAAAAAACTACCATAAACATAACCTAAGCATCCCCAAGATCTTCATCAAACTCCATGAGCTTCACATGCCTCTCCTTCTCCATCATTCCTTCACGGACTTCTGCTAGGATTGCAGTCAAGGATTGGAGCCTCTGACGCTCTGTCTCGAACGTCTTCACCAAGCAGTCTATAGCATCAGTAGCCACTTCATGGAAGGGACCAAAGGATTGAGCTTCTCTCACAGTCTGCTCAGATTTCTCAGTCTTTGCCCTAAGCTGGCTACACTCCTCTCCCATCCGCATGAGAAACCCCTCATCCTCTGTAAGCTGCTGGGATAACAAGAACTTGAAGCAATGTATGAGCTCATCAAAGCCACACATATCTTTCAGCTCATTGATATTGGGAGTGGAAGCCATGTATGGAAATGTAAGGTGAGAGAGGGATTGTTAGTAGATAAAATGCGTGGTTTATAATGTGATAAGATTGATGAAGCATGTTAAATACAATTAACTCGTTGGGCGTTACCAATAACAATTGCATATAAGACAATGAGAAGGCATCATTACACATCATAACACCGATTTAATTGAAGTTCTCTTCTTCTTCCAAAATGCATAACTATCACTTCAGTATATAATATAAACGTTGAGGATATAACCTGCAACCCTTCATGTTTAACATTTTGACATAAAAGTCCTTCAAAGTTACAAATCATATAATTATACTTTATTCAAACTCAATATATAGACCAAGAAAGGCACCAAACAACTAATTAAAATCATTCATCTTGACAACATTGACTTCTTCTTCATGGACACCGGCTTTCGCTTGAAAAACAATTCTCCTAACTTATCAAGCAATACATGATGCCTCTCTTGAGTCTTTTTCAAAACATCCAATGATTCCAAGGCAACGCCGCGAGGACCTAATGATTCCATGTTTGCAATCATGGTTCGGTTTTTTGCCATAAACCGCCTCAAATGCTCACAACAAGCGATGAGCAATTTCAAACCGCATCGTCTTCGCCTGCCTATTGCACAAACCACAAACACATACAATCATGCAATTTTAAAGAACCTGAAAGATTCATTAAGTTTTCTAACAGCTCAAATTGTGCCATTGAAATGAAAATATAACTAGCTATGGCAAAAAGTACCCAATTAATTAGTCAAAAAATAAGATATGTAACTTATTAATATTAAAAGATAATATGTGAAGAGATTATTTGAAATAACATCTTGGAAAAAGTCTCTTCACATATACTATTTTAATATCAACAAACTATTCTAAATGCTCGAATACCCTTTATTTCACAAAAAAAAACTCTGTGTGTATGCCCTCAATCACAAAAAAAGTTACCGTAACTCAGAACTAAAATTAACAACTGTGTAACGCACAATATTTAATACTATCACGACCGCCTTACAATCCATCACTTCGTGTTAAAGACTCTAAAATCTGAAAACCATTTTGAAAGTTTCACTCAACCACAATTAAAAGTGACGAAATAGCTACGCCAAAAATTTTCTTCCCAAGCTAACAAACCAAAGTTACGAACATATTGAACAAATAAACAAAAAGAAAATCCCAATACATTACATACAACGAATTATATAAAACTTATATTACAAACATTGATGCAATCTTGGTACCAAGCATATAACCATCTGCACCAACATTATGTACAAAACACGTATATAGTTAACCAAAAGCACAGCCGGTGCATGGCACGGATTCGTAAAGCCTAGTGATCTACGAAAGACCATGCATATATATAAATCATTAATTAATAACTACAGTCAAGATCCTCTACATGAAAAAGTCTCTTTGAGTTCCTTATCATGGAAAGTTCAATTATTCTACTGTTACTAAAGAGAAAAAGTCATTCACTTGACTAGAAGTCAATGATCTTTATGTTTTTAACTTGTATATCATGCATATGTTGTATATCATTTAAGCAATTAAATTACAATGGCCAGGGTCATATATTTCCTTCATTTAGTCACTTTTCTACCATTTTCTATTGTGGCACAACGAAATAACGGCAATGGTTCTGTAGCCGTGGGTGCATCCCTCACTGCAACAGACTATATCATACCATGGCTCTCACCTTCTGGTGATTTTGCTTTTGGGTTTCAACGTATTCAAGGAGAAGATAACTTTGTGTTATCTATATGGTATGACAAGATACCTGACAAGACCATCATCTGGTATCCACAAACCAATCCCATGCTATCTAGAGGATCGAAAGTCGAGCTAATCAATAGGCGTGGGCTTGTACTTAGTGATCCTCAAGGGAGAGAGGTGTGGCGCTCAAGTTCCATCTCAGATATTTCGTATGGTTTTATGAATGATACGGGTAACTTTGTGATTGTAGGTAGCAATTCTAGAAAGATATGGGAGAGTTTTAATTATCCAGCAGATACCATGTTGCCTACTCAGGTTATAGAAAGAGGTGGAGTGATAAATTCAAAGATAAGCAAAACAAACTTCTCTAGAGGAAGGTTCCAGCTTCAGCTGCTTCAAGATGGTAATCTTGTTCTTAATAGTCGAGATATAACTACGGATTTTGCTTATGCTCCTTACTATACTGCTGAAACTGATGATCCCTCTAATCAATCGAATTCTGGTGAACAAGTGATTATTGATGCAACCGGATACATGTATGTTTTGAGGAGAAATGGGCAGAGATTTGATCTTTCAAGAAACGCAGAAATTCCTTCCGGAGACTATTATCATCGAGCGACTTTAGATTCTGATGGGGTTTTAACTCGATACTTCCATGCCAAAAATCCCACCAGCAATACAAGCTGGGAAGAAATATGGCTTGTACCTGAAAGAAACATGTGTGGTCAACACATTGGGCTTGAAGAAAGCAGGGCTTGTGGATTAAACAATGTTTGCAGCCTTGATGCTAGCCGACCAAACTGTGAATGCCAACGGGGGTTTTCATTGCTTGATCCCAAAGATCCAAATGGTGACTGCAAGCCTGATTTCCCTCCAAGCTGTGATGAAGGCACTGGGAAAGAAGCATAGGATTTCATTGAGCTCGCGAATGTTAACTGGCCAGAAGATGATTATATGCGCATCAGATCAGTTTATGAACAAGACTGCAAAAATTACTGCGCCGAAGATTGTTTCTGTACTGTTGCAATTTATGCGGCTAACGAATGTTGGAAGAAAAAGCTTCCCCTCTCTTATGGAAGGAGAGGCAGTTCGGAACTTGGCAAGGCGTTACTGAAAATCAGAAAAGGTGATCGTCCGTCGCAAGGACCTCCTCAGTTTTCAGGAGAGAATAATGATAAAAAAAGTTTGATATTTGTGGGTCCAGTCCTCTTAAGTACAACTGTGTTTGTATTTATAGTATTGAGTGGTGTGATTTGTGTAGGCTTTTTTCTAATCTACAAATATAAGGCCAGAAATCCACATAGATATCCAACTCGGATAGCTGTTGATACCAATCTGCCTCGTTTTACATATCAAGAGCTAGTTGAAGCTACTGGTGGGTTCAACGATGAACTGGGAAAGGGGGCTTTTGGGATAGTATATAAAGGCGTAATAGGTATAAACACTGTGGCGGTGAAGAAGCTATATAGGGTGTTTCAAGAAAGCGAAAAGGAATTCCAGACTGAGGTCAATGGTGTTGCAAGGACTCATCACAAAAATTTGGTGCAGCTACTTGGCTATTGTAAGGAAGGTGATCAGCGGCTATTAATTTATGAGTACATGAGCAATGGCACTATAGCATCCTTTCTCTTTGGAGACATTAGACCATTTTGGAAACAGAGGAGTAATATTACTTTAGGCATTGCAAAGGGACTCTCATACCTCCATGAAGAATGCAGCACCCAAGTAATCCATTGCGACATAAAGCCTCAGAATATTCTTCTTGATGACTCCTACAATGCTAAGATTTCTGACTTTGGATTGGCGAAACTTCTGATGATCAACCAAAGTCAAACAAGTACTGGCATAAGAGGAACTAAAGGATATGTTGCTCCTGAATGGTTTAGAAACACCCAGATCACAGCAAAGGTTGATGTATACAGCTTTGGTGTGTTGCTACTAGAGATCATTTCATGTCGTAAAAGTTTGCATTTTGAGAGTGGTAACGAAGACAGGGCTGTTTTAACTGATTGGGTATGGGATTGTTATCAAGAAGGTAGACTGGATACATTCGTTGAGGATGATTTGGAGGCCTTAGATGACTACAAGAGACTAAAAACATTTGTCATGGTCGCTATTTGGTGTGTGCAAGAAATGCCTTCGTTGAGGCCAACCATGAGACAGGTCATCCAGATGCTTGAAGGAATTGTTGAAGTGTCTGAACCTCCATGTCCGTTCCTTTCTCTGGTACCGGCATTGATCTAATCTAAAAATTTCGGTGCCATTTCCTTATAAATCATTATATATATTGTTGTATGGTTAAATAGATATTCTACCATACCAGATTCCTGTTGTGTTCTAATACCTACAGAAATAAAGCTTGAAGAAATTGTAGCTATTCTGACAATATTTTCGACAGCTTAAACTAAAATTTTGATAGTGAAATTGGAGCACTTGTGCCTATTTACCGGATGCTTTGCTGTATATATACATACTAAACAGCGATCTCAGCTTTCAAATGAACTTCGTATCTTTTTCTTTGATTAAAGAAAATTACTTTAAGATGTTGGTAATAAGGAACTAAAGTCTTGAATAGTCTGATTGCATTCTATATGGTCAAGAACTGATTGTCGAGTTTATTATTAGAGCCAATTTCATATTTCCCCTCCTTTTATATGAAAATTTCATAGATACCCAAACATGCATTAAAAACATTGTACACCATGCATTTCAATACTTGCACTTTGGGTATATATGAAATTTATCATGAAAGTATGGTTTATTATTATTAGTGTGAAAGCTTAAAATATGTTACTGTATATATTTGTTGAAAACTATCGAAATACGTAACTTTATATATTGCATATATACCAGATTCCGGCCATAAACCCATCAGTATTGTTAATTTCAACAAAATTATATCATATATAAAAAAAAGTTTCAGCGTCCACCACCACCAATCCAGATTCCGGTCATACACCCATAATAGGTTGTCTTACAGTTATAAGATGGCTTGTCTTATAAAGATGGGTTGTCATTATGACGTTTGCCTTAGTCAATCAATTTTATCTATACTACATATAATGCACAAAGGCACCTCAATTTTAATTTTAAAACGTACAAGACAATAAGCATGATTTACAACACTTTGATGCACCTAATTTTCAGAATTACAATAAAGTAAGCATATTATACAACAAAATAGCATATTTTAAGACTAAAATTCTATTAAACAACATTAATGCTATTAAAAACACTCATTCACCAAAAATTACAACCATTTAAAGACAATGTACAATAGCTGCAAGCAATTTTCAAATTTACAACAAAATAAGCATAGTGTACCACAAAATAAGCATGATGTAGTTTTCAGACTTATTTTCAAACTTACAACATTAATGCTATTAAAATGATCAATGTTATTAATGACTATAATGACTACTTACAAGAAAAAACATAGTGTAGAACACTTTAATGCACATAATTTTCAGACGTACAAGACAAAAAGCATAGTGTACAACAAAACACCACATTAATGCTATTTAATGTTGTCAATTATTTAACTTGTTAATAAATACAATTAATACAGTTATTAAAACACCCATTACATAATAAATACAAATTATCAAACATATTGTACAACCAAATTAAACAAAATTCCTGCATTAAATTTCACTACTACAAATAATAAAGCACATTATACAAATATTCAAGCCCGAACGCGGCAACAGCAGGCCAAATGGGCTTGAGCCCGAACGAGCGCAGCCAACGCGGCTCGAGACATCACCAACGGGTTCTGTTCCGAGCCCGAACGGCACCGCTATACTGAAATTCTTGATATCCGTAAATTTATTGTTAAAAGAAAAACATAATAAACTAAAATACATTATTCATCGAAAATTTTTATTTCAAAGTACCCGCCGCTGTAACGCGCGGGTACCCTGCTAGTACACTATAATGCATGGGTTGTCTTACCCATCTTAACTACAGTTATAATAACATTTAGCACAAATGCATTTTCAAAGTTCAGATATCACGTCCATAATGGCGTGTTTGAATTCATTTCCATTCTCAAAACTGTTAGTTGGTACGATGGGACAATTTTGCAAAACTGTTAAACTAGTGACCAAGGGCGTGAGTTACTGAGTTTGCAACTCGGTGACTGCCAAAGTCACTCGCGAGCCAAGCCCTCCCACCCAAGTCACGCACTAGAACACAAACCAAGAAGACTTATGGTAACTTGGTCACCAAGTTTACAAATGAAGTGATGTGGGGCCCCGATTCTTTTTATAGTTTTTTTATTTTGTTTGTGAGTGTGTGTGGGACTGTGGGTATTTAGAATGATATATTTATATAAATTGTGTTTTTAATAAAAGTTGAGTGTTAACCATGTCAAAAAAAAAAGTGAGAGAGAATGAGAGGAGAGAAAAAGTTGATGTAACGCTGATGTGTAAGATGATAATGCTAAAAACTAAATGACCATGGTCACTAATCTTTATAAGAACATTTTATTGTTGGTACGATGTTACAGTTTTCTTGCTTCCATATTTTTTTCAAGAAAATTTTAATAACCCAAATTTTGAACCCAGTTCATGACTTCGTAAAAATATAATAATAATAATAATAATAATATGTTGAGCATATTTTTAGTAGGATTAACTTTGCTATAGCTAGAGGAGTGAGGGCCCAATTAGTTTTTCGGCTCCCCACTAATTTCTTGTAAATCCTATGATTTTCTAATGAAGTAATGTTTTGAAAAAAAAAATAAATAAATAAAAAAATAAATAATAATAATAATAATAATAATAATAATAATAATAATAATAATAATAATAAAACCTCACTTCCCAAAATGGTCCTATGCGAGTGTTTGACTGCGCGACTTCACCCCTTAATACAACAACAACAACCTCAATCCTGCCGTGTCAGGGTATGGGAAATATAGAATGTAGACATATCCCCTACTTCAGAATAGACCCGGGACTCTACCCCTTGACACGTTTAGTATTATTTATTACTAAAGTGCTAGTGTTATGTGAGGTTTTTCTATACATTTTTTTTGTTTTATTACAAATACACCTTTATGCTTTAATATTTGTACCTTTTTACTTCACCTGTACCTTATTTTGGTACACGTGCTTTTTCCATTAAAACTTGTACATTATACTATGCTTGAAGCTTGTCGGAAAAGATTTAACAAACTTTTAGCAAATTGTCTAAGCTTGCCTAATGTACTTAACACCCTGTCCAACAACCTGTCAAAAACTTACCTAATATATTTAACAAACTGTCCGATGACCATTTTGTTCCTTTCATTTATGACTTGATATAAAACTGTGCTTGAAGCTCGCCGGAAAAGACACGCTCGACTGTCCAACAACCCTTTTCTCCTTCCTCCGATGACCACGTTTCGACACTAAACAAAAATATTTAAAAACAATGAAAGTATAAGATCTTTTATCTTGAAGGTATGGTTTGTTTTCAACAGTGGCAGGTATGGTGGGTTTTCGATAGCGGTGGTTAGAAGTAGGTGGTAGGTATTGTTGTATAGTGAATATGTGGTGGTTACACGTAGTAAGGTCAATTTTTGATTTTTTTACGGTACCTGGAGAATAAAAATCTCGTTAGAAAATCAAGAACATAATGTTGGGTCGAGCAATTATGTGTTGGGTTATGCAAATGGTTGAGTAATTGTCTGTTGGGTCGATCGAAGGGTCAAGCAACTATCTGGTTATGATGGTGACAGATATGGTGGTGGTGGAGAGGGAAAAAGGATCAGGTAGTGGTGGAGAGCATAGTTGTCAGGATCCCGATCCTGATCTTAGGATCTTACGATTTTACGATATTGTAAAGAAAAAACGATCCGGATCCTACATAGGATCTTTGCAAGCTTAGGGTCTTATAGGATCCCGATCTTGACCATACGATCTTACGATCTAATACGATCCGATCTTACTTTTCTCGGATTACAAACTAAAAATCTACAAATTTATGGGTTGTTTGTTTGTAGAGTTCAAAAAACAACATGTTAATCTTTTTAAACATTTTATAATCATAATTTAGGACAATATTTATACGAAACATTCATAGTATTTTATGGTTATAATGTATTAGAATTTGTAGATTTGTATAAAATTACATAAATTATTAAGAAATAACATTAGAGTAGGATCTTAAGATCCCGATCCGATCTTACGATCACGATCTTGCAAAGACGAAAACGATCCTGGGTAGGATCCCGATCTTGACAACCTTGGTGCAGAGGGACAAAGAAAAGAGATAAGTGAATATATGAGATGTAAGTTTTTGTATGTTTAATGAATGAGGGTATACTAGTCATTCAAGTCAAAAAAACAAAAACCAAACCATGTACTTGCAAGAGACATGTGTCAACATATGGCTTGGGTTGCGTAATCGCACATGACCATTTTGGAAAGTAGGGTTTTTTACCAAATTATGAACCATGGGGGAAATTTTGGGTATTTCTGGAATTTACTCATTTTTTTCAAAAGAAAGAACATTTTACGATGGGACAGTTTCGAAAATGATTCCATAGTGGTGTGTTTGAATTATGATTTGAAGTAGATATCACGTCAGTTTAGTTATAAGAACATTTTACTGTTTGGTGGACAGTTTTGCAAAGACATTGTTGATTCGATGTTGTGTTGTTATGGGGTTTGTTGTGTTGATGATATCATTTGAATAATGGCGTGTTTGGATTATTATCGAGTTGCTTGTGTTTTTGAATATGTTTACAATGAACATATTATAGAATAAATGTAAATTAAAGAACAAAATCAAAAAAGGAGAACACTAGGGCATTTTAGTCAAGTAATTTGGAGATAACCGGTTAAAACGACATTGACAAAAAACATTGAAATTGTTCTAGCGATTCTAGTAATTGATAAATTTTGATACGTATTTTGATCATTTTCTATAAATATGTTATGTATCTTTAGCTTTCACCCTTATTATTTATTTATATTTTTAAAGTTGAGAAAATTTATTAAATATAAATAAAACGGCTCTAAGGGGAGACCAAGAAAAGAGTACTGATATGTGCTTAAAAACACATCATTTTATATCTAAAAACATGCCAAATCAGACTAATAACCATTAAATATGTCAAATTATATTGCAACGATGTTTGGAATGTGTTATTGTGTCTTGCAGGTACAAGAGTTTGAAAACAAAGCAAAAACGGCGATTTTTGGATGACTTTTGATGATGTTTTAGCGTTTTTCAAGGTTCAAACGAAGTCGTAAAAATTTCCCGAGCACACCATTGGAAAGAGCACGAAAAAATGATTCAAATGGTATAATTATTCAATTTGTAATAGTCCATATTGACCCCTTAAAAAGACAATCCAAACAATACTTTTAACCTTTATTTATAAATGAATTGCGCAAATCTGAGAGTGGGTTATATATTAAAGTGCGCATATGACTAATGAAAGTATGCACCAGCGCAGCTGGTGCATTCTTCACTTCTGACCCAACTCTCCCGTGTTCGAATCTGAGAAGAACCAAAGAGGAGTATTAATACTCCCTGGCACACGGCACCACCTGATTGGTCCATGTGGCAACCCGACCCAGACCCGATCCAGACCCGACCCGGACCAAACCCATTGAACGACCCGTTGACCCGCCACGTGGCACTGCCATGTCACCCATCACGTCAGCAAGTGGGACCCACCTGTTGACGTGGCTGGTGGTTGGCCAATCAGGTGCCGCCACATGGCGGCGGCGCCGCCAAACTAATAAATGAAGGTACGAGGTTGCAGGTACGGCGCCGTAATGTCAGACTGGCAGTTGTCAATCCGAGGTGGTAGGAGGGCAGGGCTGCTGACCAATGACAGCACATCACGTGGCATATGTGACGATGCAAATGATGGTTGTACGAGGAATGTTTTGGAACGGCGGCTGACAAATCAGGTGCTGACACATGTCATTCCAAGTTGGTGCTAGCAAAACATGTGCGTGGGAAAAGACTATTATACCCCTAACTCCAATTAGGCTTTAATTGGCACCAGATCTGCTCACTCTGGACCTCTCGCTTCACCAACCAAATCACATACACTTATTATTTTAGCTTTTTAGTAGTAGTTTTAAGATAGTAGTTCTTAGATTCTTTTTAAAAGTTTATTTATAGCTTATTTAAAGTGCTTATTGTATAAAACATTTTTGCTTATTAATGAATATGATGTTTATGGAAGTTACTTAGCTTATTTCTTCTTCTTATCTCTTTTTCTTATTTTCTTTTTCTTTTCTTATCTAATAATCTATTTTAGCTTATATAGCTTATTGTAGCTTATTAGATTAGCTTGTTTGTGATAAGCTCTCCTATAGCTTATTCACTTTAAGCTATCTTCTTTACATCTTTTTGTCTAGAATAAGCTTTACCTTATAGCTTATTTTTAGACTAAAAAGACTAGCTTTTTGGATAAGCTTTTCAATAACTTATTCAAATAAGCACTATTTGCTACTTAGTTTTCTTTTCAAACCCTTTTTACTGTTTAAATAGTCTTTTTACTACTTATTTCTTTAAAACTTGGCTTATTTCTTAAAAAGTTTTCATCTTTTTCTAGTTTTTAACTCATAATAAGCAATTCAATAGCTTATATTCATAAGATCTAATCCTTAAACATACCCAATCCGCGTTTAATCTTCGGATTTAACACCTTAGTTTTGGGTGGATTTAAATCTAGTGATTTTAATTTAAAAAGTATTAATCTTTTTAGCTTTTCTTTAGCTTATTTCATCTTTAGCTTATTTGTTTAGATCTAGTTATTAAATATACCCAATCCACATTTACTTTTCGAAGTGAACACCTTAATTTTGAGTGGATATTAGATCTAATCTTTAGCTTTTTTCATAACTTGTTTTGATTAAAGATTAGTGCTTTTTAGATCAAATTAGCTTTTCCATAGCTTATTTGGTCTTTCTTATCGCTTATCTATATAGATTATTGTCCTAACCCTTATAAGGTTTGATTCTTTTTCTTTGTTGATCCAACCTACATCATAAGGCGAGGAGCTTAAGGGTTTTATAAGTTTGCTTATTAACTAAAGTTTATAGCTTTTCTAGTTTTTATACAACTAACTAGTACATAAAGTCACAAACTTTATTAACTATTTGGTAATATAAAAGCTAATGAAGAAATAAACTTTAGGGTTTGATAAGTTTATGAAATCGGGTGGTTTATTAGTCTAGTTTCGTCAGATCGGGTTCTAAATTCTTATATTTCTCATTTAGCTTATATATTTAGTGGAAAATTGGTTATTGTCGTTGATATTATTATTGTTGGCTTATTAGTCATGCATAGTGAGTAGATTTTTATATGCTTGTTAAGTAAGTAGGGATTTGGATTTGAGTGTGAAAAGCGTAGAAATTGTTGATTGATAATCTTGAGTTACTTGTGTTGATTTTCGGTTATATCAAACGGGCAAAAGGCGTTTGGAAAATTAATCTTCTAAATCAAGTAATTTTTACCAAGATAAAGAATTGTTTTCAAAATAAACCAACGTTGTGAGAAAATAGTTTTTTAAACGGGTATCAAAGATTATTGATCAATGATTTTCGAATAATTTTTAGATATATTTGGTTGATTTTTTTTAACGGGCAAAATCCATTTGGATAGTTAATTATTTAGATCTAGTGATTATTACCAAGAAGAAAAAAAATTATTTTCAATATAAGCCAATTTTGTGAGAAAGTAATTTTATTTTGACGAGTATTAATTAAGCGGGCTCAATAGATTATTTACACTTAATTTTCTTTTCATCTCGCTTGACAAGCATAGCTTTTATTATCATACTTTTAACTTAATCTCTATTCGCAATTAGTTGTAGTCCAATTTTAATTACTTAAAATATTTCCTATTAGCTTAAATAGTTTTTAAATCTTTTCAAAAATCCAAAACCAAAAATATTCGATAATCAAGCATTAAACAAAATACAATAACTTAAATTTCAATTCATATCTCACCGTGATTACGACTCCGGAAGATTGATTATCATTTGTCGTCAAGTGATCATTAAATCTAATGGGAAAGCTTAAAGATATTAAAATTGTTGTATTACAACCGAATCAAGTACAGAGAGAGAAAAACGCCAAAACGAAAGGCAAAATATTACATATGTTGGAACAAATCAAGAGGTCTAGTGATCCAGAAATTTCAGGATATAGACTTTGAGTAACGGGCTAGATCCAAGCTTTTGAGATCCTTTGAAGGAAAGGGAAAATATCATCCTGCTTAACACTTTCAATATCATCCAGAGAGGAGTTAACCACCTTGTTTCTCTATTTTCAAATAGCGCAAATCAATAGCAAACTAAAGAACTCCACGAATAACCTTTTTAAGTCGAGGGCAGCCATGATAAGTAACCTTATTTACCGTGATGTGCTACGTGTGTACAAGTTTTTAAATTTATAAAAGACGATTTACCAATGGTTATCCTATTTTAGTGACAATAGTGTTTCCATTTTTGTGAAAACACCAATAACACATACGAGCAAGTGCACTCGTCCATTATAGCAAGATTTAGAAGGTAAGTCGGGATCGTTCGCAGGGATTTGAGTGAATCTGATTAATAAGTCTAAATCAACTAAGGCAATCCAAAACAAATTACAATAAGAATAGATATAATGAAATGAGATGATTAAAACTACACTTTCTTAAACTAGTTTCTTATCCTTGATTAGTATGATTGTGTTAACCTCTTAACATGTTGGTTATGATAATTAGTTGGTAAACTAATCTATTGTTCTTACAAGTTAAACCTTCACAAGATTTTAGTTCATAAAAACAAGCATTAAGTTTAACAAATCAATTCAAGTTTCATAAGTTTACTTTCACAAACTTAAACACAAAAACATCCATTTGCCTTATCAAATTTGCTTAAGAAATGGTCAATACAAAAGGTAACCGATTATAGACAAAAGTTTACAATTGATTGTAAACAACTAATCTGTTGGATCGATATACTTTAATCAAACTAACTTAACTAGTTTGTTAAGGTTTAACAACCTCGGATAAATCCTAAGTTATTAACAAAGAAATACTGAGCAATCTTTATTAAGTGTGAATTTACTTAACAAAGCTAAGAAGAACAACTTTTATTAATTACTCTAAATCTGCTTATTATGCATATACACTAAACAACTCTAAGATTATCGAACTTCTCTCTAAAACTCTAAACAACTTGTAAATTTCAGAAACTCTAAAACTCATAAAACTCATACCTCTAATGCCAATCTAGGAGTCCTTTTATAGGCTCAAGGATATCCTGGTCGGTTTACAAATTGTATCCTTGTACGTCAAGTAATCTAATACAAAATATTCTAGAGTTACAATACTTTCCATAAACTAATATAACGATTCTTTGTTCTTTGCAAGTACTTTGACTTTGTTGTGCAACTTTGACTTTATCTTTAGCATTACTGACTCTTTGACTTTTTCGTTTTCTTGTTTCACGATACTTTCATATCTCTTGATACTTTCATATCTTCATTTTCATATCCTAACAATCCTCCCCAACGAATTCTACTTGCTTGACTTCAAGTTCCCTTGTGAATGTATCTTTAATAGCTTCATCTTTAAGGACATATTGTTTCTTAGTCTTTGGATTGTATCTCTCAGTAGTTTCCGTGCTTTGTCAAAGTATCTCTAGAATTATTCTTTCCTAGCGGACATCCAAAGACTCCATCTTTTCAACACACAACATATGACAATTTGTACATTAATTAGAGTTTAAGTTGCATACTATTCTCATCACTTCCAGTGTAACTTCCTTGTGAGAGGTGAATCATTGAAAACTTAATGGATTTAGATCTCTTTACCAAATCCATTATCTTTGGAGTAGCCAAATGTTTTGGTGTGTAAGACCATGGTACATTGATAACCATATGATTTTTTAGCAAATCATCACTATCAAGATTTGAGTTGTCTTTACCAAAAGTCGCACCGCTTCGACTAGTTAGTTCTTCTATCAAATGGTGAACTAATTACCAATAATGGTTTTTCCACAGCCTTTACCACAAGCCATTTTCTTGTGGGCTAGTAACTCTTCACTTTAACTGATATGGTGAGTTGATTACCATACAACTTATTAGCAAGTTGTCAACTAAAAACGGATTTGAAATATCTTTACAGAGCCGTTTGCTCATGGATTAGCCAATCCTTTTGTAGCCATGGTGGATTGATGACCTATTGATGTTGCCATCACAAAAACCATTTATTTCATTTAACCTTGTTTCAAAATATTTGTTACTTAACAAAAAGGTTTCTTTCAAGAATCACTTAACGGTGTAAAAGCTAAACGTACTTTGATGAAAGTACTATTTGATCGCCATACTTTGAATAAAGTACTGATTTATCAAAAATAATTTATTCAATGAAATTCATACTAGTTTATTCATCATCTTCACAATGGTAGTCCAATGATAAACAAGTTGATGACCATGCATGCAGTTTATTATCCTCTTCTACTTCGTCCATGCTCTAGCATTCTTCTCATAAGTTGACAAAGAAGAGGATATCTTCTTTACAAACATGTATATCATTGTACCATTTTCTAGCTCTAAAAGCAGGACAGACTCTTCAAAGAATCTCCAGCTAATAATTTCCCAATTCTCTTGATTCTTCCAAATATCATCAGTGCTCTCTTCTTCATTTTCCCATGCAGTTGTGAGATCTCCTAGTAAAACTAAACCAATCCCTTCTAATGGATTATGTTCAAAGTAAGCTTTCACCACATGATATAAATAGAATAAATCTACTCTATCTATAATATGCAATAAATCCCATAACCTATTGAAAACTTTGAAGCTTTCATCTTCTTTATGAAAAATCATATAATCTCCATCTTTAGATTCCACAACTTCAAAAGCACTAATCAGAGATCTCATCTTCACTGTCAACATCTTCTTTGAATAATCAAAATCTACTACTCTGAGATAATTCCTTAGTTCATCCCTAGTCTCAGATCTTAACTCAACTTTTTCTTTCTTTGAGAACATCTGTAACATCAGTTCCTTTTTCTTTTTAAACTCTTCTTCCTTTGCCTTGATCCAATTAGCTTCTTCTAAATCCTTGATGCCGCAACATCCTTCTTATAAGCCTGTTTCACATCATAGAGTCTTTTCATATCAACATAATTCAGCCTTCGTAATCCTTTATATCCTCAACCTTTCAAATAAGCCATCATAGCATTTCTATCTTTTCTAAATTAGGTCTTCTTGGCATATATCTACAGAGTAGGTGATGTAGTGGTTTGCCTTCAGCATCTAATTCATCTTGTAACCTCTTGGCCTTCTACTTTGAGCTTCTTCACTTCGAGCTTCTTTATCTTTAGCATTTAAATCCTCTTGAAACTTTCTAAGCTGCACTTCATTCCTAGCAACTTCAATTTCTTTAAGTTCTGCCCAAAGTTAGCTTTTTTCTTAGTTTCAACCATAACACCTTCCCTTTATCCTTAGGATCAATTGCGGTTGAGAGTTCTTTATTGTTCTTCTTCTTGCACTTCTCGAATAGTAACACCACCTCTTGGTTGTGATAAATCTTCTAAAATTGTAGCAATGAACTCATCATCACTTGCGTAATAGATGGGTTTGAGTGTAGCTTCCTCCTCTGTAAACTTAGAGGGACAACAACTTCTTCATGCAGTTGTTGAAGGACCAGCTTCCTCTTCAAAATCCAACAACCTTCTTGTTAACAATGTTTGCCTATAGGATCCTTGTTGTTGAAAAGCAGTACTTTGTTGTTCAGTACCTTGAACTTGAACTTGCTCTTCGATTATCTTGAATGTTTCGTTCTTCAGGACTTTCATGTTCGGTGGGTTGATCTCCCAAATAAACTGAATTCAAACCTGTCTTCATCATTCTCCATATTGCTCTAGCATTAACCCAAAATTCTTGATCCAGGAAATATTCTATCTTCTACTAAAAGAGCATAACGGAATTAGCGAACTTGATAAGATAATCAATACATATCATGAAAGAGTGTATTCGTTTCAGTCTTATCTAAATTAGCCACCATATTGTGCTTTGAAACGGTTGGACGATTAGCCATTGTTGATTACATGAGTACAGAATATATAGAATAATATAGAGGTGATGAGAGAATTATGGAAAAGATTCTAATGTATCAATATGAGAGGGAAAATCGAAGAATAGTTATTTATAGGTGGGATTTAAAAATCGACCATAAATACCAAAGTTACCGTTGAAGTACCTCTCAATATTACCGTTGGAACAATACTTTAATAAGACAAACAGTACTTTCCACGTATGTAGTACTTTCCAAGCAGTACTTTCAGGAAAACAGTACTTTTCAATTCTTCTTTAAAACTAAGTATACATAAATATCCTCCCCTCAAGCAATACGGGACTATACTAATACTAAATACTCCTCCCCTTAAATGTAGCTCAGTAGTTAATCATGCCAATGCTCACTACCAAGTGATTGAATCTTGAAACATCAAAGCCTTTGGTGAGTAATCACTACATTATCATCGTGTGAACCTTAACCACATTATGAGCCGTGCTCATAGCAATCGCTGATAAAGTGATGCCTAATCTGTATGTGCTTGGTCTTGGAATGATAAACTGGATTCTTCACAATACAAATGGTACTCACATTATCAATGTTGATAGGAGTATTCTTGAAATTGAATCCATAGTCCAAGAGTTGATTTTGCATCCACAAAACTTGTCCACAACACTTGCCAGACTACATATTCACTTTAGTAGAGGATGTTGCTGTTGTTCTTACATTGCCAGGATACTAACCTTCTTCCAAGATATTGGCATCCTCTAGTGGTTGATCTTCTATCATAGTTATCACCTTCATAATCACTGCAAAAAAGCTTCGTGAAAAAGGTGACTCTTTTGGATACCACAACCCCACTTCGATTGTTGCTTCAAACTCGATTCTCTTCCTTGCATGTGAGAGATCTTTGGTGAGACTTGATATCTTCATAAGCAAGCAAACGCAAACATGATATTAGGCCTTTATGCAGTGAGATACATAAGAGAGCCATCATTGATCGTATAACTTGACTTGTCCATCCTCATCTTTCCCCAATGAATTGATAGATTTAATAGGTGTAGTAACAGTCTTCATATCATCAAAATTGAACTTCTTAAGTATGTCTGTATACTTGTCTTGTGATAAAAATACCTTCCTTTGACTGCTTAACCTGGAGTCCCAAAAAGAAAGTCAACTCTCCCATTGAACTCATTTGAAATTCCTTCGCATGTTGTAAACTCTTTAACCATGGACTATTTGGTAGCCCCAAAGATGATATCATCAACATAAACTTGAACTAACATGATATCTTTCTTGTCTCTTTTGATAAACAAAGTCTTGTCAATAGCTCCCCTTCTGTATCCATGTTGCAATAAGAATGTAGAGAGTCGCTCATACCAAGCTCTAGGTGCCTAATGAAGGCCATAAAGAGCCTTAACCACCTTGTAGACTTTGTTTGGGTGTTTAGGATCTTCAAAACTAGGAGGTTGTTTGACATAAACTTCCTCGGTAATCTTGCCATATAAAAGGCACTCTTGAATCATCCACTCGGTGAAATCCCATATAAACAAAAGCAAGAATATTCTAATAGCTTCAATCCTTGCTATAGGAGCAAACACTTCATCATAATCTACTCCTTCTTCTTTTATGTAGCCTTGTGCTACTAACCTTGCTTTATTCTTGATAACATTACCTCTTTCATCTCTTTTGACTCTGAAAACCCATCTGGTTCCAATAACTCTTTCCCACTGAAGATCACATAAAACCCAAACTTCTTGAGTTTTAAATTGAAGAAGCTCTTCCGCATAGCTTCAACCCAACTTTCTTTAGTCAAGGCTTGAGCAATATTCTTGGGTTCCTCTTGAGAGATAAAACAAGTAAATAGGCAGGTTTGATGGTCTTTATGATTTAGCCTGTTTTGTTTATACACAAAGCTAAGTAAAGCATTGTGAGGTGTAGAAAAAGTCTTAGCTTTGTGTCTAGTGATTGGCTCCGAACGATCTATCTTTTATTATTCAACCACTTGTGAATGGTCAACATAAAAAGTCAAACAACTCAGAACAGAATGCAATTAAGTCTAGAGGTTTAGTTTTCCCTGGTTCGTTAAGTCCCAACGAGGTGTGTAAAGCGTAATACAACGAATCGTGATCGGTGAATATTGAACAGGAAAAGGTTATGATTGATTACATTAAGGAAATTAAATCTAATAAATACTTTGAAGTCATTTTAATTCTATATTTAAAATCGATTAACGTTTAAAACCTAAACGTCGTTTAAATAAAAACGAGCGTCTTGAAATAAACGAAAATAAAGAAGTAAAATACCTACGGATATGGAAAATAAATTTTTTCAATCCAAATTATACTAGAAAATTATTGGAAAAATAAAATTATTTTTATGACTATTTATTTAATTATTATTAATTAAAAACTATTTTTAACTATTTAATATTACCCTAAAATATAAGAAAATATGAAATAAAGCTAGAAAAGTGAAATTATGACTTAGAAAAATCTAAAATATTATAAAACTTATTTTAAAACTGAAAACATATTATTTAGACTTTTTCTCAATTTATTATGAATTTAATACTATTTAAAACTAATTAAAATGCTAGAAAATCTATTTTACCTAAGATAATTCAGGAAAAATACTTTTTATGACTTTTTGAATATTATAAAACTAAGAAAATTGAAATTGTATTTTTCTGAACTTTTTCTAATTTATTTGAATAAAAAGCTAATTAAAATGCTAAAAACCTGAAATTAAATGCTTGAAAAATAGCAAATGAGAAAAAAAAAAATGAAATTCCAGATAAGTCTAAAATAATCTTGAGAATCAAGGAAAATGTGAAACAACTTTGGAGATCAGAACTATGATTTGAAGCACAACTAATGAAAGAAGCTAGTGAAAATAAGCTATAAGCTATCCAAAAGCTACCTTAAGCTACCTAGCCATAATCTTAATTAAGCTAAATCAACTTGTATGAACCTAATAAGCACAGGCTAGAGGCATTAAAGCTCAAAAACAAGTTCTAACTCTACTATGCCAAACGACCCTAATGCCCTACTTTAAGCACTATTTAAGCTAGCTAGAAAAATCACAAAAATTAACTCACCATGAAACTAAAAATACAAAGTGTCTAAATCCAGAATTTCAGCTGAAATGGACTTAAGATGAATCTGTGAAAATTCCACAAAGTTTTGCAAAAATTGCTTTTTCACTTTTTTTTTTTTTTCTTGGACTGAAGAGGGCAAAAGCCCTTGTTTGGACAACTTATTTAGTGCTTATAGGAAATTCATAAAATTCCACAAAAATGATATTTGAAAACTTCACCAACTGAAGTTACTTATCCCAAAGTTTCAACAGATGTGGATCAGAAATGAGCAAATGAAAAATCCACAAAGTTTTGTAAAAACCGACTTTTCTAATGTTTGACTAATTTGAGACAATTATGAAATTTTGACTAAACTGAGATTCTAATGATCCTAAGCTACTAAATATGTTATATTAAGCTATTATGGAACTAGATTAAGCTACTTTAGCAACTTATACACTGAAATGATGATATACTCCTCTAAATCCTAAGTTAACTCAATTAATGGATAAAAAGAAAATTTTGACTTTTGCAACTATGACCTATGGATTTTATGGTTTTAATTAGCTAATATGACCTAAAGTAACATGTTTCAACTCTAAGCAATAACAAAACTCGAAGATGTGAAGTACCTGAACCAAACACCCCTTAAATTGACTGATTTTGTGATTTGAAACAGTATTGAATTGATGAGCTAAAGGCGATAAAAATAATCTAAATTAATGTAATAAGCTAAAGCAAACACAAATACACAAGCTTACATGAATACTCATGATTCTAAGTTAGGCTAATTTTGGTAGTTGAGTAAGAATTATTGAGCTCTTATGATTATAATGAACAAGAACCAACTTTTGAGCTAAATTATCACTAATATAGACCTAATAAGCACAAAGCAAGATGAATAAGCTCAAAATAAGCAATTACACAATAATAAGCAAAATCAAGAATTTCTTACAAATGACACAGCTTATATCCAATCAAGGCCCAAAATTACTCCTAGTAGCTTGTCACTGAACCACTAGCACCATTTCAAGCCAAAAGATTTCCCCCTTTCAGCCTCATTCTTCTTCTTTTCGATTTTTAATTTTCAGGCTATTTTTGAATTTGAAATATATATATATATATATATATATATATATATATATATATATATATATATATATATATATATATATATATATATATATATATTTATTTATTTGTTGAAGAAATAAAGGTAAACACAAACTAGGACAGATTAAACTAGTGAAGCACTAATATAAAATGATAAAAAGCAGTTATTAACTAAAATAAGCAGATTATAAGCTATGCTACAGTAATTTGACTTTTGTTGACTTTATTTGACTTTTTTTGGAAAATTGAGCAAACAGAACAGGATTTGCTCTAATTAACTTTATTAACATTGAAATAGCTTAAACAAACTAATTTGACTCATCCAAACAGATTAAAACGTAAATTGTGACAAGAACTCGATTTTGGCGGAAAGACAAAAGTAGCAGGAAATTGGAAATTGGATGATAACACTTGTGAAATTAATACTGAATTAACTAATACAATTCATGAAACATAAATCCCAGAAAGTTTTTACACTAAACTTTTAAAAACGATTACAAGAAAATAAGAAATGGTCTAAGACAATGACACTTTATTTCTTCTGTCTTCTTTCTCTTTTATAGCTTTCACAAAGTAGTTCTGAATCTTCCTCAGTCCTTGGATTGGTCAAAATTGATCCTAGCCCTTGATTTTCACTTTTGGCGCCAAAATATCAAAAGCAGGTTTTAAGCAATTAAGGAATTTTGGTTGTTTGTGGAGGTGGAGGGGACATGTTTAGTGGGTTTAGAGCTGGAGACAGGTGGTGGTGAAAACCAGGGAGGTGGAGGGTGGAGCAGTGCGGAGTTTCAGTGTGTGAGGAAGGAGATGTCGATGGTGGTTATGGGCTTGGGTTTTATTTATAAAAGGGATTGGGCTGGGTTGGTTATGGGCTTGGGTTTTATTTTGGGTTTGTTTGTTTGTTCAGTTAATAAAACACAAGGACCATTCTTGAAATTTCTGAATTCTTGAAGGGCCGAACCTGCAATTTTCCCAAAGTTAACACAAGGACCTATTATGCCATTTATGAATAGTACAAGGGTTATATTTATTAATTTTCCATTTTAAATAACTCAGGGACCATTTTTGACATTTTTCAAAGTTGAGGGACCAAAGTTGTAAATATGCAATTTTAACTTCAAATGACTATTTCTTACAACTTGTGAATCCCGAAGGACCTTTAATGATATTTTACAAGTTTTGAATTACCAGGGACTAGTTTTGCCAATTTATGAAAGTTTAGGGACTGAAACTGTAAATTATGTAAACTTTGTTGTTTTTCATCAGTTTTCAATCCTTTTGCACTTGTAACATATAAAAACACATTTCAATGATATTTATAGCATTTATATGGCATTTCTGAGTGTTTTTAAATGTTTTTGCAGTTTAAATGGGAATAAAATGATGAGTATTTAGACACTCATCATCTAGTCATCACTCCAGAAGTAGAAGGACCAATAATTTGATCAGAAGGATGATTCTTATGAATTCTTAAGCTTGGAGACTGTGGAACTGCATAAGTATCCTCCAAATTAGTAACATCAGCACCTTTATTGGAATTTGGAAAAATACCTTCATCTTCAAATTCATCATCAATTTCTTCTAATCCAGGCATGGTAGGATCATCCAAATCTTCTAAAGTACTGTCAACTGGTGCAGCAGTACTTTGTTCGAAAGTACTGTCCAAAGTACTGTGAGAGTACTCTGCAGTCTTATTCTTCTTCTTTGCCTCTTCATAAGCTCTCCTTTTTTCATCTGTATAAGAATGTGCTAAAACATCTTGAAGAAGCAACTGATTAAGTTTCTCTTGAATAAATTGATCCTCAGCAGACAATGAGGATTCTGGTGCAACAATACTTTGCTTAGGAGCAACAGTACTTTGCTTTGGAACATCAGTACTTTGTTTTGGACTAACAGAATCTTCATCAGGAACAACATCAGGTCTAATATGAACTCCATGAACAACATATTGTAAATCTTCTCCATTGTGCACAGGTTGATTTTCTTCTCTAACAGGTACATAGTTCATTGAAAGAGTTAAAACCTCAAGATCAAACATCCAATCAGGTCCTCTACCTTTTTCATTGTCTTGATCTTCTAAAAACTCAACATGAAGACAATCTTGAACCTTCTTAGTTACTTTGTTGTATACTCTAAAGTCCTTACTGTTAGTGCAATAACCCAATAAGTATCCTTCTTCTGACTTGCCATCAAACTTCCCCAGATTATCAATTGTATTTAAAATAGTAAGAGGGCATCCAAAAGGCTTCATAAAACGAATGTTGGGTTTATTGTCCATCAACAATTCATAAGGTGTCTTAATCTGTGGTTTGATGACTGATACTCTGTTAAGTACATAGCAAGCAGTACTTACAGCTTCTGCCCAGAATTGAATAGGTAGATGGGAATCTGCTAGGATTGTTCTTGCTTCTTCAATCAAAGTCCTATTCTTCCTCTCTGCAACACCATTTTGCTGTGGTGTTCTTGCAATACTAAACTCCCTCTTTATGCCTTTGTTTGCACAAAATTCATCCATAAGCTTGTTCTTGAATTCAATCCCATTATCACATCTAATACCTCTAACCTTGAGTCTCAATTGGTTTTCAAGTGCTACTATGAGAGTCTGAATAGCATCAAAAGTATCATCCTTCGATCCCAAAAAGAATACCCAACTGAATCTACTGCAATCATCTGTAACAACCAAGAAGTACTTTTTCTTGTTTAACTTGCCACAGAGACAGGTCCAAACAAATCCATATGTAACAGCTCCAAAGGTTCTCTAATAGTTCTCTCCTCAAGCTTCTTTCAGGAAGCTTTGTATTGTTTACCCTTCTTGCATGCCAAGCATGATTGATCATTCTTGTAAGTCTTTGAAGGTAAACCTCTAACTAGATTGCCTTTGACCAATTTGTTGATATTCTTGAAATTAACATGGCCCAATCTTCTATGCCATTGGTGTGCCTCCTCAGATGTTGCTTTAGCTACCAAACATGTGGCTCTTCTATAAGAATGTAGACTCTTCATGTCTAAACTATACACATCATTTGTTCTTGGTACTCTAAGAACTACTAAGTCATCATCAATAGGCTTAAAGTCAGAGGAAAGGATGAGACATTCTGTGTCAGTGAATAACACAGGATGCTTTTTATCACAGATTTGAGAGACTGATAATAGGTTGAACTTAAGCTCCTTCACATATCTAACATTCTCAAAATCTATAAGCCCTGCTTTGATAGTTCCTTTTCCAGTAATCTTTCCTCCATTGGGATCATTCCCAAATGCGACTCGTCCTCCACTAATATTTCCAAAATCAGACAGGATCTCTTTGTCTCCTGTCATACTTCCAGAGCAACCACTATCCACAATAAGATGATCTTTAAGCTCCTCTTTTGGGTTTCCCTGCACAAAAACAAAAGAGTTAGTGACCTTTAGGAACCCAAGCCATTACTGACTTGTGTTCCCCTTGTGGAGTTACAAACTCAAATTATTTGAGTATGTAATTTCCACTATCTTTCAAAACATGATCCATAATTATCTTTTGATTTTTAGCATGTGGATTTTCAAAACTTTATGGTTTTTCAACACAACTTTCTTTTACAAGATCATTTGCTTTTTCTTGTATCACAAAAACATCAGATTCACTTTTGGTTGAAAGTACTGTTTGTCCCTCTGCAGTACTTTCCCTCTTAACCCATTCTGGTTTAACACATGGTTCCTGTGATCTAGATCCCTTATGTGAATTGTAATACCTTCTAGGTTGATAGTGAGATCTCCTAGGATTCCTATTCCAAGTAGTGTGATCAGTACCTTGTTTTGGCTGAGCAGTACATTGAGAAAGTACTGGTCCAGAATTAACAGTACTTTGGAAAGTACTGTAAGATACTGAAGGTTTTGAAAAATGTCTTCTTTGGTGTGGGTATCTATGATCTGATGAGAAATTTCTGTGATTGACCCTATTGGAATTATTCCAAACTGGTTTGTGCTCTCTAGGTTTCTGGTTTGCAGTCCTGTTCTTTGGAAATTTGCTAAGGTATTCTGAGTGATGTTCACAATCCTTAATTAAATGAGTAGGACTAAAACACACAAAACACAGTTTTTGACCCATACTTCCAAAGTGACTTCTTCTATGTCTATGCCTAAAATTATTTTGCCTTCTTGATGAATGATTAAACCTGTTTTGACCAAAGTTATCCCAAAAAGGTTTAGCAGTATTGTTTTGAAAAGGTTTTGCAGAAGGTACTGCTTGTGGAGCAGTACTTTGATTTGAAGGTACTGCTTGATTTTGAACAATATTTTCAATAGCTTCTTTGGGTTTTTCAGACCTAGATTGAGCTACAAGATTTTTCCTAAACTCAAGACTGTCTACTCCAAAACGAGAAACATCAGGCCTAGGGGGTTGATGAATGCCAGTGGGATGGGGAACAGCACGATAACCATTGTCTTTCTTATACTCAGGAGGTGGTTCACTTATTGAGCCCTCATTACTAGATGTATCTACATAATTAATGAGTTCATCATCACTAGTGGTTATATCCTCATACTCACCTTCATCCTGATCACTAGGTTGGTTTTCATCTATGTTACTAAAATCCATTCCAAAACCTAATCCAGTTTTAAGGTAGGCTCTTTTCTATTTTTGAACATAAGTAACATGTGACAGACCAGCTTCACCCCAAGCAGCAAATTTACCTAACAAATCATCTCTTTCCTTAGTTAATTTCTCAATTTCAGCAATTTTACAGTTTAATTTCCATTCGCTAAGTTTTAACTGGTAATCCTGTTGTTCATATTTTTCAGCCCAAGCTACTTCATTAGTTTCATGTGCTAAGATTTTGGCTTCAATAGATTCTAAGGTTATTTGATAACCAGCTACCTCAGACCTAGCCCTAACACAATTATCTCTTTCAATCACATAACTGTTAATTAATTTTTGATAAAAATCATAACAGTTTGAGCATACCTTAGAGATAGGAGACTGAGTTGGTGAAGTAGCCACCATTGCAAGAAGAACATGATCATCTTCACTTTCCTTGCTCCAATCAAATCCTCCAAAGCCATCATCAGATTCCAAAGTAGCATGTTCAGGTTCCTTATCAAAAGCAGTGCTCCAGTCCAATGCTTCCACTGATTCTTCAACAGCTTCTTCCACTGCTACCATACAGTAAGTCACTGGTTCATCATCAAACTCTTCACTCCAGTCAACTTCTGATAACTTCTCTTGAGCAACCAAAGCCTTTGTTTCAGTCATTGGAATTTCTTTGAGCTCAAGTTTTGGCTTCTCAGATGTCCTGTTTGCTTGATACTTAGCAAACCTGCACTCCCTTGCAAAGTGACCAGTCTTTTGACAATTGATGCATTCAATTTTGGATTTTTCAAAAGTTATTCCTTGTTTTGGTTTGAAATCAATGCTTTTGCCTGTCTTCTTCATATACTTTTTGATCCTTGCAGTGATCATAGCAACTTGCCACCTGATATCAATTTCTTCAAGTGCATCTTCTTCAATCTGTGCTAGATCTTCTTCATAAGTAACAGGTAAACTAGCTTGTTGTGCAAAGAATGAGCATACAACTTCATCTGAGTGCATAGTAGCAGTTGGTGGGGCCTGCTGAGCATATGAGGGGGGGGGGTGTAAACAACAGTACTTTGAGAAATAGTACTTTTGATGGAAGTACTGCCCTTCTTTTCAGATGATAGAAAAGCAATACTGTGAGACTTGGAATTTGTTTGACCACTCATCTCATGCTCATACACCTTCAGTTGATGATAGAGATCATCAAAGTCCATTACATCCAAACCTTGTTGTCCTCTGATCATTGTAGCAATCACATGCCATGTAGATGGCAGACTCCTTAGAAACTTCAAATTAGCATCCTCAACTGATACTTCTGCCTTGTATAACTCCAACATGTTGAGGAGATTTTGAAACCTATCATATGCAAAGCATCAAGACTCTCTTCACCAACTGTGAAAGTTTCAAACCTGTTGCCAAAGAAATTTCTGTGCATCTTCTTGGAAGCCTCATTCCATCCAAATCTAGTCTTGAGAGCAGCCCAGTCGCTTAGCATCTTTAGCATAATGAAATTTGAGAAGATGACCATCTGGAATGGCAGATAATAGAATGTTTAGTGCCTTCTCTTGATTCCTTAAGGTTGCTGCTGGTAAGACTGGTTTTGGTGCTTTGGGTTGTCCAGGAACATCAATGGGTTCTGGAACAACTTCATTCCCATTAACAATTACATTCCATAAAGCATGGTCTGTAATGGTAATATATTGCCTCATCTTCATGCACCAGAGATCATATTCTCCCTTCTTGATAATTGGAATTCTGAGTGAGGTGATTGAGGGTGGTGGAAACGCTTCACGACATCTTGAATATTATAGAAGTAGGGTTTCTTCCTAGTCAGAGTTTCCACACAAGCTCTGATACCACTTGTTGGATCGATATACTTTAATCAAACTAATTTAACTAGCTTGTTAAGGTTTAACAACCTCAGATAAATCCTAAGTTATTAACAAAGAAACACTGAGCAATCTTTATCAAGTACGCGGAATTTACTTAACAAAGCTAAGAAGAATAACTTTTATTAATTACTCTAAATCTTCTTATTATGCAGATACACTAAAAAATCTAAGATTATCGAACTTCTCTCTAAAACTCTAAACAACTTGTGAATTCGTAAACTCTAAAACTCATAAACTCATACCTCTAATGCCAATCTAGGAGTCCTTTTATAGGCTCAAGGATATCCTAGTCGGTTTACAAATTGTATCCTTGTACGTCAAGTAATCTAATACAGAATATTCTAGAGTTATAATACTTTCCATAAACGAATATAACAGTTCTTTGTTCTTGCAGTACTTTGACTTCGTTGTGCAGTACTTTGACTTTATCTTTAGCAGTACTTTGACTCTTTGACTTTTTCCAGTACTTTGCAGCTTACAGTACTTTCATATCTTCAGCACTTTCATATCCCAACATAATCTTACGACCTTTTAGTTGTTTCCAATCAATCCAACTTGATAATCAAAAAGCGTTCCTATTACAATCACACTTTAGTTTCTTTGTTTAATCAAGAATAATGGGTAAAAACAATCATCCATAGACAAAATGATTATAACTAGTTGAATAACAATAAGTTCTTTCAACCTCTACGATTACTATCAACTAGTCAAACCTGATTAACAAATGTCACTATGAAACTTTAACACAATTGGATATTAGAATCAACTTGAAATTGAATTAAAACATGTTAACACAGTCATAAACTAATCACATGATAATCAACATCATTTAAGAAGGTGTATAAAGATACTAGCCACTCATAGCAAACATAAACATAAACTCATAACTCTGAACATTAGAAACATGATTAATGTGGAAAACTAGAAAGGGGGGGGGGGTTGAATAGTTTTGCCGATTTTAAGTTAGTTTTAAAAATTTTAGATTCGATATTATGTGAAATCGTACGGATGAAGAGAAAGTATAGATCTAATGATAATGCAAGTAAATAAAGTAAAGTAAGGGATAGAAATGACACAACCGATTTATAGTGGTTCAGCTACAAGAACACCTTCCTTGCCCTACTCCACTCCCCGAGTCACCTACTCGAGAGTTCAAACACTATGTCAACAAACTCCTTCAACTTGGCGGAGAAGCCTTCACAACATTGCTTACACCTTTTTTCGGTACAAAGCTAAATACCGAGTCCGTAACACGGTGGTCCAAACCAACACGACTATTACACAACAACTATGTGAAATATCAAATACAAGATCTTTGCTATTGAAATCTTGTGGAGGAACAAATCAATCAAGGACCCCTTGCTTGGATGACTTGTAGAATGCTCGTGATCTCGCATTAGAGAAGGACCTATATGAGATTCACTAAAGAAAGAAAGAAGAACAACTCTAGATCAAGTGATCTTTTGTTAGAAGAGAATGAGAGTATATGAGAGAGTTAGTAAGAAGAGGGGTGAGTTAGAATGAAGAGATGACTCTCTATTTATAGGCAAAACTTGCCACTGTTCCCCGGATCCCACGGATCCCTCCCTTAAGGGATCCGTCTAGTGTAAAGCTAGGGATCCGTGGGACGCTCCTCTTTTCCCATAGGTTTTTTGGTTATGGGTCATGGGTTATGGGTTGGTCTATGGGTATTTCATTAGATACAATGTATCTAATAGATGCAACACATCTAGTCAAATAGGTATGGGTCAATGCCATGTGTTATAGATATGATCCATGGATTGTGATTTTTACCCATCCTAATAAACTATTATAACAAATGATTTATTACAACAATTTGTATTAAGTGACTATATATAAATGCTTTACAAAAATAACACGTATCCTTATAATTTTACTTATGATAACATTATATTTGTTATCAACAAAACACAAAGAGATCGCAAATATTAATAAACGTTTTTACGGTTTATTTGTATTAACAATCTCCCACTTTTTGTTGATGACAAAACATAATGTTATGATGAGTAAAACTTAAGATTAGATGTATGTTTTGAAAGCCTAAGTTTTACTTCTTCTCCCCCTTTTTGTCGAAACAAAAAGTTAACCCAACGAAGAAATAAAATGTGGAAAAATAGTCCACGTATCGCTTACTCCCCCTTGACGGTAGCTCCTCCTAGTTTGGGGCGTCAAGTGAGAAAAATAAAAAAATCCTACAAAGAAAAGGTTAGTAGTAACATGCATAAATAATCTTGTGATTGACGAGAATCAAGATTGGGAGCCAAGGTATGTAAACAAGGCCTTGTAATAAAACAACAAAATGTAGTGGTATTTATGCCACATACAAGCATGTAAAAGTAAGAACAAGACTTGTTCTTAAAAAAATGACTAAAAAGAATAGAAAATAGTAATAATGATTCCTTCCATGCTTGCATAAGGTTATGGATGTAGGGTTTGATGAGTAATGATATTGATGCGATCAAGAATGAGGTTGAGTATGAATCGCATTTCTTCCCTAACTTCTATTGCAATATCCTTAGTGGATTGACAATGTTCACAATGTAAGTGATGTGGGTAATGAGTGCGGAAGTTTTCCAGGTTGTTTTGATTTGTGAGATGCGGAAGATGTGGTGGAAAAATAGGAATATACGGATCAAAGTCCAGAATGTTTACAAATGGTGGCGGAAAAGAACCTAGGTGTTCTTGTAGCTCAATGGGAGCTAAGGGTGGTGAGGTTTCAAGGTCTTTGAAAATTGTGTTTGGAGAAGTGGGAGGTGTCAAAAACGCTATTTCTTTTTGTTTTGGTTGTTGAGATCTTGTTGGAGTCTTAAGGAGTTCCAAAAGAGTGACTTTATGTGGTGAGTTGATGGGTGATGAAGTTGGTGTACTTGTTGGTGATGAAGGAGGTGCTATAATGGAAGCATCTTGTAGTGAGTTAGTGGTTGGTGATGAGCCATTCGAAGATGGTTTTGCGAAGCAACAAGGCCGGATGTTAATCCATGCGGATATTCTAGATTTTGATTGTGGTATTTTGGAAGGTGGGAGGACAAAAGTTTGGATTTGAAATGGATTGTTTGCACTAGGTGATTCATCTAAGTTGGAAGATCTTTTGGAAGACATGGTGGTGTTTGTTTGTGAGGATGAGATGAATAGCAAGCAATGTTTGGAATCCTACTTATAGAAAAAAAATTATGCATTGCAATGAATGCTTGACCCAAAATGTGGATTAAAATCTAATGATTAGATATGAATTTAAGGCATGTGATCATGAAAAAACAAGCATTAAATCACATACTCCAAAATAAAGTGAGAAAAATAGAAGTTAAATCTAGCTTCTCGTCTCATGGATCCTTCCCTTGAGGGATCCGTCCATAAGATTAAGGGATCCGTGGTAATGGTGATTCAGGCACCTCAAAATTTTCCTTTTGGAAACATTTGTGCCTAGTGTGTGCCTATATGCAAACTATTTGGAGTTGCGGTTATCTCGACTCCTAAAAAGAAAAGAAAAATAAACTAGAAGTGAAAAAGCATACTATTATGTGAGATAACCCGAGTGCTCCTAATTCATTGTTGCTTAAATGAATGTACCCGAAAACACATATTAGTTATGTGTCCTCTTTAGCATTCAGAAGACATGAGATGCAATGAAAACAGGGTTTTTACTTTGTATTAATAATGAAAAAGCGATTTGTCCTAGACGTGAGAAATTGCTTTTGTGAAATTGATACGGGAAGATGTATCATTTTTAGAAAAAATTTTGAAAAGAGGTTTCTATGTGCGAATAAAAATCTTTTATCCTTTGAAAAGAAGATGTGTATGTAATTATGTGTTTGCAACTTGTACTTATTTTGAAAGAAAATTAGAAAAACTACGAGTTATAAGTGAAAAACTTATCTTGGGTTTTGAAAATTCCCGTATTGCTTGTGAGTTGTGTGTGAAATAGAGATCCTAGACTCAGAAAGAAGAAGGCTAGTGTTTACATACCTTGTAGAGTTAAAAAGTAAATTACGACGATTTTTCCATGAGACTAAGACCAAGGCGAAGTAGGTTGAATTGTTCCTGCTTCAACGGTTTGGTGAGGACGCCGGCTATGTTGTCTTCGGACGCTACCTTCTCAATAGAGTTCCCCTTTTGAACATTGTCTTTTAAGAAGTGATGACGAATCTCTATATGCTTTGTGCGAGAATGTAATACCGGATTCTTGCTTAAATCGATGGCACCTTTGTTGTCAAATAGAATGGCTATGTCAGTTAGATGAATGTCGTAGTCAACTAACGCTTGTTTCATCCATAGTGCTTGTTGGCATGCTTTGCCGGCGGAGACATATTCGGCTTCGGTTGTTGATATTGCTAATGCCATTTGTTTCTTAGAAAACCAAGATGTTAAACAACATCCCATAAAAGTACATACCCCACTTGTACTTTTTTGGTCAACATAATCACCTGCATGGTCAGAATCTGCATATACAATTGTTTCTACTCCCGTGCCCTTAGGATACCATAATCCTAATTGTGTTGTACCCTTAATATATCTAAATATCCTTTTACTGGCTTCTAGATGTGACGTTTTAGGATCTTCTTGAAACCTAGCACATAGACAAACACTAAACATGATATCCGCCCTACTAGCCGTGAGGTAGAGAAGACTACCAATCATGCCACGATATTTAGTGTTATCAACGGATTCGCCGTCTTCATCTTTTGTGAGTTTGGTGTCGGATGACATTGGTGTCCTAATTGGTTTTGACTCTTCTAAACCGAATTTCTTTAACATCTTCTTAATGTATTTAGATTGATTAAAGAAGATACCATCTTCTACTTGTTTAATTTGTAGACCAAGAAAGAAACTAAGTTCTCCCATCATACTCATCTCGAACTCGTCATGCATGATTTTAGAGAAATCATCACACATGTCTTGACAAGTGGATCCGAATATAATATCATCTGCATATATTTGAACGATGATTATATGTGACTCTCTTTTCTTAGTAAAAAGTGTGTTATCAACTAACCCCATGGTGTAGTTACGTTTGATTAAAAATGACTTGAGTCTATCATACCAAGCTTTTGGAGCTTGTTTAAGACGATAAAATTATACACATGTTTAGGTTTTTTAAAATCGATGAAGCCCGGAGGTTGAGCTACATATACTTTTTCATTAATAAAACTATTTAGAAAAGCGCTTTTGACATCCATTTGATAAAGCTTAAGATCATTAGCACAAGCATAAGCAATAAGTATTCTTATAGACTCTAATCTAGCCACGAGGGCATAGGTCTCATCAAAGTCTATTCCTTCTTGTTGGTTATATCCTTGGGCAATGAGTCTAGCTTTGTTTCTAGACCTATACCCTTTGCATCTAACTTGTTTTTATAAACCCATTTGGTTCCTATTATGGTTTGATTGCTAGGTGGAGGGACAAGTGTCCAAACATCATTAGAAACAAACCGATTTAACTCTTCTTGCATAGCCATTACCCAACTTTCATCTTTTATGGCTTCTTGTGTATTCTTAGGTTCTATGGTTGAAACAAAACAAAATAAGCTACTTTGGTTTTGAACTTGAGACCTTAAGGTTCTTTCGTTTAACTTTCCTATGACCTTATCTACGGGTTGATCTTTGGACTCTTTAATATTTATGATTTCATCATTTGAAGGTTCTTCTTCTTCATTTATCTTTTTCTTTATTACTATGGCTTCACTTTCTACAATCTCGTCATCGACAAGAGGTGGAGAGGGTTTGGGTGGACTTTCATCAAATTTTATATTTAATGACTCTTCTACCTTCATTGTTTCTTTGTTTAATATGACGTAAGCTTTGCTATATGGAGAGTAACCTAGAAAGATACCTTCGGTTGATTTAGGATCAAATTTTGTAAGGTAATCTTTAGTGTTAAGAAGAAAACATTTGCTACCAAAGACTCTAAAGTGATCTAACGTAGGCTTTTTGCCTCGAAGTAACTCATATGGAGTTTTACCTAAAATTGGTCTAATTAAGACTCGATTAAGTATGTATGCGTTGAAGTATCAAAGGCATTGCACCAAATTTTTGAGGTATGGATTGCTCATTAAGCATGGTGCGACTCATTTCTTGTAGGGTTCTATTCTTTCTTTCAACTACCCCATTCGATTGTGGAGTCGAGGAGCGAGAAGTTGTGAGTATACCATTAGCGTCACAAAAGGCTCCAAATTGCACTTCATTATCGAATTCCCTACCATGATCCGTTCTAATAGACACTATAGGACTTCCTAGTTGTCTTTGGATTTTCTTGCTTAATATTTCAAAGTAATTAAATGTTTCAGTTTTGTTCTTTAAAAATTTTGTCCATGTGTACCTAGAGTAATCATCCACTATAACCAAAGTGTAGTAGTTGCCTCCATAACTTTGGATAGCGGATGGACCAAATAAATCTATGTGTAGTAATTCTAGACACTTAGTTGTAGACACCATGTTTTTAGCTTTGTGACTAGAATGGACTTGTTTTCCTACATTACAAGCATCACAAAAGTGATGTTCATATTTTAATTTAGGTAGATCTCTTACTAGATCTTTGGATGATAGCGATTGAAGAAGTCGTATATTGGCATGACCCAATCTTCGATGCCATAAGGTCGAAGTATCATCCATAGAAGTAAGACAAAGTTTGTCTTTAGGTTCATTACCAATTTTAATGACATAGACTCCATGTTTCCTAATTCCTCTTCCTATGGTTATGCCATTTTTTAATATTTTACTATCGGTTTCGGTAAAAAGTACATTGCACTTTTTATCACATATTTGTCCTATACTTAAGAGGTTAAAGTTTAGGTTTTCTATGTGACACACATCGTTAATGGTTAGAGATTTGTTAGAAATCGTACCTTTACCGATGATTTTGCTTTTGCTATTTCCAAACACCACATTTCCTCCATTGAAGGATTCATATGTGGAGAATAGATCTTTATTGCCAGTCATGTACCTCGTGCACCCGCTATCCTTGACCCATTCATCCGGATCTAGGTCGACCTTTAAGCACACCTAAGAAAATAATAAACTCAAAAGTTTGGTCCCCATTTGTTCATGGGTCCATTAGTGTTAAACATTCCATTCATGTTGGACATGTATGGATAAGGTGAATATGCATTCCATGGTGCAAAGTTTTAAAATGGAAAGCCATTTTGCATATTTGGGTTCCATCCCATTTGATGGTTACTTCTCGGGTAAACATTATTAGGTCTCCTAGATGTGTTTGGTTTTGAAAAAGATGGAGCTTTGTTTCTTGCAAAAATTGGATTATATTTTGGGGGTGGTTGTCTAGTTGTAATATAAGTTGGTTTCTTCTTATTAACAATAACAAAATCAGTTCTAGAAGAGGAAGCTATGTTTTTACCACTGTTTGCTTCAGTAGACCTACGGATCCCTGGCTGTACACTAGTCGGTTCCCTTTTTGTGGGATTCGTGGGATCCGCCATGTGGAAAACTAGAAGGGGGGGGGGTTGAATAGTTTTGCCAATTAAAACTTCCTTTTAAATAATTAGATCGACTTATTTCAATCTATTTAGATGTGTGTGTTGGATGTTGATAAACAAGCATGTAAAGGTAAGTAATGAAAAGATAAGAGTAAGAAGCACAAAACCACAACGCGAGTATTTCTAGTGGTTCGGCTACAAGGACACCTTCCTTGCCCTACTCCACTCCCCGAGTCACCTACTCGAGAGTTCGTAAGCACTGCACCAATCTCCTTATGGCGGAGAAGCCTTCACAACGTCTCCAACCCTTTTTCCGGTGCTAGGCTAACCACCGGGTTCTTTCACTCCAAGGTGAACCACACCTACACAACGTCGCCTACCCTTTATAAGGTACTAGGTTAAGTACCTAGTTCTTTCACTCTAAGGTGAACTACACCTTCACAACGTCGCCTACCCTTTATTAGGTACTAGGCTAAGCACCTAGTTCCATTGCAATGGAGGAACTACTACCACACTACACCAACGACTAATCCCAAAGGAGATCTACTCCTTTACAACATCATCAAGGATATCAATATCCTTGGATCTAAAACTAGTCTATCTTGTACATCGAAACACACCATATCGAATGTACATCTAAGGCACCTTTCACTAATGCCTTTGACTAGATCTACAAGACACCTTTCACTAATGTCTTGTGTCTTGACTTCTAAGCACCTTTCACTAATGCTTCTAGTCTTGACTTCTAAGCACCTTTCACTAATGCTTCTAATCTTGACTTCTAAGCACCTACCACAAGTGCTTATGATATAGACGATAGATACCCTTCACTAATATCTTCGTCTTGACTCTTGAGACATCTTTCACTAATGTCTTCAACACTACACTTCTTTGAAGAAAGAAAGGAATCATTAACAAGACGACTTCAGTAGCCTTGATGATGAGGAAGCATGGCAACTCATGGACTTGAGCTTGCTCGACTTCAAAGGTGGTGATCCTGCCTTTAAAAGGAACCTAAAAGATCACACAAAAAACAAAACTACAAACATAGATCTCTTGGATCTGAGGTTAGTGAGTTTTACACTCAGAGAGAAAGTGTGTTAGAAAGGGGTGAGAAATAATGAAGAAATAGCTCACTATTTATAGAAGAAAAAATCTACTAATCCCCGGATCTCACGGATCCCTTCCACAAGGGATACGTCTAGCGTTAAGCTAGGGATCCGTGGGACGCTCCCTTTTACCCATGGGTATTTTGCTTATGGGTCATGGGTCATGGGTTGAACCATGGATCTTTTGCTAGATACAATGTATCTTTGAGTGCAATGCACTTGGTCACTTGGGTATGGGTTGATCCATGGGTTATGGATATTATCCATGTATGATATAAGCATGATGTCATGCAATGGGTTATGGGTCAAGCTCCATGGCTCATGGGCTTTGGGTTGTACCCAACTACATTCAATGTATTTGCCCAATGGGTTGTGATACTTAAGTTTCTACCCATTTATATTACCCAATATACTACATACTAGTTATGTGTATATTACCCAAATATGTAAACACTAGTTGTTGTACATATGTATTACTAAATCATAAAATCACTTATACTTGTTTTAGTGTTTTATGTGAAAATGTGAATATGTTAGAAACTATTAGTTTAAACCATTTACGTATTTTATTTGTTTCGTTAACATGATTTTACGTTTGTTATCGACAAAACATTAAAAGATCGTAAAATATAAATAAACGTTTTTACGGCTTATTTGTATTAACACGCCACAACAGTGGCTTGTTTTTGTAGTGCTTTAACAAATTGTGCTTCTTTGTTTTCGCTAGTTGATGCATTAGTTTCTTGAAAACCTAGACCCTTTTGGTTGTTTCATGTTTTAATACTATCTAATATCATATCTAAAGTATTAGTGTTCATTCTAGCAATTTTAGAATCTAGATGATCAACTAGTGTTTGAAGTTGAACGCAAAGTTCACATTCACCACTTGCTATTTTTGCCTTTTCTATACGTTTTAATTTTGCCTTTAACTCTATGACTTCCTTTTCTAAACGTTGGTTTTGATTTTTCAAAAACTTGTTTTTGTTGATTACTTTTAAACTAATTTTTCAAAGTTTATCGTATTCATTATGCAACGAGTCATCATCTAATGATGAGATACTATAGTATTCGTGACATACCTCGTCATTTGCCATGAGACAAATTTCTTCGTCCTCTTCCTTGCTCATTCCCCATGAACCGCTCACAAATGCCTTTTGATCATCCCGTTTGTTTAGGTTTAATCTCGTCAAAACGTTCGAGGAGATGATAGAACATGAAACGTTGGTCTTCTCATACTTCATGTATCAAACTTTCAACATGTTGACAATGATAGCAATCTTTGTCATGGCTAGGTAGTGGTGGTGGAAGAAATGAAATGGCTTGATGCGAAGGATCAAGTGAAGCGGCTTGTGGATCTTCAAACGATGGAAGGATTGGTGGTGGCGCATTTGAGAATGGCTCGACCAAGAATGATGGTGGTGGTAGAGAAGTGTCAACTTCCATATGGTCGGGTGGTTGACTTTGATGATTTCTCATAATCCAAATGGGATTATATGATGGAAACGGCGAAAAGGAGGTCGGAGCAAGTGTTGACTCAACACCTTGATTTTGTACCATTATTCCTCCTAATGAGGAGAATGTTGTCGGCGGAGGCGGGTGAGACGGCCTAGGATGCAAGTCCTCTAAATTGTAGAGGTGTGGTGATGATAGTGGGGATGTAAAAGAGATAGCTCTAGGAACCAATGGTGATGGTTTAGTGGAGATGACATTGTTTGGCCTAGGAGGTATGGGGTTGTTTGGCATAGGTAGTTTTGTGGGTACTATCCTTTTAGGAATTGGTTTGATTGGTTGAGGGAGGATCCTAGCATTTGTTGGCTTGACCGAAGATGATTCGGTTGAAGAGATTTCGTGTATAACACGAGCCTTTTCTTGTGGTTCTTTGTTGATAAGTTACTACTTGGAGTTTTCCTCATGATGAGATGATTTCAAGAGGTTTGTAAGGGTTTCTAAAGTGCTGAAAGTTGGGATGAAGGTGATGACTATGGAAGTCCTTACAATGTGGTTTATAAAGCAAGAGATTTGGCAAGTGCATTTAAGCCTTAAGCCCCTAAGATTCATTGGAATGTGATGATTAACATGCACAAGAGTCAACTTCAGAGTTTGTACTGATCTAGGAACTCATTTAAGATGAGATGGAGTGTTTGAGTTAGAAATATGAGTTGAAATGATTGTTTAAGCAAGGTTTGACATAAACTGTCATCCGGATCCCACGGTTCCTTCCTCAGAGGGATCCGTCTAGGCTAATCCTAGGGATCCGGCTCTCAACAGCTATGAAAGAGTGGAAATGATGTTTTTAAGATCTAAGATCTATATCATCTTGAGTGTTTCAGTCCTCCAAAGTGTCTTAAATGAAGGGGGTGCTTGAATACTTGAAGGTAATGAGTGATGTAGCTAATGATTGTCTTTTATGGAAGGATTTGGAACTTTCATGAGTACCAATGGATGAGCAAGGATGACACTAAAGATGAGAGTGTCAATTGAAGCTAAATGATCCTAGAGATCAGTTTGTGACATAGGATTGTTTTTTAGAAAATATCCTAGAAGCTTTGAGATGGGAAAACTAGAGTTTGATCAACTTTGATCAATTTTGAGGTAAGGATGATTTATGATCAATTTAGCCATAATCGAAAGATTTCTAATGCTAAATGTGAGGGATCAAGTGAAAAATGAAGTGTGGCTATAAGAGCGGAAGAGTAATGGATTAAAAATGAAATGATAGATCCACAAGCGTCTTAGAGTGTGATCTAGGTGAGTTATGTGTTAGTAGGAAGAATCTACCTATCTTGATAAGGACTTAATTTTCCTTAAGACACTATGTTTAGCTTAGTGTGAGGTGTTCTAAGGATATGTTTGAAATATAATGCTTGCAATTGCATTTTCTATTTGCCGGATCCCACAGTTCCCTAAGTGGAGGGATCCGTCTAGCACAAACATTGGGATCCGTCCATCTACTCAGCAGAACCTTTACTAAAGGTATGTAATGATCTTGACAATGCATTATATTCCAAGGTTAGTTTAAAGGGGTTCTAACACTAAGATATCAAATGTAAGAAGTTTTATTTCATGAAGGAAATAGGATTACATTGATAAAGAACGAGTACAAGAGGATTGATCCTATTTGAAATACTACTAGGTTCCTTGAGTGTTTTCGCTAGGAGGATCATTACGTGATTGATGAGTGTTGGTGGAATCAAGGATGAAGAAAGTCTTCATGAGAGATATGTTTAGCGGTTCCATCATCTTGTTCACAAGTACGTACAACGGACTTTGAAATTGAGGATGGAAATGCATAACGTTGTGATAGAGGCGAGTCAAGAACATTCCATAAGGGATGAGTTTATTCTTGGAGCTTTGAAGATTTGCAATCACGCCTTAAGAAGTAGGCTGAGATTGTATGGTTTCTGTGTTAGCAAACAGTACAACATGTGAGCACAACAAGCGGGAAGGATTTCTCGATTTCCCCTAAGACTCCAAAAATTCTCACGTAGGATAAGTGCAAGAGGCTTGTACTCTTCTCGGATGTCCTGTGTGAAGATAATGTTTGGATCTGAGTAATATGGTTGAGGTTTGCATATTATGCGATTTAAATCTTCCAGGGAGGGTATGTGTGAACAGTATGGACTATTTTCTTCACGAAAGTTGAAGAGAGAATCAAGAAACCAATCTTCGGTGAAGGCACATTGTCCATGATTTGGAATCCGGAGGATGTGAGAAAAATGCCCAATGGTTAAAGTAAACTTTTGGTTTTTGATATAAAACCAAAGAGATAGAGAGCAATCCTCGTTATGAACGAGTTCAAATTGACGGAAGAATTCCATTATGAACCTTGGACATATCTTCTCGTTGACTTCAAGAACACATTCTAGTCCTATGGATCGGAAGGAGGTATTGATACCTTCTTCGAATTGTAGAGAGGTGTCTACAATCCGTCCTTCGTGGAAGTGACGGTTTTCGAGATTATTGAACCCACGGACATGATTGCCAGGTGTGTTGGGTTCAAGGGAGATGTTCGGAGTGTAGACGCTAGTGATTGAAAAATCAAACTCATATTCATGCGTCATAGTTGAACCTATAGAGGTGATGAGTTAATAAAAGGTGATGTTTGTGGTAAACCTATGATTATCTAACGTTTTTATTAGATTTTTATTAACAATGGTTTTTAACAAGAAAGACACTTAACTCAGTTATGGTTTTGACATTCTAGTGGAGTATTACTTTTTAGAAGAAAATTGGTTTTTAATTTGCATGAAAAATTGTTCTCCAGTAGGACGGATCCCACGGTTCCTTTTCAAAAGGGATCCGGCTAATATAACTTCCGGGATCCGTAGATCTGTTAATACAGAACCAGATTTTAAGAAAAGCATAGGTTTTTAGATCACAAGATAAGTGTTTTAGCCTACATTTTCTTTTAACATGCATACATGACTTTTAATGTATCACGAAAGAAAGAAATACAACTAAGAAAGATGATAAACACATAATAACCTAGATAACTAGACTATTAATAATATTTCATTTCAATACTAAGAATGATACAAAGAATTGGGTATATAACCCCAATGTAGATTAACAACACAAAGTAAATGTCTCCGTATGTGAACTTCATCATAGGGAACACAAGTGCGATGAGTGTTAAGGCGATGAGCACGAGGGCGATGTAAACCATTTTGAAGACGAACCTTCTTGGTTTCGGTTTAGATGAAATGGAGAGGAGGATGAAGTTTTGAATGAGATGAAATTTTTGAAATTGGAAGATTTGAAAAAGTGAGGATTTGGTAAAGTGGGCGTCGAGTGGCATATTTATGGGGAAGGAGTATTTTTCGAAATTAGTGTTTTGTTTTATTATTGGTTTAAAAGAAATAAAACATAAGTTTTATTTACCATGACTTTAGACGAGAAATATAACACGTATGTGAGAAAAGGGCTTCCTAATGAGGCTTCATGTAAAACATGTATATGCACAAAAGATAATCATATAAGTACCTAAATAGGCATACTTAATTATCAAGCAAAATAAAAAGAAAATCATACATTTAGCGCACTTAGGAATGTCTTTACAAATGACACAACAAATGTCACTTAGACGATTCCCCGCCCTTTGGTTTAAGATACCTTCTTAAAGAAGGTATTCTTGTTACCAAGTGATTCCTATAGCTTGGTGGGTATGAGCTTTGACTAATCAACGTGACAAAGAAGATTAGTGCAATTAAATGAAAAAAATAAAAAAATATTGTTATCAAATCAACATCCAAACATATAGGTTTAAAAAAACATGGTATTTGTTTTTATGAAAAACCTTCTTTGCAGTTTTCAATTAACCATGGATCGTATCAAGTTTTTAAAGTACAATATACTTCAAGAAACTTGGTAACGAAGCTCTGATGCCAATTGTGGAAAACTAGAAGGGGGGGGGGGGTTGAATAGTTTTGCCAATTAAAACTTCTTTTTAAATATTTAGATCGACTTATGTCAATCTATTTAGATGTGTGTGTTGGATGTTGATAAACAAGCATGTAAAGGTAAGTAATGAAAAGATAAGAGTAAGAAGCACAAAACCACAACGCGGGTATTTATAGTAGTTCGGCTACAAGGACACCTTCCTTGCCCTACTCCACTCTCCGAGTCACCTACTCGAGAGTTCTTAAGCACTACACCAATCTCCTTATGGCGGAGAAGCCTTCACAACGTCGCCTACCCTTTTCCAGTTGCTAGGCTAACCACCAGATTCTTTCACTCCAAGGTGAACCACACCTACACAACGTCGCCTACCCTTTATAAGGTACTAGGCTAAGTACCTAGTTTTTTCACTCCAAGGTGAACTACACCTTCACAACGTCGCCTACCCTTTATTAGGTACTAGGCTAAGCTCCTAGTTCCATTGCAATGGAGGAACTACTACCACACTACACCAACGACTAATCCCAAAGGAGATCTACTCCTTTACAACATCATCAAAGATATCAATATCCTTGGATCTAAAACTAGTCTATCTTGTACATCGAAACACATAGTTCCATTGCAATGGAGGAACTACTACCACACTACACCAACGACTAATCCCAAAGGAGATCTACTCCTTTACAACATCATCAAGGATATCAATATCCTTGGATCTAAAACTAGTCTATCTTGTACATAGAAACACACCATATCGAATGTACATCTAAGGCACCTTTCACTAATGCCTCTGACTAGATCTACAAGATACCTTTTACTAATGTCTTGTGTCTTGACTTCTAAGCACCTTTCACTAATGCTTCTAGTCTTGACTTCTAAGCACCTTTCACTAATGCTTCTAATCTTGACTTCTAAGCACCTGCCACAAGTGCTTATGATATAGACGGTAGATACCCTTCACTAATATCTTCGTCTTGACTCTTGAGACATCTTTCACTAATGTCTTCAACACTACACTTCTTTGAAGAAAGAAAGGAATCATCAACAAGAAGACTTCAGTAGCCTTGATGATGAGGAAGCATGGCAACTCATGGACTTGAGCTTGCTCGACTTCAAAGGTGGTGATCTTGCCTTTAAAAGGAACCTAAAAGATAACACAAAAAACAAAACTACAAACATAGATCTCTTGGATCTGAGGTTAGTGAGTTTTACACTCAGAGAGAAAGTGTGTTAGAAAGGGGTGAGAAATAATGAAGAAATAGCTCACTATTTATAGAAGACAAAATCTACTAATCCCCGGATCTCACGGATCCCTTCCACAAGGGATACGTCTAGCGTTAAGCTAGGGATCCGTGGGGACTCCCTTTTACCCATGGGTATTTTGCTTATGGGTCATGGGTCATGGGTTGAACCATGGATCTTTTGCTAGATACAATGTATCTTTGAGTGCAATGCACTTGGTCACTTGGGTATGGGTTGATCCATGGGTTATGGATATTATCCATGTATGATATAAGCATGATGTCATGCAATGGGTTATGGGTCAAGCTCCATGGCTCATGGGCTTTGGGTTGTACCCAACTACATTCAATGTATTTCCCAATGGGTTGTGATACTTAAGTTTCTACCCATTTATATTACCCAATATACTACATACTAGTTATGTGTATATTACCCAAATATGTAAACACTAGTTGTTGTACATATGTATTACTAAATCATAAAATCACTTATACTTGTTTTAGTGTTTTATGTGAAAATGTGAATATGTTAGAAACTATTAGTTTAAACCATTTACGTATTTTATTTGTTTCGTTAACATGATTTTACGTTTTTTATCGACAAAACATTAGAAGATCGTAAAATATAAATAAAAGTTTTTACGGCTTATTTGTATTAACACGCCACAACAGTGGCGTGTTTTTCTAGTGCTTTAACAAATTGTGCTTCTTTGTTTTCGCTAGTTGATGCATTAGTTTCTTGAAAACCTAGACCCTTTTGGTTGTTTCATGTTTTAATACTATCTAATATCATATCTAAAGTATTAGTGTTCATTCTAGCAATTTTAGAATCTAGATGATCAACTAGTGTTTGAAGTTGAACGCAAAGTTCACATTCACCACTTGCTATTTTTGCCTTTTCATACGTTTAATTTTGCCTTTTGATCTATGACTTCCTTTTCTAAACGTTGGTTTTGATTTTTCAAAAACTTGTTTTTGTTGATTACTTTTAAACTAATTTTTCAAAGTTTATCGAATTCATTATGCAACGAGTCATCATCTAATGATGAGCTACTATAGTATTCGTGACATACCTCGTCATTTGCCATGAGACAAATTTCTTCGTCCTCTTCCTTGCTCATTCCCCATGAACCGCTCACAAATGCGTTTTGATCATCCCGTTTGGGACACTTACTAATAAAGTGGTTTGGGTCCCCACATTTAAAGCAAGCACGATCATCCCTTGGCTTCTCGTCATCTTTGCTTTTTCCAAAATCCTTTCTTGTCGTCATACGGTTGTTTGACGTATCTTCCCTTCCTTCTAAAGAACTTTTTAAAGTCCTTTACCGCCATGGCATACTCCTCGTCATCACTATCCGAAGAGGATTTCTCTTCATCGCTTGAGACTTGCTTGGCTTTAAGGGCAAGAGATTTGTGTTTCTCTTTTACTTTTAGGACTTCGGAATTTTAGCGAGAACAAGCTCATAGACTTTTAAGTTGCCTATGAGTTCATCAAGGGTGAGCATTGTCAAATCTTTTGACTCTTCGATTTCCGTCACCTTAGATCTCCACTTGGATGGAAGTGCCCTTAGATATCTCCTAACATGGTTACGGCTAGAGAAAGATTCATCAAGTGCTTGTAAAGATGTAATAATAGTATTAAAATTAGCAAAAGAATGATCTATAGTTTCCTCATCCGATATTGAAAATTATTCATATTGTTGAACAAATAAATCAATTTTATTATTTTTAACTTATTGATTAGAGGTTTTAAGCATAGAAATTCTTTCGAATTCCTTTTTCGGTAAAGCATTATATAAAACCAATTTAGCTTCACTATTTTTGGAAAGCTTTTTCTTAATGTCATCGTTGAGTTTATCATGAGGTATGTTAACCAAATTTCCTTTATCATCTTTTGTTGTAGCTTCAAAATCGCCTTCAACAATGATGTACCAAAGATCAATATCTTTAGACTTCACATATGTTTCGAATCTATTTTTCCAATATATAAAACCATTAGTTTCAAGTAGTGGTGGTCGTTGCATAGATTGCCCTTCCTTATAGTTTTCAGAACCCATAGTGATCAAAAAGTTTTTAAAATACGATTTACTTTAAAACTTTAATAAACTTAGCTCTTGATGCCAAATGTGGAAAACTAGATGGGGGGTTGAATAGTTTTGGCGATTTTAAGTTAGTTTTAAAAAATTTAGATTCGGTATTATGTGAAATCGTATGGATGAAGAGAAAGTATAGATCTAATGATAATGCAAGTAAATAAAGTAAAGTAAGGGATAGAAATGACACAACCGATTTATAGTGGTTCGGCTACAAGGACACCTTCCTTGCCCTACTCCACTCCCCAAATCACCTACTCGAGAGTTCAAGCACTATGTCAACAAACTCCTTCAACTTGGCGGAGAAGCCTTCACAACGTTGCTTACACCTTTTTCCGGTACAAAGCTAAATACCGAGTCTGTAATACCGTGGACCAAACCAACACGACTATTACACAACAACTATGTGAAATATCAAATACAAGATCTTTGCTACAGAAATATTGTGGAGGAACAAATCAATCAAGGACCCCTTGCTTGGATGACTTGTAGAATGCTCGTGATGTCGCCTTAGAGAATGACCTATATGAGATTCACTAAAGAAAGAAAGAAGAACAACTCACTAGATCAAGTGATCTTTTGTTAGAAGTGAATGAGAGTATATGAGAGAGTTAGTAAGAAGAGGGGTGAGTTAGAATGAAGAGATGGCTCTCTATTTATAGGCAAAACTAGCCACTGTTCCCCGAATCCCTCCCTTAAGGGATCCGTCTAGTGTAAAGCTAGAGATTCGTGGGATGCTCCTCTTTGCCCATGGATTTTTTGGTTATGGGTTATTGGTCATGGGTTATGGGTTGGTCCATGGGTATTTCATTAGATATACTATATCTAATAGATGCAATGCATCTAGTCAAATGGATATGGGTCAATGCCATGGGTTATGGATATGATCCATGGGTTGTGTTTTTTACCCATCCTAATAAACTATTACAACAAATGATTTATTACAACAATTTGTATTAAGTGACTATATGTAAATGCTTTACAAAAATAATATGTATCCTTATAGTTTTACTTATGATAACATTATATTTGTTATCAACAAAACACAAAGAGATCGCAAAATATTAATAAACGTTTTTACGGTTTATTTGTATTAACCATTAAGAATCTTACAATGCTTGGAATAAGATTACAAATGGTGAAGTAATGATTCCCAAAGTATTGGGGTAGTCTCCTTGGGGGTTTGACCTCCAAATGTTGGACTTCTGGAACTCTATACTTTCCTGGACTTCTAAGGACGAATTTGAGAGCTAAGAGCTTTATGTTTGATGAGTAGAGAGTTGTATTGAAGTGTGTGTCTCATATGCTCACAAGAGGTCTCTATTTATACTAGTTCCAAGGCCTAGGTTATTAATTGCTGAACTTGGCCTCCAAGGAGTTAGGAAGGGACTAGAATACAACAAGAGAAGGACCTAGAATCGTTTGGATACAATGGGGAAGCTTAATGATGAAGAAATAGCAGAAACAGGACTTCCAACCGGATCGGTCGCATGACCAGCCGATCCGATTGGTCTTCTTGCATTAACCCAGCCGAATCGGTTGCGGGTGGCAACCAATCGGCTAGTCTGTCTTCATGGGCACTTTTTGACCACTTTCCAGCTGATCCGGTTGGGGTGCGACCGATTCGGCTGGTCTTCCTGAGTGATGGAAAATTGACCTTTTTCTTGATTCTGACTTGTAGAGCTTGGTTCTTCAATCATCTTGGTCTTCTATGATACTTGAAATGCTGACTTGTGCTTGACATGCTTCACTGAAACGTGAATCTTCCTTTTGTTGAATATTCTTTAACTTTTCCTTCCGTTTCCCTGCACTTGGTTTTAAATACTAGACAAACATCTTTTGATGCGATTAAGCACTAAAATCATACAAATATAACCAAATAACATATACAAAAACACGCATAACGCTACTGAAAACATGTACAATCTGAGCGTTATCAAATTCCCCTACACTTAAACTTTGCTTGCCCTCAAGCAAATCTAGAAAATAAAATATCCACTAGTACAAAATTATGATTACGAAAAATATGATGCAAATACACCAAGTACAAGTTTGAGAGAAGATTCATCAATTTAGCTTTTAAGGAGATGTTTGACAATATCCAATGATTTTGTTGCATGATTAATATTTCAAAACACCTCATGAAAAAGGAACGAAATATAATTCACTTAATCACTCAATTTTTAGTGGAGTAAGAAGATAAATCACACTCATTGCTCAGTCATGATTAGATTATTACCATAGGCTTGTACAAGAAACAAAACTCCACCGACGTATGCGGAGCACCAAGCAAACATCTAAAGAGGACTTTTATTCGGGTTGAAATGTTAGGCTTAGGGTACAGGGTATGGATAAGGCATGGGAATGTTTATGAAATTGGTGTTAAAAGAAAAATAGAATCAAGTCTAATACCCATGTTGCTAGTTACCAAACAATCCACAAACCAATAAATGATTATAGCTTCATTTTCTTTTTCTTCGGATTTCCACAACTCTTCGCTTTGATTCGCCATAACAACTTTTGTTTGAGCATAGCACATTGGCTAATACATTTTTTTAACATAAACTCTTTCTTTGAAATGGCTCATACAACTGACAAGGTGCGGTTACTCATAATCATCAAAACAATCATCTCACACCAGGTGACTAGCAACCAACCGTTTAGACATTGACAAGGGTTAGGCTAAGGTTTAAAGTGTAAAATATTTTTGTATTTTCTGGATTTATCAAAAACGAAAAGGATGGCTCAGAGGGTGTAACTAGGGGTATCTAGCGCTAAAGATGAGTGCTACAAATGGTTCCATGTGGCTGGTTAACTAACCGATGTGGTTAGCTAATATTAGATGTAAAATGGAAGGCCATTTGGGTTAAAATCCTAAGGTGCCTCTTTATCACACGAATTCACTTATATCATACTCAATGCGATCTCACTGCTAGCCCGGTAATGATTTACATGTGCAAGTTCTAGAATAAATAAAATCACCGGCACACTCATAGCAAAAGATTCAAGCATAAAAGATGTATGCTTTATATAGAACAGGCTCAAATCCTCACAGTTTTATTGGAAAGGGCTATAATTTGTGCTAGAAAATGTTATCGATCCTAGATGGATTGCAATATTAATCGGAACACATCTCAAATTTTCAAATATTACCAATTTTACATGTGGTTTGATCTAGTTATTCTAATATATTATCCTAAAAGAGTGAAAATGATAACGCTACACGCGTCGTTCGGGGTCAAAGGAACTTCCTTTTCTTCGAGCAAGTTTTATAACACCCTAGGCAGTGAACCTAATCGTTGTAGTGTAGTATTAGGGTAAGCCCCGGGTATTGATATCGTTCTCTAGGGGAATAGGAATGCTAGTGAGAAGTTACTACGCTAAGGTTGGGGTTGAGGAAGATTATTTTTTATCTTTTTATGTTTTTTAGAAAATGGAAAGGTACGAATCTCGGGGTTTGGATTTGGGGGTTGGTATTTCTACCGATTACTCTACTTAACTAATTATCTAGTCTAAGGTGTATGTAGTCTATGTCTAATTATTGTGTGCTCGTATGATAGTTTAAAGATGTGTTTACTTAGGTTTTATTACTCCTTAATTATCTCCTATTGATGGTTGAATTGTCACGTCCTTATTCTTAATTGTGTTGTGTGTCTAAAGTCATAGGGTATGCGTTTATCCCTAACTCTTTGAACTTACCAAAGGGTCTCGTCTACAATAACCTCTAGAAATTATAAACTCTAACTCTAAGGCACTCTTTGGGTGGTTTATCCTACAACCGCTCTAGGTGTTATAGTCTAAGGTTCACAAAGATTAATCAAGCATTAATTACACAACGAATGACCTATCGCAATACTAGATCATTAAAAAATTAAGATAAAAGACAACCAATCAATATTCAATAATTAAGTTTCCTATTCCCTAAGCAAACACACAAGTAAATTAGCCGGACATGGAGAACATGCAAGCATACACACAAATAATTGAAGACATAATTGAATTAATGAAGTAAAACACTTATCTTGATGTAAGATAGGGTTTGGAACCCTAAAATACTGTACAAGACAGCCTTGGTTCGGTTTAGGTTTTTACTCCAAAAGACTACACACTAATACTGAAAAATACGGATTCTATATATAAGATTATGCGACGGCGTCACCTTATGAGTTGTGACGCCGTCGGGTCGCCGTCATTAGGGTTTCGTCTTGCCACGTTAGTCTTGCGACGGCGTCACCTTATGCTTGTGACGCTGTCCCTTCAGCTTCTGACGGCGCCGTTGGATCAAATCTAGGCCGTCGAGTTGACGGGCCTACTCTTTAAAGCCCGACACCGTCACTTGAAAATAAAATTTGGCTTCGTGCCGTCACAAAATGCTTTCACAGCCGTCGCGATAGCATGACGCCGTCACCTTGTACTTCAGCAGCTTTAGTGTCTCGATTTCTTGACTTTGGCCATTTTCTTCAGATATCGCGCCTTTTCGTCTAAAAAAGTGCCATTACAGCAATTTGCCTTCAAGAGACCTAAAAAGTGAAAAGGAACGATATTAAGTAATAACGGATACAAAGTGATCAAATAAGGGCTTAAACGACCCCTCAAAAAGGTACATTTTAAAACCTTATCAAATATCCCTACACTTGGTATTTGCTTGTCCTCAAGCAAATGTGCTTTTAGCCAATTAATTTATAAGTTAGGGGTCATGAAGCATTGGTTTAAAACAGTCCACAACACATATAAGCCCCGCAAAAGTCATAACAAGCACGGAAATTACATATTAGCACCTCACATGGGGTTTTTGGATACTCACATCTCTCGGGTGTATAGGAAATATATCAAGTTGGAAATGGAAGATAAACACTCATTGACCGGTCCTAGTACATAGATTACCATAGGCTTGAGAATAGATCAAACCTCCATCGCTTTGGCGTAAGCACCTAGGAAAGACTATCAAAGAGGTCTTTTAAAGGGTTGTAACGTTAGGCTTACGTTAGGGAAACAAAGGGTTTGGTGGGATAGGCTATTTAGTGGTGGCAAGTCAAAAATATCTATGTTACAAGCATACGAAGAATGGCGTTGCTAAGCCAAGACTCGACACTCTAAACTCTAGATAACTTAAACAAACAAACATAAATTTAAATGATAGATGTAGGACGGTAGCTCGTTTTTTTTTTTTTTTTTTTTTTTTACACTATTTTTCTTTTCTTTTCTCATTTTCTATTTTTTTCGATTTTTTTTTCCATACACTTTTACTCTACCATCCTCTACGGTAATATCAAAATGATAGGGATTTATAGGCACATCCCTACACTTGAGTTTTTATTACTCTAACACTAATTTAACCCGAATTGAAAAGATCAAAACACTTGGGGTATATTATTACGCAAATAAGGGAATTTAACGTTCCCTTTCAGTCATTAAACTTTAACTTTTCCCATGAGTCCCAATCGTCCCAAAACTGTGTACAAAGGATATGACTCGACTTAGCAACTCATGCAAGCAACTAGATAATTGAACTAAGGGATTAGGGTGATAACAATAATGCACTAAAAGTGAGTGCATACAGGGTAGGCTAAGGCGATTTGGGTGTACATTTGGGGGTGGGGTGTAAACAATGCTCTTCATTGATATTCCGGAAAAACCAAAACATCACGAGAACCGCGAAAAGGATAGGCTCTGAGGGGTTAACTAGGGGTATCGTGTACTAAAGATGAGTCAACGCAAAAGGTGTGGGGGAATTACTCAACCGAGATGGAAGAAGTAATTATATTACGGGTATCAAACAAGGGTTATCCTAATGCCTCTTATCATTTAGTTATTCTTAACTACACAAGTGTAGTCTTACTAGCGATCTCGGAATGCATCACAAAACAAGTTCTAGAATCTATTATACTACCGGTTCACACTCTAAGCATTAAAGATGAATGCTTTAATTCCTACTAATCTAAGGGCGATCCTCACATTTTGGGTGGAATTTAGGAGGTAAAGGGTTTTTGTGCTAGTCATGCAACTTCCTATCCGTGAGACGCTTTTGTTAAGACTAATGGCCCACTCCTATATGTCATAAAAAAATTTAAATTTGGTGCCAAAATTACCCTAACCAACATTTTCTCATGGTTTATTACACAAATATAATTAGACAAAGTAAATAATCAAGGATAAGCATAGTTTCAAAGTTCCCGTTTTATTTTCCTTCCCTACACTTAAACTGAACATTGTCCCCAATGTTCCCCGAAAGTATCATAGTTATGATAATGGAAGGTAATTAAAAACGAAAGAAACTAGTACTCTCCTGATTAGCTCGGTAGGATCCGTGTAAAGTGGTGGTTAAATCTTTTCCAAGAAGAATGTATGCGTGAAAAGCTCCTTCCAACCTTATGTAACTTCTTCTTGATAAATTAAACCTGCACATTCAAAGAAAACAAACAAAACCTTCGCGTAAAATCGGCGGTAATAATATATATAAGACTCGACTAACCTAGGATATAATGCTTGTGGAATGGATGTTTACAGAATTTCTGGAAAATTAAGAACTGGAAAATTCCAAAAATTTTATAAGTAGCTCGAAAAACGAGAAAAAGTAATCTGTTGTTTTATTCCTTCTGACGGCCGCCGTCAGGTTGCGATCCCCGACAGTCGTTATCCTGACAAAAACTATTTTCGGAAAAAATTCTGGATAATTTACATCTTTAGAATCTGGAAAAATTTCCTGCAAAACATCCATTATGACTCGATACAAGCATTTGACTCAAACAAACACACATGTATATCTTTTAAATAATTGTAATTCTCATTTTCACGTTCTTTGAAAACGTGTGTAATCCTCCCTACACTTATCCCTTATGTAAAATACCTTTATATGTAATTACGACGAGGTTAAAGACAAAATAAAGCATTTTTACAAATTCAAACATGAGAATAAACAATCAATAAAAGATATACGACACACAATTAAAAATGAAAAACAAATACACATGGGTTGCCTCCCAAAAAGCGCTTGTTTTTGTTCGAGTCACGAGCCTGACTCTACCCTTATTTAACGGATAAGGGGAGGTTTTCCCTACACTTAAGTTTAAGTGCGGGTGATAGTAGCGATACACACCCTTAGGGTGGAAATTTGCTACGTGAGGAGAGGGTGATGGGTGATTTATATGCTCAAAGGAGTGTGCTCCATTCATTATAACCTTACCTACGTCTATTGGTATAGTGGGTGAATCAAATCTCTCTTCTAAAAATGGATTATCTTCTATCAACTTCAAAAGATTCTTAGTTAAGGATCCATCTTGACCTAATAAACCCGTCTTAAACCCATAGTGTTTCTTGTTATCAACCATGAATGGGTGGTATAAGTGTGTAAGGTCATGGGTTACTCCTATATTAGCTTCCACTCTACATGGATTAGAGTCTACCACCTTTATCAAGCAACTACCCAGACCATTTATTTTGATGGGTGGATTGGGGCCTAATTCAATTCCAAGATTCACATCTAAAGACTGAAAATTGGGTAAGGTTTTTGGTTGAGGCTCTGTTTTATCAAAATTAGGAACTTCCCTAGGACTAAGAGAGAGGTCATGACAACAAGCATCTAAACCTACATTCTCTAGTGGCGTTTGGTCCAAAGGTTCTATGTCAATCGGGGTTCCTATAGTCTCTTCTACTTCTTCCGGGTAAGTTATAAGCGATGTGTGTTCCTCAAGTGATGGTAGGGCTTGTGTGCTTGGAGTTTCCATCTTATTCTCCATTATATCTAGATCTCCTAAATGTTCATCATGTGTTTTAGTATGATCTAACCCAAATACACTCCTAAGCATCTCAAATCCTTCTTTAGCCATTTCAAATTCTTGGTCCGATTCATAAGAATTGTTCTAAAAAACTTGACTACTATGTTCTATTTGCCTAAAGGATTCCTCATGTGTGTCATATGTTTCAACTCTAACCATCTCACAATCTTGTTTGGGTTTAGGTTCCATGTTCTTAAAAACTAGGTCTTTTTGATCATGATGCCTAAGGTTAGATAAATCCTCCTTATCCATTACCTCAAGTTGTGACAATCTGTGGTTTATACTTAGGAGGCTTTTCCCAAAAATTTTCTAGAGGGTCTCACTAAAAGGAGTTGATTCTAACAATGATCGTTGAATAGAAGCAACACAAGCACAAAATTTATCAAACCCATCCAACCTTACACCCATCTCCTTTTGGATATCTCTAAGTTCACTCACAAATTCATTAGAACAATAAAAACCAATCCAATCTGCGAAATTCAATTGTTCCTCATTTGTTAATGATTCAAATGCAATTTCACTTGCCATAGCGACAAATGAAAAGGGTTTTACGAACACTAACACAAAGAAGGGGGATAGACTACAAGGAAGCTAATAAAAAGAAAAAATCTCACTTGATAGGAATCTTGTGAGTAGACCTAAACGAGATATAAATCGCAACAATAACTATTCCCCGGCGCCAAAAACTTGATAACGCTAAGCGCGTCGTTGAGTCAAAGGAACTTTCTTTTCTTCGAGCAAGTTTTATAACACCCTAGGCAGTGAACCTAATCGTTGTAGTGTAGTATTAGGGTAAGCCACGGGTATTGATATCGTTCTCTAGGGAAATAGGAATGCTAGTGAGAAGTTACTACGCTAAGGTTGGGGTTGAGGAAGATTATTTTTTATCTTTTTATGTTTTTTAGAAAATGGAAAGGTACGAATCTTAGGGTTTGGATTTGGGGGTTGGTATTTCTACCAATTACTCTACTTATCTAATTATCTAGTCTAAGGTGTATGTAGTCTATGTCTAATTATTGTGTGCTCGTATGATAGTCTAAAGATGTGTTTACTTAAGTTTTATTACTCCTTAATTATCTCCTATTGATGGTTGAATTGTCACGTCCTTGTTCTTAATTGCGTTGTGTGTCTAAAGTCGTAGGGTATGCGTTTATCCCTAACTCTTTGAACTTACCAAAGGGTCTCGTCTACAATAACCTCTAGAAATTATAAACTCTAACTCTAAGGCATTCTTTGGGTGGTTTATCCTACAACCGCTCTAGGTGTTATAGTCTAAGGTTCACAAAGATTAATCATGCATTAATTACACAACGAATGACCTATCGCAATACTAGATCATTAAACAATTAAGATAAGAGACAACCAATCAATATTCAATAATTAAGTTTCATATTCCCTAAGCAACCACACAAGTAAATTAGCCGGACATGGAGAACATGCAAGCATACACACAAATAATTGAAGACATAATTGAATTAATGAAGTAAAACACTTATCTTGATGTAAGTTTGGGTTTGGAACCCTAAAATACTGTACAAGACAGCCTTGGTTCGGTTTAGGTTTTTACTCCAAAAGACTACACACTAATACTGAAAAATTCGGATTCTATATATAAGATTACATATGCGACGGCGTCACCTTATGAGTTGTGACGCCGTCGGGTCGCCGTCATTACGGTTTCGTCTTGGCCACGTTAGTCTTGCGGTGGCGTCACCTTATGCTTGTGACGCCAGTCCCTTGACCGCCTGGATCAAATCTAGGCCGTCCCGAGTTGCGACGGCCTACTCTTTTAAAGCCTGACAATCGTCACTTGAAAATAAGAAATTTGGCTTCGTGTCCGTCACAAAATGCTCCGACGGCGTCGCTAGGTTAAGCAGCGACGCGTCACCTTGTATTTCAGCAGCTTGAGTGTCTCGATTCTTGACTTTGGCCATTTTCTTCGTATATCCGCGCTTTTCGTCCAAATAAGTGCCATTACAGCAATTTGCCTTCAAGAGACCTAAAAAGTGAAAAAGAACGATATTAAGTAATAACGGATACAAAAGTGATCAAATAAGGGCTTAAACGACCCTTCAAAAAGGTACATTTTAAAACCTTATCAGAAAATAACTAGATCACAAGAGCAAATAAAAATTTAAATTTAAGCTTAAAAACTCTAATTTTCCTATTCACCCCCACACTTAAGTTAAACATTGTCCTCAATGTGCAAAACGATCTTCAAAGTATAAAAATAGGGAAATAGAGATAAAACCAGATATTCGAATGAGTTTGTCAGCTTAATTTTCTTTGATCCAAGCATCCACTTGAGTAATCATTACCTGCACAAAATCTTATATACAAACAAAAAGATCTTTATTAAGATGTGGCACCCCCCTCCCCAATTAAGTTCAACCAAAGGTTTAAACTTTGGGATGTGACCACATAAAATCAAATCTGAAACACACGGGTTGCCTCCCGAGAAGCGCTTGTTTTTATTAACGAGTACTCAGCCTGACTCAAATCTTCCCAAATTTACTTGGCCGCAGTTGCAGCCTTGAACATCTTGAAAAGTTCGAGGACATACATGAATTCTTCACCAGTTGTATCAATATCGCTCCAGATGAATTCAGCAGATGGTTTCCAAGGAACACTTTGTGGGATTCTTCCTGGAAAAGGTGCTACCAAGGTGATGGTTTCGAATTCATTTTCAGGTAAAACTGTCTCAACTGGAATTTCATTCATTTGCTCCTTATCGTAGTACAATTTGATTCGGTGCCCATTAACGATAAAACTTCCACCCTGTTTGTCATAAAGTTTGACATATCCGGATGGATATCCATGTTTAACGATATACGGGCCAAACCATCTCGGTTGCAGTTTAGGAGCTTTGAATTTAAATTTCATGTTGAAAAGCAGAACTTTATCTCCGGCTTTGAATTCTTTTCGAATTCGCAGCTTTTTGTTGTGATAAGCTTTTGTTATGGCTTTATACAGTTTGAAATTTTCATAAGCTTGGAGTATCAATTCGTCGAGTTTGTGCAATTGCAAAAATCTATTTTCTCCAGCTATTTTGAGATTGGTGTTTCAGTTTCTAAGAGCCCAGTAAGCACGATGTTCAACTTCGAACGGCAAATGACAAGTTTTCCCATACAGGAGTCTGTAAGGAGTTGTGCCAATAGGAGTTTTGTAAGCCGTACGAAATGCCCACAGAGCATCATTAAGTTTCTTCGACCACACTGAAGGATTGTCCTTCACTATTTTTTTGAGTATTCTTTTAAGAGCTGTGTTGGAGTTTTCAACTTGGCCACTGGTTTGTGGGTGATAAGCTGTCGAAAATCGATGAAGAACTCCATATCTTTTTATGGTTTTCTCCATTTTTTGGTTACAGAAATGGGTTCCTCGGTCGCTTATCAAGGCTTTGGGAATTCCATAACAAGCGAAAAGCTTTTTGAGAAAATTAACGACGACACGAGCATCGTTTGTTGGTAAAGCTTCTGCTTCTGCCCATTTTGACAAGTAATCTATAGCAACGAGAATGTATTCGTATTTGTAGGATTTAGGAAATGGTCCCATGAAATCAATTCCCCAAATATTGAATATTTCACATACCTGAATGCTTGTCAATGGCATTTCGTCTCTGTGTGAAAGGTTGGTGGTTCTTTGGCAAGCATCACAGTTTTGGACAAGTGTAGGTGCTTCTTTGAATATTATTGGCCAATAGAATCCAACATCAAAAACTTTTTTAGCTGTGGTGGAAGGACCATAATGTCCCCCAGTAGGGCCATGATGACATTCATCAAGAATTTTTCGGGTTTCGGAACCAGAAACACACCCTTGGATCGTTCCATCAGGGCACATTTTGAAAAGATAAGGTTCTTCCCAAAAGTAGTGTTTAAGTTCCGAAATGAATTTACTCTGTTGAGCGTAGGTTAATATTTTTTTGAGAATTCCTCCAACGAGATAGTTCGCAAAGTCATCAAACCAAGGATCTTCGTTTTCATCAACCGTCATGAGGGTTTCATCAGGGAAGTAATCATCGATTTCTTCTTCCTTCAACTCCTCTAGATCTGGATTTTCAAGACGTGACAAGTGATCAGCGGCTAGATTCTCTGCTCCCTTTTTATCTTTGATTTCGATGTCAAATTCTTGGAGTAGCAGAATCCATCGGATGAGACGCGGTTTAGCATCTTGCTTGGTGAACAGATATTTAAGTGCCGAGTGATCGGTGAACATGACTGTTTTTGAAAGCACAAGGTAAGATCGGAATTTGTCGAATGAAAAAACTAAGGCAAGTAATTCTTTTTCTGTGACTGTATAATTTTACGGAGCACCATTCAGTGTCTTGCTACCAAAATATATTGGCCAAAAGTGTTTTCCTTCTTGTTGGCCTAAGACTGCTCCAACAGCGAAATCGCTTGCATCGCACATAAGCTCGAATGGTAGTGACCAATTAGGTGAAACCATGATCAGAGCACTAGTCAGTTGAGATTTCAATGTTTCGAATGCTTTTATGCAATCAGCATTCAAGTCGAAGACAGAATCCTTCTCAAGAATTTTTGTCATCGGACGAGATATTTTCGAAAAATCTTTGATAAATCGGCGGTAGAAACTGGCATGTCCTAAAAAACATCTAACGGCTTTAACGTTAGTTGGTGGTGGAAGTTTTGTGATAACGTCTATTTTTGCTTTATCTACTTCCATGCCCACACTAGAAATTTTGTGTCCAATCACAATTCCTTAGGTCACCATAAAGTGACATTTTTTCCAGTTAAGGACAAGATGTGCAGCTTCGCATCTTTCGAGCATTTTATCAAGGTTTGAAAGACAAGCTTCAAATGAGTTTCCGAAGACTGAAATGTCATCCATGAAAACTTCCATGGAGGTTTCAAGCATGTCTTGGAATATGGCTATCATACACATTTGAAAAGTTGCAGGTACATTACACAAACCAAAAGGCATACGCCAATATGCGTAGGTTCCAAAAGGGCAAGTGAAGGTGGTCTTTTCTTGATCATTAGGATCGATTGGAATTTGAAAGTATCTTGAAAATCCATCGAGGAAACAAAAGAATTTATTCCCTGCTAGTCTTTCAAGAATTTGATCCATGAACGGTAGTGGAAAATGATCTTTTCTGGTGGCTTTGTTTAATTTACGATAGTCAATACAAACGCGTGCCAACCAGGATTCTGCTAGGAACTAGTTCATTCCGTTCGTTAGTCACAGCCGTCATTCCTCCTTTCTTGGGGACACAGTGAACGGGACTCACCCAAGGACTATCCTTGATCGGGTAAATGAAACCAACATCGAGAAGTTTGATGATTTCCTTTTTGATAATTTATTTCATATTGGGATTGATTCGACATTGACGTTCCATAACAGGTTTAATCCCATCTTTAAAATTGATTTCTTGTTTGCTGAAATTGGGACTAATTCTTGGGATATCAGATGTTTTCCAAGCCAAACCTTGTTTATGATTTTTGAGGACAGAAACTTAACTTTCTTTCTCCTTTTCCTCGAGTAATGAAGATATGACTACTGGAAGAAGTGAGTTTTCCTCCAGGTAAGCATATTCAAGATGATCAGGGAAAGGTTTGAGCACGAGATCTATTGGTGGTTCTTCAAGAGAAGATTTTATTCTCATCTAGTCATGGAAAGTTATTTCTTCGAAATTTTCTTCCTCCATTTCTTCCTCCTCTGTTTTATCTCCTTTGAATTATACTTTCATAAAATCAACAAACTCTTTATCAAAGTTTGTTTCGTTCATTTTTTCAGAAGTAGTCATGAATGGATCAGATTCGTTAAGTAATGCATCCAATTCTTCGTCAGTGACTTCATCGATAACATCGATGTTGAAAGAAGTGTCATCACTGGAACGTGGATAGCGCATTGCTTTATCGATTAGAAAGGTGATTCGATCTTCTCCAACTCCAATGTTGAGTTCTTTTCCCTTTACTTTGATGATTGCATCAGCAGTATTTAGGAAAGGTCTTCCTAAGATGAGTGGGACTTTACTATCTTCTTCCATCTCCATGATTACAAAGTCCACGGCAAAAATGAATTTACCAACTTGAACGAGCATATTCTCATCAATTCCAACAGGATATTGATAAGAATTATTTGCTAATCGAATGATCATCTTTGTCGGTTTAAGGCTGTTGTTGGATAATTTGGAATACAGAGAATAAGGCATCAAATTGATACTTGCGCCAAGGTCGGCTAAAGCATCGCATTGAATATTATTCCCGAAAGTGCATGGAATAAGAAAGCTCCCAGGATCTCCGAGCTTTGGCGGAATTTTGTTTTGAACGACGGCTGTGCATTCTTCGTTATGGAAGGTAGCTGATATTTTCTCTAGCTTGCTCTTGTTGTTTAGAAGTTCTTTCAAGAATTTCCCGTAATTGGGCATTCCGGCTAAGACATCAATGAGGGGAACATTCAGTCTAACCTCTTTGATTATTTCAATGAACTTCTTATATCGTTCTTCCATTTTTTCTTTCTTAAGGCGTTGAGGATATGGAATTTTTGGTGTGTACGCCTTTAGAGGATGGAATGGTTTTCTTTTTGGTGGTTTGTGTTGGGTTGGTTTCCTCAGCTTCATCCTCACTATCTTGGGTGATAGGAGTATTTTCGTTTGGATTTGGTGGTGGATCGTCACGAGACCACTTCTTGTGAACAACACCGATATGCTCATTTTTCTTTGTGGTGGATCGGATACGTTTTATCGTTTGATGGTTTTGGATTGGATTGGGTGTTACTTGGTAATGAACCAGATGGTCGAGAGGAATGTTGGTCAGAAAATCTACCAAATTTGTTTTCGAGATCTTGGATAGATGCTTGATGATTTTTCTGTCCCTGCTCAACTTTAGCTTTGAGATTGAAAAACTGATTTTTGATGAAATCATTCGTAGATTTTTGAGCAGTCACGAATTCTCTCATGGTTTTTTCGAATTCGGATTCTTCCATCTTTTTGTCAGAGTTTTGTGCGGGCGGATTTTCAGTTCGGGGTTGAGAATCACTATTGTTATTCCTTGGTTGGCGATCTTGCCAATTTCCAGAATTTCTTCCGTAATAATTACCGCGATATCCTCCTCCACGGTATCCTCCTTGGACATAATTCGCTTCACCTTCGTTAGGTCCACCCACGGGTTTATCGTCGCACTCAGACGATGGGTGATTTCCTCCACAACTGTTGCATCCATCTCGCATTTCCTTCATTTCTCCTTTGATATCTTTGTATTGCGAGTCGATTTTCGTGGTTAAGGCTTCCATTTTCTCCATGAGTTTCGAGGTATCGGATTTTTCCACAAAATCAACGGTTTTTCGAAGGGGCTTGGTTTTTTAATCTTTAGACCAATCGAGTTAATTGGTGTGCATCGTTAGGAGTCTTATAGAGAAAAATTCCTCCGGCATCAAGGATACCTTGAGAGATTTCATCTAGTCCATGGTAAAAGATTTGGATAATGGTTCCTTTGGATAGTCCATGTCCATGACAACTACGAAGCAAATCTTTAATCCGAAGCCATGCTTCGACAAGTGATTCGTTAGGGTTTTGTATGAAAGCACGAATTTCTCCCATTAATCGATCAAACATGGCAGGTGGAAAGAATCGGCTTACAAAGGCTTGCCTCATATCCTCCCAAGTATTGATAATTACTGGGATCAATTCATTGTACCATACTTTTGCATCTCCGGCTAGTGATGATTTGAAAAAGTTTAAGTTTGATGGCATTGAAATCGATGTCGCCATACCAGAACATGCCGCAAATTTTGATGAATTCGTCAATGTGCTTATGCGGATTGGCCCGCGCATGGCCATCGAATTGGTGGTCTTTGATCATAGAAAGATGATGACCATTCATGGCGAAGTTGTCACCAAGGTTGACAGCAACAATAGCACTCCCAGGGGTTGGTGCTATGGCTCGGTTGGTTCCCCACATGGGTTGATCGTCCGCCATGGGAAAAGGTAGATTGGTGAAAGGGTTGTAAACAACTTTGGCTTCTACAAGGTTATCAAATGGTGGGTTTGGTACTCTAGGTACACGATTTTCTAAGGGTATAAAAGGTGTGCTTCTTCTTTGTCGAATCAAACGTTCGAGGTTGGTAAGAGGTGAGATTGGTTCTATTCCAGCTGCACGAGTGTTCATACAATGACCTAGAGAATCCAGGCAATATCTAAACACACGGACAAACAAAGAAAACAGATTTTCGGACAGAAACGGGCGAGGAGCGACCGATCGGTTAGATCAAATTGGTTATGGATTTTGGCGCAACAGGATCGGTTGTGAAGATGACCGATCGATTAGATCTTATTGTTTTTTTTTAAATGGATTGACTGATGTGGATTCAAAACTTGCTGAAACACAATCAAATCCCCGACAGCGGCGCCAAAAACTTGATGTGCTACGTGTGTACAAGTTTTTAAATTTATAAAAGACAATTTACCAATTTTACCAATAACACATACGAGCAAGTGCACTCGTCCGTTATAGCAAGATTTAGAAGGTAAGTCAGGATCGTTCGCAGGGATTTGAGTGAATCTGATTAACAAGTCTAAATCAACTAAGGCAATCTAAAAGAAAATTACAATAAGAATATATATAATGAAATTGAGATGATTAAAAACTACACTTGCTTAAACTAGTTTCTTATCCTTGATTAGTATGATTGTGTTAACCTCTTAACATGTTGGTTATGATAATTAGTTGGTGTACTAATCTATTGTTCTTACAATTTAACCTTTGTCAAGATTTTAGTTCATAAAAACAAGCATTAAGTTTAACAAATCAATTCAAGATCAATTCAAGTTTCATAAGTTTACTTTCACAAACTTAAACACAAAAACATCCATTTGCCTTATCAAATTTGCTTAAGAAATGGTCAATACAAAAGGTAACCGATTATAGACAAAAGTTTACAATTGATTGTAAACAACTAATCTTACGACCTTTTAGTTGTTTCCAATCAATCCAACTTGATAATCAAAAAGCGTTCTTATTACAATCACACTTTAGTTTCTTTGTTTAATCAAGAATAATGGGTAAAAACAATCATCCATAGACAAAATGATTATAACTAGTTGAATAACAATAAGTTCTTTCCACCTCTACGATTAGTATCAGCTAGTCAAACTTGATTAACAAATGTCACTATGAAACTTTAACACAATTGGATATTAGAATCAACTTGAAATTGAATTAAAACATGTTAACACAATCATAAACTAATCACATGATAATCAACATCATTTAAGCAAGTGTATAAAGAAACTAGCTACTCATAGCAAACATAAACATAAACTCAGAACTTTGAACATTAGAAAACATGATTAAAAATATTACAATGCTTGGAATAAGATTACAAATGGTGAAGTAATGATTCCCAAAGTATTGGGGTAGTCTCCTTGGGGGATTGACCTCCAAATGTTGGACTTCTGGAACTCCAAACTTTCCTAGAATTCTAAGGATGAATTTGAGAGCTAAGAGCTTTGTGTTTGATGTGTAGAGAGTTGTATTGAAGTGTGTGTCTCATATGCTCACAAGAGGTCTGTATTTATACTAGTTCCAAGGCCTAGGGTATTAATTGCTTAACTTGGCCTCCAAGGAGTTAGGAAGGGACTAGAATACACCAAGAGAAGGACCTAGAATCTTTTAGATACAATGGGGAAGCGTAATGATGAAGAAATAGCAGAAACAGGACTTCCAACTAGATCGGTCGCATGACCAGCCGATCCGGTTGGTCTTCTTGCATTAACCCAGCCGAATCGGTTGAGGGTGGCAACCGATCGGCTGGTCTATCTTCATGGGCACTTTTTGACCACTTTCCAGCCGATCCGGTTGCGGGTGCGACCGATTCGGCTGGTCTTCCTGAGTGATGGAAAATTGACCTTTTTCTTGATTCTGACTTGTAGAGCTTGGTTCTTCAATCATCTTGGTCTTCTATGATACTTGAAATACTGACTTGTGCTTGACATGCTTCACTGAAACGGGAATCTTTCTTTTATTGAACATTCTTTAACTTTTTCTTCCGTTTCCCTACACTTGGTTATAAATACTAGACAAACATCTTTTGATGTGATTAAGCACTAGAATCATACAAATATAACCAAATAACATATACAAAAGCACACATAACGCTACTGAAAACATGTACAATCTGAGCGTTATCATACCGTGATATTCATAAAGGAGAATGAGGGGAAGGAAACTAATAAAGCAAAATGCCACCAGCTCCAAACCGTGAAGACGCGGGGGCGTGAAGATTATTATTATTGTGGTTTTTCATAATTGATTATATATGATAATGTTATGAATTTTTTTTGGTAAAAGGGTTTCCCTCGATAAAATATTATTACTCCAAAAAAACAATTAAGTACAATGGATGTGGGTGAATCCCTCACCTCAACCCAAAAAAGGCAAACCAAAAGCGCATACAGTGCTTAAGATCTAACCAAGCATAAGAGATGACATGTCATACTTATGTAAAACAAAATAAAAACAACATATCTAATCTAACCATGGAGACTAACGTCATAAAAATTAGCAAACTTCAATTGAGCATCGGCTAGACCACAATCATCAAACTCATCCTTATCATAAGGGTTTTGATCATGGGTATCTTCCATCCATTGCTCCAACAAGCTCCTCATGCCCACATCACTACCACTTTTAGAACTGCCAAAGGCCATAAAATTTGCAGTTTCATTAAAGTCATCAAGAACTTCATCATCATCACTATCCGATATAATTAGATCACCAACCTTAGAAAATGGATTTCCAGCCTTTTTTTCTTCTTTAACCATGTTAGGAGTGCTCTTCGAAATACAATGAGGAGACAAATTGGACGAACTTGGGATACTTGCATAGTTTTCCACATTAGCCTTTTGAATAAGAAGCGGCTTCCCATCATTACCAATAAAATTATGACTTTTACATTAAGTAATCATTTTGTATGATATTGATAAATTTAGATATATATTTATGTGGAGAGTGTTTGGAAAAAAACTTATCATCCATAGTGGGAAAGTTTACATGGAATTTATAACTTTTCAAACCTTCCTACCTAAAGTTATGGTGATTTTTCTTCAATAAAGTACCAACTATCCAATAGTGATTTATGTCAAGTTCCAAACACACACCGCTTTGGGTTTTTTTAATTAGTTTCAAAGATACAACTGAGTTAACTAACCAACTTTCATGATAGCAAGTATCAAAACCTTTTAACATGATGACAAGTAATATAGAAGTTAGAATAGGAATTTTTCAATGTTTAAATTCTTATTAAAAATGAATCAAAGAATTTTCAATGATTATTTGCAGAATTGTAATCAAAGTTGAATGACAATGATATCCTCACAAACTTAAACATGAACCAAAATAAGTTTTTAAGTAAAAACTATGCTAACGCTCCGATAGGACTCAAAGACTTAATTCTTATGAGGAGTAAATGCTCCTATAAGTGTGTATCCAATAATTGTACGAGATAGCATTTACTTTTTTACAACTTTCTCTTATTTAGGCAAAGTTCGAAGGGATACCCATGGATTAATATCGACGTATTGATAAGGTTTTAAAATGTACCTTTTTGAGGGGTCATTTAAGCCCTTATTTGATAACTTTTGTATCCGTTATTACTTAATATCGTTCCTTTTCACTTTTTAGGTCTCTTGAAGGCAAATTGCTGTAATGGCACTTATTTGGATGAAAAGGCGCGAATATACGAAGAAAATGGCCAAAGTCAAGAATCGAGACACTCAAAGCTGCTGAAGGACAAGGTGACGGCGCAATGCTAACTGCGACGCCGTCGGAGGATTTTTGACGACAGAAGCCAAAACTCTTATTTACAAGTGACGCTTCAGGTTTTAAAATATTGAAGGACGCACAGGCATAAGGTGACGTCGTCACAAGCTACAAGATGCACGCAGCAGTAGCTGATACTGTTTTGGCCATAACTTTTGCATACGAACTCGGATTTAAGTGGTTCAAAAGCCCACGCGACCGGAACGAGAAAATCTACAATTTGGTGAAAAAATGGTCATGACTCCGTCATTCTTTAGGTGTGACGCCGTCACTCTTTGTCGACAGAAAATCTGCCTATAAATATAACATTATAACTTCACTTTTTGTAAGCCCTAAACCCTAAGTCCGATTCTGGGGTTTAGGTAGGTGTTTTTCCAGCAACTTAGAGGGTTTCAAACACTCTATAAACATTGTGTAATGGTTTGTTTGATTATCCAATCCTATGGTATGTCTTCAATTATCATAATTGTTGCTTGCTCTTCATTAATTATGCTTGGCTAATTCACCTAGTGTTTGCTTTTGATTGTATGAAACTTGTATATAATTAATTAGATCTTATTGATTTCTTAGTGATGCTTGTGTCTATCTTCATCATTAGGGTGTGACAATTTCAATGAGTCTAATTGGTTTAGTTTATAATTCTTGCATCCTACTGTCTCTTGTTTGATTGGTTGTCTCTTATCTTAATTGTAATTGGCTTAGGAGTGCGACTAGGCTATCGTTGTGTTTAATACTTGATAAATCTTGGATAGTTTATGAATGACTTAATGGATTTCGTTTACTAAACCCAAAGATAACCTCAAAGTTAGTTTATGAATGACTTAGTGGATTTAGTTTACTACACTTAAAGGTGACTTCAAAGAGTTAGGGAATGCACACCTTACGACCTAAGAAAACACAACGCATTAAGAATAAGGATGGGACAATTCAACCATCAATAGGACGTGACAATTCAGTAGGTAGAATTGGCTAGCTAGCAAGGAGTAATACATCATAAGTAGATACGCTTCACGTTACTGGTAGACCCATAATTTAGTTAATATCTTTTGGGATAGTTGACTAGCAACTAATTCCACCCTCCCTCCAAAACCGAGATTCATAAAATATAAAAATACAAAAATAATCATCCTCACCTTTAGACTTAAATCGACATACACTTGACCTAACGACACTATTCCCCTAGAGAACGATATCAATACCGTGGCTTACCCTAATACTACACTACAACGATTAGGTTCACTGCCTAGGGTGTTGAAAACTTGCTCGACGAAAAGGAAGTTCCTTTGACCCCGAACGCGCGTTGTAGGCGTATCAAGTTTTTGGCGCCGCTGCCGGGGAATAGTTATTGCTTAGGCTTGATTTCTATCTCGTTTAGGTCTACTCACAAGATTCCTATCAAGTGAGATTTTTTCTTTTTATTAGCTTCCTTGTAGTCTATCCCCCTTCTTTGTGCCTTTGTTAAGAAAACTTGTCCATTGACTCTTCCGTTCACCATTATGGAGAACGCGAATCCACTATATTCGCGATTAGGTTTTTTCATAAGAAATTATGATATTACTAAAGCGGATTATTCAAGATGGTGGGAAGAAAGTAACCAAGTCCATAAACATTTTGATGGTTTCACCATTCCATCAAGCCCACAAAACACCTCATCTAGTGAAACCTATGCTTTGTATGAGCCTTCACCTAGGATAGACTTTCATGAACAACCTCCATGTTTAGAAACTATTGTTAGTAAGGCCCTTTGGAAAACTGACCAAATTTGTGAAAATATTATGGAAAGAAACCAAGCATTAAACCATAAAGTGGATCAATTACTAAGTTTGGTTTCATCACGACCTAAGGAAATAGCACATGATGAGCATATAGATGATGTAGATGTGATTGAGGATAAGGTGAAAAGTATAGACCCACAAGGTATCCCACAAGTTCCACCATCATTTAAGGCATACACACCGCACGCGACTTACCCGGAAGTAGTAGAAGAGACTTTAGGAATCCCAATGGAGGTAGAACATTTGAACCAAACGCAATTGTAGAATATAGGTTTGAATACTTGTAGTCTCAGTCTTACTCTTAGTTCTAGGGAATTTCATAGTGTTGATGAACCTAACCTCAATCTTTACTTCCATCCTTAGATAAGCGAGGAACCGACCCACCCATCAACCAATTTAGTCCGGGTAGTTTTAGGATGAAGGAAGCCATTCACACACCCCCGCTTCCCTCACGTGGCATATTTCCACCTTAAGGGTGTGTATCGCTACTATCACCCGCACTTAAACTTAAGTGTAGGGAAAACTTCCCTTTTTTCTGTTAAATAAGGGTAGAGTCAGGCTCGTGACTCGAACAAAAACAAGCACTTCTTGGGAGGCAACCCATGTGTATTTGTTTTTCATTTTCATTTGTGTGTCGTATATCTTTTATTAATTGTTTATTCTCATGTTTGAATTTGTAAAAATGCTTTATTTTGTCCTTAACCTCGCCTTAATTACATAAAAAGGTATTTTACATAAGTGATAAGTGTAGGGAGGATTACACACGTTTTTCAAAAGAAACGTGAACATGAGAATTACAATTATTTAAAAAGGTATACATGTGTGTTTGTTTGATTCAAATGCTTGTATCGAGTCATAATGGATGTTTTGCAGGAAATTTTTCCAGATTCTAAAGATGTAAATTTTCGAATTTTTTCAGAAAATCGCACCGTTTTGTCAGATAACCTGGCGTCAGTTACGCAACCTGACGGCAGACGAAGGAGCGAAACAATGATTACTTTTTCGTTTTCTCGTGCTATTTATAAATTTTTGGAATTTTCCAGGTCTTAATTTTCTAGAACATCTGCAAACATCCATTCCACAAGCATTATATCTTATCTAAGTCTGGAATTACATCTTGTTGTGATTTTTCTTTGTTCGGTTTGATGCGTTAGGTTGTTTGTTTTCTTCAAGTGTGCAGGTTTTATTTATCAAGAAGAAGATACAAAAGATTGGAAGGAGCTTTTCACGCACACAATTCTTTTTGGAAAGGATTTAACCACTACTTCATACACGGATCCTACCGAAGCTAATCGGGGAGTATTAGTTTCTTTCGTTTTTCATTACCTTCATTATCATAACTTTGATACTTTCGGGGAACATTGGGGACAATGTTCAGTTTAAGTGTAGGGAGGGAAAATAAAATGGGAACTTAGAAACTATGCTTATCCTTGATTATTTGCTTTGTCCAATTGTATTTGTGTAATAAACCATGAGAAAATGTCGGTTAGGGTAATTTTGGCACCAAATTTTAAATTTTTCATGACATATAGGAGTGGGCCATTAGTCTTAACAAAAGCGTCTCACGGATAGGAAGTTGCATGACTAGCACAAAAACCCTTTACCACCCAAATTCCACCCAAAATGTGAGGATCACCCTTAGATTAGTAGGAATTAAAGCATTCATATTTAATGCTTAGAGTATGAACCGGTAGTATAATAGATTCTAGAACTTGTTTTGTGATGCATCCCGAGATCGCTAGTAAGACTACACTTGTGTAGTTAGGAATAACTAAATGATAAGAGGCATTAGGATAACCCTTGTTTGATACCCGTAATATAATTACTTCTTCCACATCGGTTGAGAAATTTCCCCACACCTTTGCGTTTACCCGTAGTTAACCCCTCAGAGCCTATCCTTTTCGCGGTTCTCGTGATGTTTCGGTTTTTCCGGAATATCAATGAAGAGCATTGTTCATACCCCACCCCCAAATGTACACCCAAATCACCTTAGCCTACCTTGTATGCACTCACTTTTAGTGCATTATTGTTATCACCTTAAACCCTTAGTTCAATTATCTGGTTGTTTGCATGAGTTGCTAAGTCGAGTCATATCCTTTGTATACAGTTTTGGGACGATTGGGATTCATGGGAAAAGTTAAAGTTTATGAAATGACGGGAAGGAACGTTAAATTCAAATTCCCTTTGTTTGCATAATAATGTACCCCAAGTGTTTTGATCTTTTCAATTCGGGTCAAATTAGTGTTAGAGTAATAAAAACTCAAGTGTAGGGATGTGCCTATAAATCCCTATCATTTTGATGTTACCGTAGAGGATGGTAGAGTAAAAGTGTATGGAAAAAAAATCAAAAAAAAGAGAAAAAGAGAAAAGAAAAAAAATAGAGTGATTAAAAAAATACGGGCTACCACCCTACATCTATCCTTTAATTTTATATTTGTTTATTTCAGTTAGCTAGAGTTTAGAGTGTCGAGCCTTGGCTTAGCAACGCCATTCTTCGTATGCATTTAACATAGAGATTTTTGACTTGCCACCACTAAATAGCCTATCCCACCAAACCCTTTGTTTCCCTACCGTAAGCCTAACATTACAACCCTTTAAAGACCTCTTTGATAGTCTTTCCTAGGTGCTTACGCCAAGGCGATGGAGGTTTGATCTATTCTCAAGCCTATGGTAATCTATGTACTAGGACCGGTTAATGAGTGTTTATCTTCCATTTCCAACTTGTTATATTTCATATACACCCGAGAGAGATGTGAGTATCCAAACACCCCATGTGAGGTGCTAGTATGTAATTTCGTGCTTGTTATGACTTTTGCGGGGCTTATATGTGTTGTGGACTGTTTTAAACCAATGCTTCATGACCCCTAACTTATAAATTAATTGGCTAAAAGCACATTTGCTTGAGGACAAGCAAATACCAAGTGTAGGGATATTTGATAAGGTTTTAATATGTACCTTTTTGAGGGGTCATTTAAGCCCTTATTTGATCACTTTTGTATCCGTTATTACTTAATATCGTTCCTTTTCACTTTTAGGTCTCTTGAAGGCAAATTGTTGTAATGGCACTTATTTGGACGAAAAGGCGCGAATATACGAAGAAAATGGCCAAAGTCAAGAATCGAGACACTCAAAGCTGCCGAAGGACAAGGTGGCAGCGTCACGCTAACCGCGACGCCGTCGGAGGATTTTTGTGACGGACGAAGCCAAAACTCTTATTTACAAGTGACGGCTTCAGGTTTTAAAAGATTGAAGGGGACGGCGTCCACAGAGCATAAGGTGGCGCCGTCACGGCCTTCCCCAAGATTTACCGCCAAGTAGCCGATCACTGTTTGGCCATAACTTTTGCCTACGAACTCGGATTTAAGTGGTTCAAAAGCCCACGCGACCGGAACGAGAAAATCTAAAATTTGGTGAAAAAATGGTCGTGACGCCGTCACTCTTTAGGTGTGACGCCATCGCTCTTTGTCGACAGAAAATCTGCCTATAAATATAACATTATAACTTCACTTTTTGTAAGCCCTAAACCCTAAGTCCGATTCTGGGGTTTAGGTAGGTGTTTTTCCAGCAACTTAGAGGGTTTCAAACACTCTATAAACATTGTGTAATGGTTTGTTTGATTATCCAATCCTATGGTATGTCTTCAATTATCATAATTGTTGCTTGCTCTTCATTAATTATGCTTGGCTAATTCACCTAGTGTTTGCTTATGATTGTATGAAACTTGTATATAATTAATTAGATCTTATTGATTTCTTAGTGATGCTTGTGTCTATCTTCATCATTAGGGTGTGACAATTTCAATGAGTCTAATTGGTTTAGTTTATAATTCTTGCATCCCACTGTCTCTTGTTTGATTGGTTGTCTCTTATCTTAATTGTAATTGGCGTAGGAGTGCGACTAGGCTATCGTTGTGTTTAATACTTGATAAATCTTGGATTGTTTATGAATGACTTAATGGATTTCGTTTACTAAACCCAAAGATAACCTCAAAGTTAGTTTATGAATGACTTAGTGGATTTCGTCTACTACACTTAAAGGTGACTTCAAAGAGTTAGGGAATAATAATTCCTTACGACCTTAGAAAACACAATGCGTTAAGAATAAGGACGTGACAATTCAACCATTAATAGCGTGACAATTCATAGGTAGAATGGATAGCTAGCAAGGAGTAATACATCATAAGTAGATACTTCAATTCTTGGTAGACCCACAATTTAGTTAGTATCTTTTGGGATAGTTGACTAGCAACTAATTCCACCCTCCCCTCCAAAACCGAGATTCATAAAATATAAAAATATAAAAATAATCATCCCTCACCTTTAGACTTAAATCGACATACACTTTAGCCTAACGACACTATTCTCCTAGAGAACGATATCAATACCCGTGGCTTACCCTAATACTACACTACAACGATTAGGTTCACTGCCTAGGGTGTTGAAAAGCTTGCTCGACGAAAAGGAAGTTCCTTTGACCCCGAACGCGCTGTGTAAGCGTATCACGTATCAAACATCTAACTAGTAAAATACACTGCCACCTTACTGCATTAAATGCTTCTATTCTGATAATGTGTTCAATCCTACTATAGGTAAGGGTGTTGGCAATTGTTTTTCTTAAATTCTTTGTCTTTCTTTTATAATGTGTCCAATTGTACTTCTTTGTCTTTCTTTTATAAGTACCTTTCACTTATCTTTAGTCTCTCTGAAGATAGGTCCCTGAATGTTTTTACCTAAATTCTATAACCTACTGATTAGATCAGTTTACTCATTCTTTGTGGCAGATCAAAATTTCAGTTTTGTAAACATAACATAAGGCTTGTTTAAGCTTGTTTTCATGTTCCAAATATTATGTACAATGTCCAAATGTTACGAAATACTTCTTATAACATATAAACTCATAGAGTCCAGTAGCTATTACAAAAAAAATAAATAAGAACAAAAATATAAACAATAATTTTACAAAGGAAATTACACCAAGAACACCAAAATCAACCCCTTTAGAAATCACAAACAAACTAAACCTAGTCTTCAAATCATTAACCCAATCTTATAAACCTTTTAAAACCAATATTCAAATACCCAAGAACACTTGCAAGAACTTCTTAAGAAAACCCTAGTAAAATCTTCAAATAAGCCTAAGAACACTTGTTTGTAGGAGAAAACAAACCAAAGACTATTAAGGACACTATGAACCTTCATCTTTGAGCATAAAGTTGACAAGGAAAAATTAAAGTGCAATGGTGTTTGGGATTGTTTATGAGACGGTAACAAGACAAGAACCAAAGAGATATATGTGAAGTTATCTTGATTAAATGAAGTGATAAGTGATGTATATCTTTACTAGTGCATACGTGTAAGTAGTGACTATCAAGGTGTCAACACAAATTGCAAGAAGGATCCTCACCAAGATGTATGTCTTGGTGAGTGATTAGAACCGGTCACCTAAAGGGTGAGGTGGTTTAGTGGGTTGTTTTGTTATAATTTTGAGCTTTGATGTGTAGTTTGATCCTAGTAATTGTAAACGTAAAGTTTTTAAGACGTGAAACTTAAAGCCGGGTAACGTAAAAAATCTAAACTTATAAAAATGTTAAAACTTATCAACACCACCTATTTTAGTAGTTTAGATGAGTGATGAGTTTAACGGAGTGCTTAAACGTAAAGGGTACAATGTTAAAACCTAAAAATGTAGGTTAAATACGCATAAAACATAAAAGGTACAATGTTTACGTAAAAATTAGAAGATTAAAATATGTACAAAAAGAAAATAAAATGTTTAAAACAAGTAGACTAAACATAGTCTAGAGTTAGTTAAGAGTTAAACGTAGGTGAATGAACTTTACTGATTACACGTAAAAGTAAATTTACTTAAAATTAAAATAATAATAAGTAATAGTATGTAATTAAATTATAATATGCAAAGTATGAATTGCTACAATATATATACATTATAAGTAATAGAGATTTATAAAGATCATTGTTTTGAAGTAAATTAAAGAACTTGTAATTCAACAAAGTCTTTGTGACAAGCAAATATTTAATTTCTGTTAGAAATATCCACAGACAAAAGGAGGTGATTTGCACACTCTCTAGATTAATTTACACACTCTAAAATAGAGTGTCTTGACATTTATCTCCTCACAGGATGAAAATATGTAAAATTAATGTAAGAATATAAATGTCAAAACACTCTAATTTAAAATGTGTCAATCAATTAAAAGAGTGTACAAATCGCCTCCTATATTTAAATGACCATATCAACAAGTAGTTAATATGGAAAAGTCATCATTGCCAACCCAATAATCCAATAAAAGTCTCTATCTAGTCATCAATTCATCAAAGCGGTAGGATATAATAAATTATGTATAAAAGAAAAGTCTACTTATGTCCTACAATATATATATGACCAGTTTATGACCCCCTTTTTTCCTTATCCAGCATGTATTTCATTTTTTCTTCATAAAAACTAGCGGTGCGCGATTGATAACATCAAATAATCATGAATATTAATTGTCAATTTCCCCCGATAATGCTCGTATTTTATATCATTTATATGGATTTACGCTGGTTTTCCTGTGTTTTACACTTTCAAGTAATTTACGAGCATTGGAGCGAAAGAGACGCGGATTTGGAGAGTTAATTAAAGATTTATCATAGTATGCTGACTTTGAAGAAATTACGACGTAACTCCTCTCTCACATTACGCCGTAACTAAAGCGTGACTCAGAAAACCAACTTTACAGAAAATCACGGCGTAACTCTATCCAAGATGACGACGTAAACATTTTAGGTCAAATGAGGTTCCATGTCGCTGCTAATTACGTCGTAACACGTGCTACAACTACGGCGTAACCAAGATAAGGCGTAACTCCTTCCATAGTTATGCTGTAACCAGAAAATCTAGTGCAAATTACGAAGAATTGTATGTTACGGCATAACCCTTATATTAGTTACGCCGTACCTAGATCTGGCCTATAAATACCCCACGATTTTCAGCATTTTAAAGCATCCCATTTCACACACAGCAATCAGAGAACGTGAGAAGAAGTCGAAGGCAGATCTAGAGGAGCATACGGAGCTATCTCCAAGGGAGAAATCACTCCCCTACGATAAGCATTAGCTTTTATCTTTTCTTTACTTTCAATTCCTGTATTTCGTAACATTAAACGCTGAATTGATTGTTATGGTTAATATAAGTGGCTAAGCACCTCTTGGTGCTGGCCTAGTTAGGATTCCTTAATTGTTTTGTTTGCATTTACATTTCTTCCATATAATTATTTCTAAGTGTATGCATGCATAGTTTATTGGTAGCCACCCTTGTTTCGGTAGTTTTGAATGGCGGTAGAGGCTAATTGCTTAGGAGATATGACCAACTGACCCTAAGTGAGCAGACTGAGACGGGAAGGGTAAGATATGACCAACTGACGACCCTTTCTACTTGTGCGATTTGACCAACTGATCACCTACCGTTTGGATGAACTTAACTCGGAAGATAAAACCACAGTTCATGAGGAAGTTAAGAGCAAGCCCTTTTTTTGGAAATACCTCGGAAGATGCTTACGAACACATAAAAAACGTTGAATATATCACCAGCCTGTTTAATACACCTGGAGTTTCAAAGGATGCAGTTATGCTCAGAATTTTTCCTATCACTCTTACGGGAGCAGCTAAAAGATGGGTTAATAGATTACCGTACTGGAACTATTAATACGTAGGCCCTCCTTAAAAAATACTTCATTCAACGATATTGTACACTATCTAAAATATAAAGGCAACTCACGAACATACACAATTTTAAACAAGATGACAGTGAAACATTGTATCAAGCCTGGGAAAGATACAATGATCTCCTCTACAAATGTCCTACACATGATCTAAACAACCAGCAAAAAGTCAACACCTTTTACAAAGGAATCAATGTGACTACAAGACAAATGCTGGACTACCAAGGACCAATTCCGAGTATGACTCCTACTCTCGCCATTGAAGCCATTCAAAAACTTGACGATCACTCTCAAAAATGGCATAATAGAGGAAACAGTCGAAGCTTGGACAGAGGTTTCGTAGACATTTCCGCCATCACGAGCAAATTGGAAAACCTTGGAAGAGATATGAAGAAGCTACAGGAAAATGTGCATGCTATTCGAATGGGATGCGATACAGGTAGAGAAGGGCACTTGACTAGAGATTGCCCTACAAAAGATATAATCCCCCAGATCGAAAAGGTTATGTATGGAGAAGGAAAACCCTTCCATCAAGGATATGATCATAATTCTTTCAAAACAAAAAATTCTTCACTCGAGGAATCAATAAATAATTATCTGGAAGAAGATAATGAATGACAGGCCAGCAGGGACGCCGTGTTCAAAAAATTTCAAGAAACAAGAGCCACCCTCCTTGCTCGCCATGAAGATCTTGAAGACAACTAAAAGGAACCTGGGATAAAAAGAAATGAAATTAATCAAGACAGTTCATGTGATGATAGTTTCTATAAAGCCATATTTTCCAGCAACGGGAAACCTCTATATACCCCTTTCAGGTACGATGAAGAGGAGCTTTCCGGATTCCAAAAACAAGCTATCATAAAATGTGACAAAGCGCGCTTAATGAAAGAAGAACAACATACGGAAATAGAAGCTGTTAAGAAAAATGAAGTAAAATTAAACGCCAGATGCTCTGCAGTTATCCTGAATCAAATCCCTATTAAGGAAAAAGACCCAGGAAGTTTCGTTCTCCCTTGCTCTATTAATAATTTACATAATATCAATGCCTTACCTGACCTAGGGGCCAGTATTAGTATCATGCCATTTTCCATGTGCAAAAGTTTAAACCTTGGTCCTATCAAACCCCTTTGTATGAATATTGAAATGGCTGAGGGGTAGTTGAGAATGTGCTTATCAAAATCAATAATTTTAATCTTCCTGTCGACTTTGTTATTTTAGACATGGAAGAAGATCTCGACATTCCATTAATTTTGGGCAGACCCCTTCTGGCTACTGCATGTGCAAAGATTAATGTTTTCAAAAAATCATTACATTAAAAATCAACCGATAGAAAACTTACCCTGAATATGGATGACGTTGGAAAATGTCACCCTGTCGAAACTTTTTGTGTTATCAAGAAAGGAAAAAACAAAACTGCTCCTACCACCATTACATACAAGCACTGTACTACTATTGATCATAATATCCAGGGAAGGAAAGTCAAAGAATACGACAATGAAAAAATACATCGCGACCACGCCTCGAAAACAAGGGAAAACGAGTCTGAAGACGTGTGGCACGAAGCTCAGAAAGTTGATTACAAATACTTTCCCATATGAAAATACCATTGGTGCAAGGCTATCCCTATTGACAACGATAAAGGATATGATCTCTGGGCTTCATGTAACCCTTATGTGGTCATCTGCGATGGTGGTCATGACAAAGAAAGAGTAAAAAACAACTAGTACTTATGGTCCTCAACCAATGACAAAGAAATAACATTCGAAGCTTGGGTGCGAATCATGTATAGGGAAGTTGGCAAAGATGATAAAAGAAAAATATGGACTAATCTTTGCCAGGGTGAAACCTCTGATGATAATCATGAAGCAACAATTAATTTGTAACACCCCCAAAATTGCTCAGCGGAAGCACACAAGTATTGGGGTGATACTAAATTGATATCACAACATAAGCATAGAACAACTGATTTTCATAAAGAAAATTTTATTCATTTCTTAAAACAATGTTTACAATATTGATTTGTGCGGAAAAATGGCCCATTATAAAAAGGTGGTCCCAATACATAAATCAGAGTCGTCTATGACCATGCCATGCCTTTGCCTTGCGCCTCCAAAGATAAGCTATCACCTCAAAACCTGAAGATACATGCTAAAAGGTGTCAACACTAGGTTGATGAGTTCATAGGTTTATTTAAATGGCACTTCAGTATACCATTTAAAATTCAGACTTGATAATCATTACGTCTTACATAATGTCATAAAAATTTGATTACATTATATAAAATAATTTCACTGGTGGATCATAAGTAGGGTATATGTACATTACAACGAATATAATGTCATATATTGAATCTATTACGCTAGCACAAAGTTCATGCAATCGAAGCTACGACAGTTTCTGTATGCAAAAAGAAGTCATACAAATAAGGAGCCCATGGCGAGTGTTTATCCCAATACAATCGGTTCCGACATGCTATATGTTTCGCCTTGACCCATGCGCGAGCCAACCGAACAGGAGCCACCCCAATAGATCTATTTATAACATTAGCTTCCAGAATTGACGGTTCATGAAAGGGCAATATGGGATCTAAGGACTTAGGCTAAGCTGCGTAATATTCTAGGTCAAGCATTATGGTATGGTCCATAAAACATCTATGTATGATTTATCTTAAAACATATCAATCAAAAGGCATAGTATGCATGGAAATGCACCATTAAATTCATTTAAGTAAAATGAGCATGTATCTTCCCCCAAAACAAGTATAAAACAGATTAAAAGTATGGGCTATGAAACTCACCTTGGCAATTAGTAGTCCGAAGGGAATTAAATCAATTGTTGGTAGGGCACGGCTCCGACACGCAACCTAATTAATACGACAATTTAGTCATTATACTTAAGACTCGATAAAGTTAAACTAACTTTATAAATTTTAATTGTTTGTTTTGTTGTTGTTGTTGTTGTTGATGTGGCATCATTTATCTTAGAACAACTTACAAAGACTTGGGTGGATCTCGGCTTATGAGGGTATGACATGGAAGGAATCTCGAAGAAGGAATTACGACTTTGGTTCAATGATGACCAAACGATAGTATACGGAAGAATAGTATGTTTATAATAAGACGTTGTCGGTGTGAACGGGAAAGGTACATATATTAAGTGTATATATATCTTTATACATATATATATGACATAATGTATTTGTTTTAAGAAAACCAAGTCTTAAATAGATTTACGCGCAATTTGTATTTCAAAAATACAATGTAGATTTTAATAATTTCATTTCAGGTAATATGTTTTGAAAAGTTATATATATATATATATATATAATAAATGTATATATATTTTCATGTCATTTAATAGTAAATTAAGCCTTAACTTAATTTATATATAATTTGTACTAGAAAAATACTATACATTTCATTAATAAATAAGTTTTTCCGAAAATTTGGTATGTCTAATGTGTATATTCATGTTTAAATGTCAAAATTATATGTCTCATTTTATCAAGTCTAACATCCGGTTTTAGTAATTAAACTTGTGTGTTTATGTCTCGTATAGTTTATAAGTCGAGATAAATATAAGTACTTGTGTTCATAATTTCATTTTCAATTGTTAAAAATCAAGGCTTTTAGAAAATGTTCATATATAACTTATCTTGTATAAGTATCTTGTTATTACCATGTTCGCTTTTGTACCAATGTCGTATATATTATATGTCGTATCAAGGGATATGTTGCATATTTAATGTCGGGGACGAATGAGTTGGGATGAGAAAAGTTGGATGGAACGGGATTCTAACTAAGAAAACTTGAGACGATACTCACTCCACGCCCGAGTGGGATGTGATAATAACAAACGGACCCGAGTTGTTGGGTTGTGGCCCAACAGAAAAGCAACTAATCGGACCCTTATATAATATGGGCTTCGGCCCTATGTACACACACCTAATTTCTTCTGGACTGGGCCTAGTGTTTTCCAAGAATAACATACCCATGGAGCTTGGGCTTAAGGCCTATTTCACACTAAAACTACTAACAGACCAAAGTTTTGTGGCCAAAATGCATTTTAGTACCCTGAATTTGTCTAATCGGGTCTTCTAGTACCCTAGACTCTTAAGGATTGAGAATAGTACCCTTAACTTGGAAAAGTGGATCCCTTAGTACCCCGACTCACTTTAACTCGCTCACATAATTCTCATGTGACTTCCTTAATTAGTTTTCAAACGTCCGCAATAAAATATCATTTCTTAAACCACAATTATCAATTCTCTTGAACCATAATCTGCAAAATTGATCAAAATTAGCTTTATCGAATAAAAATCTTTAGTTTTTTTATAAAATGCCACGACCTTTCCAAGATCACAAACCCATTTTGTAAAGATAAATTCATAAATTGACTCATGTAAGGTGTGTTTTATTGAATTACATATAAGCTATAAGTAAAGAGGGTTTTATTTTAAATATATTTGTTTCTATTTTTTACGTAGGCTATTCAAAAAGTTTTGTTGTACATATACTAGAACGGAAGAGTGTAATTTGTTGATTGTTTTTGTACGGTCATCCATTTATTATGCAATGAAAAAAGAAATTCCTCTTATATTGATTTGTGTAGATATTGCTTTTCGAGATTTAAATACTTGAAATTAGTATAAGGAGGACATTTTAGAATTGCTTTGTTAGAAATGAAACTAAAACCGATGTTAAATTTTAACAAGATTGGACGAATAGACTAATGGCATGAATTTTGGGTTATTCTTTAATTTTAACTTTTCATAAATGTCATTTTATTGTGGACGTTAAAAAAACTAACGGAGGAAGTCACGTGAGAATCGTCTAAGCGAGTTAAACCAAGTCAGGGTACTAAGGGATCCATTTTTCCAAGTTAAGGGTACCATTCTCTACCCATAAGAGTCTAGGGTACTAGAGGACCCGGTTAGACAATTTCAGGGTAGTAAAATGCATTTTGGCCAAGTTTTGTAAAATACTTTGATAAAAATGCATTCGTAATCTAATTTGGTCACATGATTCTTTAAGCTGAAAACGCAAAAACACCTCGAGACTTACACATGCCTTCCATCATTCGCCGTCTAGTGTTGGATGGAGTACAAACACCCTCGGGGTGTCTCTCTTGACCCGAAGCACACAAAAACAATCGTACCTTTTGGGATTAACTTGTACGCCGAAAAACAACACGACAGAAATAACAATGACCATCACGACGCAAGATTTGGCTAGATCTACAATGTACAACTTCATTAGAAACCAAGTGGCACGAGGACTATGTCTTGGGTCTAGCCTTATGTTTACCGGGTACAACCCGAGTTGGTACTAAGTGATGTCTAATAGCGAAATATGCAAGGATAAAAAAAACTACCCTCACGGTGAGTTTCACCTTAACCGAACTTAACCCACTAAACCATAATAAGCCGAAAACCATAAGCAGAGATTTAAGCAGAAAGACAATAAGTAGCCGAGGCATATAAGTCGGATATGACCCCGAATAAGCTAGAAATTAAGATGAAAACACTATAAGTTGAAAACCATTTTAATCTGAGTACTATTGTAAGCTGCGAGAGGGCTGAAATTTGAGTCGAGGAGCTACAATAAGCCGAAACACACTTTAAGCCGATTATCAACCTTTAAGCCGAATATTAATTATTAAATTTGTAAACGTTTCTGTTTCTTTTGCTTGGTTATCGACAGCCACAACAACAACACAAAGATAAACACCACTTTAATTTTTAATCAGTTAAATATCAATTTAGCAATACCATTATTTCTAATAACTATTACTAATTGACTAGAACACAAGCCAATAATTCGAACTTCAAATTAATGTATTTACAACTCAATAGATAAAAGAAAATGACAAGAGATGTGTTCTTACATTGAACCTAATTAGTGGGTCGAGTAGCTATGAACACCGAAACTCAAGAGCTCAGTCGGAGGGGACTTGGACGAATTAGAACAATTAACAACTTGCAATAGCTTCCTTATACATCCAATTACAAAACCCCTATGAAAATTTTAAAAAGCACTTTGATTTGAAGAAACCCTAATTTCAGATTTTGTTAGAGAAAGAATGAAAACCCAATGAAAGTTTGATTCTTTTATAGATGAACAACAAGAAAGTCTTGTCCTCCACTTTCCTAGCCTTGATTCGTAGGGAGTCTTCTCTTGTCTGTTGTCATTGTCTCCCACCTCCACCAAAGTGACCCGTGTCATGCTAGAGGAGAGGCGTAGGCTGAGCAAGAAAGGGAGATGAATGTGATGGTTCATATGTCACTTTGGAAGAGAAGGATAGACATCTCCTTTTTGGTGCACTGTTTGGAAGAGACGAAGATGGGGAAAGAAAAGGGTAGAGTGGCGGTGAGTGGGGTAGATTAGAGTTTAGTTTCCTTTTATTTTATTATCAAACACGGTATTAACTGTACCCCGTGTTTTATCGAAACTCCGCATTAGTGTTCCTTCCCGGTGTCCGGAAAATATTAAAAAAATTATATTTTCAGAATGTTTTGACAAGCATAATAACATAGCATTATTATTACTTGGAAATAAATGATAAAATTTGTGCCGTTACTTAATCGGTGTCGGTATACGTGCGGTGCCGTAATTTTCTAAATTCACGAGATAACCTCTCGTTTTCTTCCGTAAATTATCCTTGAATGATAAAATGTGTATATTTCACTTATCTCATTATTTATTTTTATTTATTTTTGTTCTGTACGCTACTGCGTTGCAGTATGCGGAATAACTTCTCGAAACAATGGATTAAGCGTATGTATGCTTAAATTTTAACTTGGACAATAACAAATTTCACTTTTATTATACATATACTTAGTGGACAAGTATCGTGTGTGCGGTGTCTTAATTTTAAAGAAACGAGGTGACCTCTCGTTTTTAAATCTAAATATTGACATCTGTCAGAAAATGACCGATTTGAATTTTTCTGACGTGATAAATATTATTATAATAATCCAAAATTTTACGGGTTGTTATATAATTCAACCACGGATCGCGGGCTCATTGATCGAAAGCATTGGTGTGAAATAATAAGAACCATTGATGGGGATTCTTGGGCCTCCTGTAATCCTTGCGATGACAACTGTAATGGGGGAAGTAATGCAGATAGAGTAGGAGTTGATGAATTTCTATGGAAATCAACAACGGACAATAGAAGAACAGAGGTACGATGGTCAGATAAATTAAGATTTAACGATTGGATCAAAATCAAATATGGGAAAGTGGACACTTCCACTAAAAATAAAATTTGGAAGGACTGCATAAACGAAGATAATCCTGAGGAAGAGACTCCTCAAGATACGGGGAACTCATAAAATGATGAAAAAGAGGACACAAGAGAAAATTGCAAGTATAGGCACATTAATAACTCTGTTGAACCCAATTTCAACGATGGAATCATGGATCAACAGGAGCCAAAATGTAAAGAAAAGATAACTGACCTAGAATATGAAGAGTATGAGCAAAGGAGATGCAAGCTTCTTGGCATTAAATATAAAAAACCACCACCGATTATTGCCGAAAAATATGAATTCACTAGGTATCATTTGGGGCCGGACGAAAAATTTTGCAAAGTCCGGAAGATAGGGACTAAAGAGTACCTTCGCACTGCCACAAATGTCGCTTGGGTCAGACACAACTTGATGAAGGACATGGAGGAAGTTGGCCAAAGGCCACCTTAAAGCCCCAATCTGAGTCTAACTTAAAGACTCGTAAATAAAGAAAAGTGCTCTTTCGAGAGACAACCCGAATTTTCCATTTTATTTGTTTTATTTCCTTTCTGTTGGGTTTTGTGTTTTTAACCATTTTTGCAGGAAACGAAGAAAAGTTGCTGTTGTAGCATGCTGATCTAACAAGAGTTACGGCATAACTCATTATCATGGTTATGCCGTAACAGACCCCTTTTGCAGCAGAACTTCAAAAGCATTACCACTTACGGCGTAATCCCATTTCAGAGGTTACGCCGTAGCTACACTTTTGCAGCATATGCCAGGTTTTGCACTCGTTACGCACTCCTTCGGAGTTACGACGTAACTATCCTCTCTGATTACTTCTTTCATTTTAAACACAATAACCTTGTATTACTATTTTAAATGAACTTTGTGGGTGTGTTCCCTATAAGCCCTCACGAGACTACACTCGTCCACTTGGGACACCAAGTGGTTTAAAAGGCTTGTTGCATGCGCTAAATGCAACCGTGACTCCTACGAAAGTGAGTTAGGTTTATTTTTCATTTTTCATTTTTTTTCTTTTTAGAATTATGCTTATCGGTAGTGTGATTTCAGGGATTGAAGTTTGCTCATGGATGCTTATGCGAAGGCACGACTATTTGTCGTGGGCCTTCTTTCTTTTTGAAGCAAGTTTCAGGGAAGTTCTCGCTCTAATTCTACTTTTCTCTTCACCTTTATTTAACGCTTAGTACAAAAGGGACTTTGTATAATTCAAGTGGGGGGACGGGAGTAGAATTGTCTCTTGAACTTTATTTTGCCCTCGTTTTTCTAGTTTATTTTGAAAAATTATGCCATTTTTAAAATTTTGACATGTTTTTCTTAACATAACTAGATTAGACCTTAGCCGAGCACATATAACCCTTGATGTATTATGGTGAGATTAGCCTTATCCGTTTCCCAATGTTTACCCCAAATCCACCAAATTATGAGTGTGCCGGTAGCTTGTAAACTTTAGAACTTGGCATTTACATCATTTCGAGACCATAGACGAGGTATGTTGAGTTAGCTCGATGTATTTGGAATTTTCACTTTAAGAAGGTAGTATTATAGGATTATCACCCAAATAGCCTACCATTGTGTGTCTATCGATTAGTCACCTCGACTTCTCGACCCCTATGTGAAACCCTTTTGTTGCACTCACCTTTAGTGCAAGATACCCCTAGATACACCCATCTGAGCCATTCCTTTCATTTTGTTAACCCAATATATTGTTTCGTTACACCCTTACACCTTAGCCTACCCTATAGTCTTTATTTGTATTTGGGAAGTCATCATTTGCCTAAGTTCAAGGTTCAAGTGGAAAGGTTCGGAAATCACGCTTTCTTCGATGACATATCCGTAAAGATCATTGAAGACCCCCCGAATTCTCATTGTTCATCTCAAGTGGGGGAATGTTATGTTTATGATTCAAAAAAATGTATTTGTTATTCAGTTGATTATAAAGTGCAATGTTATAAGCACTGTGTTATGAGCTTTATATATATTTAGTATCGAGGAGGCCACCTCGGTCACATTTGAAGATTGGAGTTGGTAATGGCGCCAACAGTTGGAGAAAAGGTAGTGTGCCCATCATGACGTCCTCTAATGGCTCATCTACCTAGTTATATCATGATCCGGTTTCTTAACTTTGAAACTTGAACTTTGGGCAGACGATAAGTGGTGATGACTTAGTTATGGATATAGACTATTTGCTTGATTTTTATTTTACACCATTTATATATCCATTGTCTTATCCTACCCTTTAGTCATGAAGCGTGTCTAGGTGATGCAGCGAGAAATCTTTGGTGTCTTGGCCATAGATTTGGTCATGTATCATTGATTTTGTTCACTTCGCCGTGACATGTTAGTAATGACGAGTCACCCTTAACCTTTGTCTTGTCTACCCATATTGCCTTCGAGAATTGTTTAGCCTTTAAATCTAGTGGTGGAGATTTGTGTAACCACCAAGCTTATGATAGAATACATGATAAGACTGTGCGATTGAGTGATCACCCCGAAATTGACATTTAGAGTAGTAGAGAGATTTGAGTATTTCGTTCCCATTTCGTGAGGTGTTCGGCTTTGTTTTATTCTAGCATAAGGGGTTTGAAACTTATATTTTCCAGGTAATGGGAGATATCTTTTTAGGAATCTATCTAATAAGGTCTACTTGAAGGAAAGTAGAGTTCAAGTGGGGGATATTTGATAACATCAAATAATCCTGAATATTAACCGTCAATTTCCCCCGATAATGCTCGTATTTTATATCATTTATATGGATTTACGCTGGTTTTTCTGTGTTTTACACTTTCAGGTAATTTACGAGCATTAAAGCTAAAGAGACGCGGATTTGGAGAGTTTATTAAAGATTTATCATAGTATGCTCACTTTGAAGAAATTATGGCGTAACTCCTCTCTCACATTATGCTGTAACTAAAGCATGACTCAGAAAACCAAATTTACAGAAGATTACAGTGTAACTCTATCCAAGATTACGACGTAACCATTTTAGGTCAAATGAAGTTCCACACCACTGCTAATTACGCCGTAACCGGTGCTACAACTACGGCGTAACCAAGATACAGCGTAACTCCTTCCATAGTTAAGCTGTAACCAGCAAATCTAGTGCAAATTACGAAGAATTGTATGTTACGGCGTAACCCTTATATTAGTTACGTCGTAACCAGATCTGGCCTATAAATACCCCACGATTTCCAGCATTTCAAAGCATCCCATTTCACATACAACAATAACAGAACATGAGAAGAAGTCGAAGGCAGATCTAGAGGAGCATACGGAGCTATCACCAAGGGAGAAATCACTCCCCTACGATAAGCATTAGCTTTTATCTTTTCTTTACTTTCAATTCATGTATTTCGTAACATTAAACGCTGAATTGATTGTTATGGTTAATATAAGCCGGCTATGAACCTCTTGGTGCTGGCCTAGTTATGATTCCTTAATTGTTTTGTTTGCATTTACATTGCTTACGTATAATTATTTCTAAGTGTATGCATGCATAGTTTATTGGTAGCCACCCTTGTTTCGGTAGTTTTGAATGGCTGTAGAGGCTAATTGCTTAGGAGATATGACCAACTGACCCTAAGTGAGCAGACTGAGACGGGAAGGGTAAGATATGACCAAATGACGGCCCTTTCTACTTGTGCGATTTGACCAACTGATCACCTACCGTTTGGATGAACTTAAGAGGTAAGGGGTGAGTGTTTAAGTTGCTAGCGCTCGAGAACTCACTATTATAAAATCTAGCATGTAGCGGTACTTAATGACTTGGCCTAGGATCCAGGAACAACTGGACTTATGAGGGGACACCTGACTTCTCCAGTGGTACCCTTTGCCGATAGGTTAGGACGAACTGACCAAATGATGTCCTCTCGACTTTGACCCCACCTGAAGTTATTGGAATTAATTAGACGTAAATATTACTAGTTAGGATGAGTAACTAGGTTATCACCACTCTCCTCTATTGATCACAACCCTCGCCTTTATTTGCTTTAGTAGTTAATTAGTTAATTCCTTATCGTAATCATATTAAAATCTGTGACACCTAGGCTTAGTATCAATCCGCACACATAGCACTTCGGACGACCTCGGTTTTACCGATTACTACACTACACACAACCGGGTACACTGCCTGTTAGTGCATTAGGGTAGACCATAGGGTAGACCATAGGTATAACGAGACTTATAAATATTAAAACCTGGTCAGTAAAACTTGCATCAGCGATGCGGCAACGGATATCCTGTGACTAAATTTTACGGCGAATAAATCTTATTTTGTTGGGCTGCTGGATTTCAGATTTTTGTTTTGAAAGATTAATTAGATTGTATATTGTGATTAAATAGTTGTATATTTTGATTAAGGGATGAATTAAATTGTGTATTAATTGTATGTAGATAAGGATTTAAAATGTACCTTTTTTAGGGGTCATTTAAGCCCTTAATTGATCACTTTTGTATCCGTTACTACTTAATTTCATTCCTTTTTAATTTTTAGGTCTCTTGAAGGCAAATTGTTGAAATGACACTTATTCGGACGAAAAGGCGCGAATATACGAAGAAAATGGCCAAAGTCAAGAATCGAGACACTCAGGCTGCTGGAACATAAGGGGACGGCGTCAGGTTCTACTTGCTACGTCGTCGGAACATGTTTTGTGACGACTCAGAGAGCAAATTGACATTTTTCAAGTGACGGCATCAGGTTTTAAAAGAGTAGGGCGTCGCAGCTCAGCGGCCTAGATTTGATCCAGACGGCGTCAGAAACAAAAGGCGACGGCGTCACAGGCATAAGGTGACGCCGTCACAATGCTAACGTGGCAAAGATGAAACCCTAATGACGGCGACCCGACGGCGTCACAATTAAATAGTGACGTCGTTGCAGTTTGTAACACTATATATAGAATCCGAATTTTTTAGTTTTCAGTGTGTAGTTTTGTGGATTAAAAACCTAAACCGAACCAAGGCTGTCTTGTACAGTATTTTAGGGTTCCATACCCTATTCTACATCAAGATAAGTGTTTTACTTCATTAATTCAATTATGTCTTCAATTGATTGTGTGTATGCTTGCATGTTCTCCATATCCGGCTAATTTATTTGTGTGTTTGCTTAGGTAATATGAAACATAGTTATTGAATATTGATTGGTTGTCGCTTATCTTAATTTTGATTGACCTAGTATTGTGATAGGTCATTCGTTGTGTTATTAATGCTTGATTAATCTTTTTTAACCTTAGTTTATAATCACCTAGAGTTATTGTAGGCTAAACATCCAAAGAATACCTTAGTGTTAAGTTTATGAATCCTAGAGATTTTTTTGTAGTCATTAACCTTTGGTAGCTTCAAAGAGTTAGGGATAAACGCATACCCTACGACCTTAGAGACACAACGCGTTAAGAATAAGGACGTGACAATTCAACCATCAATAGGAGATAACTAGGGAGTAATAAAACCTAAGTAAATACATTTTTAATCATCATACGAGCACACAACAATAGACATAGACTACCCCATAGCTTAGTTAATTAGATAATTAGATAAGTAGAGTAATCGGTAGAAATACCAACCCCTAAATCCAAACCTCGAGATTCGTACCTTTCCATTTCCTAAAAAATATAAAAAAGATAAAAAATAATCTTCCTCAACCTCAACCTTAGCGTAGTAACTTCTCACTAGCATTCCTATTCCCCTAGAGAACGATATCAATACCCGTGGCTTACCCTAATACTACACTACAATGATTAGGTTCATTGCCTAAGGTGTTGAAAAACTTGCTCGACGAAAAGGAAGTTCCTTTGACCCCGAACGCCCTGTGTAAGCGTATCAAGTTTTTGGCGCCACTGCCGGGGAATAGAATAGCTAGTTAGGAGTCCACCTCGTCTAGGTTTCCTTACTTGATTCCTATCAAGTAAGCTTTTTTTCCCATTTGTAGCTTCCTCGTAGTCTATCCCCCTTCTTCGTGACCTTTGTTCATAAACCCCATCACTTTTCATCATGGAAGGTGATAACTTACCATCATTCATCAACCTACCACCAAATGACCCACCAAGAGGCCGTACTCTTGGTGAATACTCAAGACCAAGCCACCTAGGCTATAGAAACACCATTGAGCTTCCCGACCAAGCCTAAACTACGGCCCTGAGATCCGACACCATCCGGTTAGTGCAAAACGGATGTGCATTCCATGGACTTCGTTCCGAAGATCCTAATCAGCACCTTAATGATTTCTTTAAAATTGTCGATTCCATCGACCTCGATGCTACTACTCGGGAGACCACGCGTCTGTGTCTCTTCCAATTCTATCTACGGGATCAAGCTAGTAATTGGCTTGAGCGACTTCTCGCCGGCTCCATCTCAAGTTAGGATGATCTCACCTCTCGTTTCCTTGCTCAATTTTTCCCAACGGGGAGAACTTCTAAGCTTAGGAATGATATCTTGATGTTCCAACAACGTCAAGGTGAATCTCTCTACCAAGCATGGACTCGATTCAAGGACTTACTGCATAGAGTCCCTCATCACGACATTGATCTTTTGCTTCAAGTCCAACTCTTCTACGATCATGTCAACTTCCCCACTAAGCGATCCATTGACCAAGCGGCCGGTGGAAAACTTAGTGATCTCACCGCGGAAGAATCATGGGGTATAATAGAGGACCTTGCTCTGACAACGAAAGTTGGAATGACCCCCATGAGTTGCCCAAAACCGTAAAGGCAATCTCCTTGCCTCCCATTGACTCACAATATTCCGACCATAGGATGCTCGAGCTTGAAGATCAAGTTAAGTTCCTAATTAGCTCCTACGAAAATCCTAAGTCTTCACGCCAAGTGAATAAAGTTTCTTCCTTGTGTGAGTCATGTAGTGGTCCTCATAACACGCGCACTTGCACAAGACTCCCCGAACAAGCTTTCTGTAGAAAACTAGAAGGGGGGTTGAATAGTTTACCAATTAAAATCTTTGTTTTGAAACTTATTGTAAAGATCAATTGATATTGATCTTAGATATGTTAATGAAATATGCAAGCAATATGTAAGAAGTAAATAAGGAAAGAAATGATCAAACCACAACAAGTTTTTTATAGTGGTTCGGTCTACAAGGACTCTTTTTCCTTGCCCTACTCCACTCCTCGAGTCTCACACTCGAGAGTTTAACTTCACTAGTCAACAAGCTCCTTTCACCGGCGGAGAAAACCTTTACACTTCGCTCACACTATTTCCGACACTAAGCTAGATGTCAAGTTCTTTCCAAGGGTACAACCACTCCCACACACAACGTATTTTGAGGCCTAAAATACTAACCACTCACGCTCACAAGATTATGATGGTTTAATACAACAATGAAGTATGAATCAACACAAGATCATACAACACTAAACAAACAAGACTTCCAACTTCTCGTTTGAAGCTTGAATGTGACTTGATCTTCTTTGCTACAAAAGAGATCACTAATATGATATGAAACTGAGTTAGAAAGGTTAGAGAGAAGATATGTATGAGAGTATGTTAGAAAGGGATAAAAAACTACTTGGCTTGGCATTGCTATTTATAGCCAAAATGGACAGAATCGTCCACGGACCGCGAAACCCTTAAAAGGGTTCCGCCCGTGTACCAAATTGGTATCGCCGGTCTGACAGTCAAGATATCAAATCTTTGCTAAAGTCAACTCTATCTAAGTGAGATTGTGCAAGATATGAAGAGTACAAATCCACACAAAATATCTAATGAAATCTTCCAATGATTTCCATGATGCATCACATGATGTCATATGTTGTATTTCTATTTTTAGAAATATGCAAGTACTTAAGTAGTGTTTGGTTTTAAGAACCTAACACATTCTAAAAACTACTATCATATATAATGATTAGAGTCATATCAAGATGTTACTAATCATAAATGTAAATGCTTGAATGATGAATATATTGTTTGAAAAAGCTTGTTTTAATATCTATTAAACTTGACAAGCTTTAAGCTTTTATACAAATTAAATTTACTTTTGTCGTTAACAAAACTTAGGTAAAGATCAAAAATATAAATAACGTTTAATGACGATATTTGTATTAACAATCTCTCCCTTTTTGTTGAGGACAAAATATAAATTTTATTTTTATAAAAGATACAAAGTTTGTGCAAGAGTTATAAAAATATTAGTTTTAGAACTTGAAAAGAGAAAGATAATGCAAGTGTATGATGTTTGACTATTTATGAAAGTCAAAGTGTTCACTAGTTGATGTATGATGTTGACTTTTTCAGAAAGTCAAAGTATGCAGTTGACTTTTTAAGAAAAGTCAAAATGTAATCAAGTTCTATATTTTCTCCCCCTTTTTGTCTCAACAAAAAGTAGAGGCGATGCGGAATGTAATGAGCCCGAGCCATTATCTCCCCCTTGATCAAAGCTCCCCCTAAATTGGGTGCATAATGGGAAGATACATGGATTGTGAAAGTAAAAGCTACAAAAAAAATGTTAGTAATAATGATCATTCACAAGCATTTCCAAACACTATGTAAAAGGACCAAGACTATAAAAACACCATTCATTAGTTAAAAATGTTCATAAATAAAGATCATGAAATGAGAACACAATGATGTGTTTTAGTACAAGAAGAAAAGAAAAGAAAATAATCCTAAGAAGAGAAAACTAGAAATGCTAAACTATAACCATCCTAATTTGATGGTGGATGAGAAAGAGCGTTGAGACGCTCAAGGATATGATTGAGGATGAACCTCATTTCTTCTTGAAAGTTAAGGACCATAACTCGGGTCCTATCAATGGTTTGGGCCATTTGCTCACAATTGGAGCAACCATGCCTAGGGGGGTAGTATGTTTGGGGAGGTTGTGGTGGTGGAATGGTAGATGTGTTGGTGTTGGTGGAAATGTTTGGGTGGTCATGATGGAAGCAAGCAAAGCACTTTGCATTTGCATTGTCTCACTCAGGTGAGAGTCCACCATGCCTTTGAATTGGTGGAGGTTGTGGAGTTCGGTTTGAATCTCCTCTCTAGTGGGATTGGCATCCCACATACACTCCTCAATGTCCTCAAGATGAGGGGACATTGATGTGGGGAGTGAATGATCCCCATACAAAGGACCATGAATGTCTTTGTGAATGGGGTGGAAGAGAAGAGGTTTAGGCCCTAATGGGGCGTTTGGGTCAAGGAATGACCGAGGTGACTTATGAGCCATCCGCTCAATTGAGCCAAAGGATGGCAATGGTGGTGGATGATTTGGCCTAGGAGGCAAGTCATCCAAGTCCTCCAAGAAAGGATTTGGTGGAGGTTGGTGGAGTGGAAAAAAACTCCATAGGAATGAGAGTTGGAGACCTTGGTGAAGGTGGTGAAGGTGTTTTGGATGTTTGGATGGGTGCTGGTGGAGGTGAAGTTGGTGTTTTTGTTGGTGGTGGAGTGGTGATCACAATGTGTGATTGAGTAGGTGTGGCTAAGGTAAGGTTTGTATCATCTCGGATGGGAGATGAGATTGTGAGTGGAGAAGACTCGGATGAGGAGCTAAGGTTAACAAAGCAACAAGGCCTCACACTAATTCTAGCGGTCTTTTTGCAAGGTTTTGGAGATGATTTTGTCATTTTTGACTTTGGTTTTTCTTTGCTAGATGATAATAAGAATGAAGAAGGTGTGAGGATGATCATGGTAAAACCTCTCAATTTATAGAAGTGAAAAATCATGGAGAAATGTGTTTGATTTGATGTTAAGCCATTGAAGAGATGAGGTTCCTAATGATTTGTGAGTGGGTTGAATGCTAGTCATATCACCCAAGTCAAGCCATTCAAGAGAAATGGAGTGAAGAAGAAAAGATTTGCAATAAATGTGTTCTAGTGAGTGGAATTTCCTAATATTCAGATCATCCACGAATTTGAAGGTACCAAAAATTTGGTTCCTTCCTTTATGCAAAAGGGCTCCTTGGGTGGATTTTTCAAATTTTTGAATTTTGGTGGGAAATGGATTTCTTATATTCCTAAGTGAATTATACTAGTTCTAATAAGAGTATAAGCAATTTAGGATTGATTTATAAGCATTGGATGGTAGTTTGGAATCACGAAATAGTCGAAATTCAGAAAATTACCTGAAGGATCCACGGCACCAAAAAATTACACGGCCGGAACCCTAAAAAGGGTGCCGTCTGGTCCGCCTGTACAGGTACGGCGGTACCAATTTACATAACGGACGGTACCAAATTTATGGTGCCGTCTGATCCGTGAAGTGCAGAAAAATGGACAGAGTTCGTTTTTAGGTGTCGGGGACTTTTCCAAAACCTGAAATTCTTCTCAAAACATGTTATACTAAACATTTCTAGTTAGGAAAAGCAGATAATATATATATAAACATAGTGGAGCATGTATTTTGAGCAAGGCTTATTGATTTTCACATTATAGTGAAAATGGGTAAAATTTGATAGCATACTTGCGCTATCCCCCTGCATAAGATTGTTAGCATTCACCATTGTTTTAGGTTATATTATCATCCTACATAATAAAACCAACGAGATTGTATCAAACATTAATGATAATGCATTGTTCCAAACGCTCCTTAAAAGTACCCTTATTTGTCCAACTTCTTGTAAATCTTGTTCATCATCCTACCAAGGCACTTGAACATTCCCTTAGTTTGCTTGAACTCCGTTGATTCATTCTCTATTTTGGGAAGAGACGCATAATACTCATGAGGCGGAAGACGAGAGCTTGGAAGACCATCCTCGGAGCTATTTGATGATGATGATGATGGAGTTGGAGGTTTTGCTCTTTTGCCTTTTGTCTTAGCAACTCGTGCATCACTCAAAGGTACAAAGATGTGAGGGATGAGCTCATAGTGAAGGTTCATCCCTTTTGGTGTTGGTGGAATTGGTGCGAAGTTTCTATAGAGACGGGTGAGAAGCATCCCGTATGGAAGAGCAACCGATCCTTGAGTTGGAATATCAATCATTCTCCTAGCTATGTAGTAGGCTAAATTGAATGGTTGACGGGTGGACAAGTTGTAGAGCATATGACAAAGGCAAGCGTTAATGTGATCCCTATTTCCTATGGTGCTAATGACGTTGGCTCTAAGTAGCTCCTCCCATTTTTTAAATTCGGGCTTAAGTTCATTTAGCTCCATTCCATATGGATCTCGGTTTACTTCTTTTCCTTTTCGGGTAACTCGGGTTGTATCACCATTTAGGTTAAAAAGGTGTTCACGGATGACATCCTTGTCGGCCAAACGGGTTTGGTAGGGTAGAGAGCGGTCATTGATTGCATCAAGAGCGGTGAGTGACCATTTATCCGAGTAGAGACAAGTTCCTCGGTTGGGAATTCCTAGCACTTGAGCAAAGTTGGCTAAGGTGATGGTGTAGTCGTTTTGATTAATTCTAAACCTAAGACAAAATTCATCATCGTCTTCATCACTAAAGCCGGTCACACTAGCATAGAATTCTAACACAAACCTAGGACAAATTGGTTCATCGATGTCAAGAAGACAATCGAATTGAATGGCGGCTAGTTCTTCACGGAGATTTGTGTTTTCAAGGAAGGATGAGTGAATGGTTCTACCCTCATGGAAATACCTTGATTCTAGACCCCTAAATATTTCTACTTGTTCCTTGGTAAGTCCTTTGGTTTTGTGGTGTTTGGGAATGTAGTTAAGGGTGTCTTTGTGATCATAGAATCTTGCGGCTACCATGGTTATTCCTAAGGACAAGAGTTAATATGTTAAAAAATGAGAATAAGTTTTAACGTTTTGGTTCTAGTGTGTGCCTATATGAAAACAATTTGGAGTTGCGGTTATCTCGACTCATTTTATGCACAAAGATGGTTTTAGTGGGGTGTTTGGCAAATACCATGAGATAACCCAAATGCTCCTAATTCAATGTGGCTTCATTTGAATATACCCGGGAATGCATATTAGTTATGCAATACCTTTAGTATTCAAGAGCATGCAAGTGATGAAAATTTAACGTTTCTATTTGTATTAGCAATGAAAAAATTGTTTTCCTACAAGTGAGAAGCTTTTCAAAACTTTTGACATGGGGTGTTTGGTTGTTTGAATAAGGCCTTATATTCATTATCTATCAATTAGTGGGAAGCATGATTTGTTTATGCAATATGATAATGTAGTACCTAATTTCAATGACTAGTTATGCAATTTGCCAATTGAATTCATATTTGGTATAAAAGCATACATAAAACCCCATGTAATGATTTGTGATAGTTTTGTGCATAAATAAGAATCCTAGACTCGGAATTAAGAGATGAAATGTAGTTAGGATACTTACAATGATGTTATCTTCAGTGATTAATGAGTGGGAAGATGACAATAATGAGCTTGGTTTAAGTTTTACACGTTTTGGTAAAGTGGGTTTTGAGGAAGAGGATGATTTGTATATAGCGGTTTTGCTTCTGTAGACACCACGGACCAGACGGCACCAAAAATTTTGTTCCGTCTTTGTTGTCGTTTGGTGCCGTGGCTACAGTAGCAGGTACAAGACAAAATTGTTTTGTTTTGACTATTCTAATGTTTTGGGCTATGTTTATCCTACATGTTTGGTTCCATTAACCCTAAACCAAGTCTAAGAAGATTAAAAGGTTCTCGTTTAAGAGGCTTAGTTAAGATGTCGGCAATGTTGTCTTCGGAGGATACTTTCTCGATTGAAATGTTTCCTTTTTGAACATTGTCGCGAAGAAAGTGATGGCGGATTTCAATATGTTTTGTACGAGCATGTTGAACGGGATTCTTACTGAGATCGATGGCTCCTTTGTTGTCGCAAAGTATCACAATGTCGTTGAGATGAATTCCGTAATCTACGAGAGCTTGCTTCATCCAAAGAGCTTGTTGACATGCCTTTCCGGCTGAGATGTACTTGGCTTCAGTAGTTGAGATGGCCAAGGCCGTTTGCTTCTTTGCAAACCATGAGGTGAGAAAATGTCCAACAAAAGTGCAAATACCACTTGTACTTTTTCTATCGACATAGTCACCGGCATGATCCGAGTCGGCATACACTATGGTTTCTACACCCGTTCCTTTGGGATACCATAATCCTAAGCACGTTGTTCCCTTAATGTATCTAAAAATCCTTTTAAGGCTTCTAAGTGTGATGCCTTTGGGTTTTCTTGAAAGCGAGCACATAGACAAACACTAAACATAATGTCGGGTCTACTAGCCGTAAGATAGAGTAGGCTACCAATCATTCCTCTATATTTAGTGTTATCTACGGATTCACCTTCCTCATCCTTGGTTAGTTTAGTGTCCGAGGACATGGGAGTTTTAGTTGGTTTGGAATCTTCAAGACCAAATTTCCTAAGCATGTCTTTTATATATTTAGATTGGTTAAAAATATGCCATCTTCTAGTTGTTTTATTTGAAGTCCTAGAAAGAAATTTAACTCACCCATCATACTCATTTCAAACTCGTCGTGCATGATTTTAGAGAAATCATCACATAATTCTTGACAAGTTGATCCGAATATAATGTCATCAACGTATATTTGAACAATGATAATATGTGATTCCTTTTTCTTGGTAAAAGAGTATTATCTACTAATCCCATAGTATATTTGTTATCAATAAGAAAAGTCTTAAGTCGGTCGTACCAAGCTTTTGGTGCTTGCTTAAGACCATACAATGCTTTCTTGAGTTTGAAGACATGATGTGGTTTCTCAAAGTCGGTGAAACCGGGAGGTTGAGCAACATACACTTCTTCGTTAATAAACCCATTAAGAAAAGCACTTTTAACATCCATTTGAAATAATTTAAAATCATAGGCACATGCATAAGCAAGCAATATTCTAATAGACTCAAGCCTAGCTACCGGTGCATAAGTTTCATCATAATCAATCCCCTCTTGTTGATTATAACCTTGCGCTACAAGCCTAGCTTTGTTTCTAGATACTATCCCATTTTCATCCATTTTATTTCGAAAACCCATTTTGTTCCAATTATAGTTTGATCTTTAGGTTTTGGAACTAATTTCCAAACATCATTTCTAACGAATTGGTTTAATTCTTCTTGCATGGCAATAACCCATGATTCATCTTTTATTGCTTCATTTATGTTTTTCGGTTCAATGGTGGATACAAAACAAAAATAATTACTTTGATTTTGGGCTTGTGACCTTAAGGTTCTTTGATTAAGTTGTCCTATGACTTTTTCTAAAGGATGACTTTTAGATTCTTTGATGTTGACAATTTCTTTATTTAATGGTTTATCTTCCTTGTTATTATTAATTATTTCTTGACCTTCTATCATTTGACTTTCAACTAAGTCATCATCTACCAAAGGTGATGTCTTAGAGGGAGGTGGACTTTCGTCGAATGTTATGTTCAACGATTCCTCGACTATCATTGTTTCTTTGTTTAGGACAATGTAAGCTTTACTAGTTTGAGAGTAACCAAGAAATACACCTTCATAAGACTTTGGGTCAAACTTGGTGAGATAATCCTTAGTATTAAGAATAAAGCATTTACAACCAAAGACTCTAAAATATCCTAACGTTGGCTTTTTACCTTTATAGAGTTCATATGGTGTTTTGTTTAAGAAAGGACGTATTAAGACTCTATTCAAAATATATGTAGAAGTGTCAACGGCGTTACACCAAAACTTTTGAGGAATGTTTTGTTCATTAAGCATTGTTCTACTCATTTCTTGAATTGTTCTATTTTTACGTTCTACTACTCCATTAGATTGAGGTGTTCGTGGAGCGGAAAAGTTATGTGTTATACCATTTGTATCACAAAAGTTTCCAAATTGAGTTTCGTTGTCAAATTCACGACCATGATCCGTTCGGATCGACACAATTTTGACACCTAGAAGATTTTGAATTTTCTTGCTAAGTATTTCAAATTTATCAAAAGCTTCATTTTTGGTTTTCAAAAACAACGTCCAAGTAAACCTTGAATAATCATCTACTATGACCAAAGTGTATAAGTTGCCTCCATAGCTTCTTATAGCGGATGGTCCAAACAAGTCCATATGTAATAATTCTAGACACTTAGATGTGGACACCATATTTTTAGATTTGTGACTACTATGTGTTTGTTTACCAATTTTGCAAGCGTCGCAAAAGTGTTGGTCATATTTAAGTTTTGGTAAATTCCTAACCAATTCTTTTGAAGATAGGTTTTGTATAAGTCTCATATTAGCGTGACCTAAACGTCTATGCCAAAGAGATGAGCTATCGTCTAATGTTGTTAGGCAAAGTTTGTCATTATATGTTTTATCTATTTTCATGACGTATATGTTATTTTTCCTAACTCCTTTAGCTATGGTGATACCATCTTTTAGTATTTTACTACCATTTTCATCAAATAGTACTTTATACTTTTTATCACATAGTTGGCTAATACTAAGTAGATTAAATCCTAACCTATCCACATGAGCAACATTTTCAATAGTTAGGGAGTTATGAGCGATCGTACCTTTGCCAATAATTTTGCTTTTGAGATTGCTACCAAAGGTGACATTACCTCCGTCATACTCTTGGTATGATGAGAAGAGACTTTTTTTGCCCGTCATGTGTCGTGAGCAACCACTATCTTTTATCCATTCATCAGGTTCCAATCCAACTTTCAAGCATACCTAAGAAGCAAATAACTCAAGCATTTGGTCCCCAATATCTCATGGGTCCATTTGGGTTACACATACCATTTATTTGATTCATGTATGGAAACGATGGGTAAGAGTTCCATGGCATGTAATCTGGAGTTTGATATGGTCTAGGAAAGTTTTGATTCCAACCATTGTGTTGGTAGTTGGGTTGTACGTTGTGGTTGCTCTTAGGAAGGGGGCGTTTGGCAAAAGGAGTTTTATATCGTTGTTGAGTAGTTTTTTTTATCTAAATTCATTTTTGACAAGTCCTACTCCTGAAGTAACAGCTGGTTTTAGTTTAATACTATTATTGGTTTTCTTTGTTATTTTAACAAATTCGGTACGGTCCGTATTGCGAACATTCTGTTCTGCTGAAGTACCCACGGCACCATTTTGCACAACGGACGGAACCCTTATTTTGGTTCCGACTGGTCCATGATGTACTGCAGCAATTTTGACAGAATGTTCGTCCTTTTCGGCCGTTTTATTTTGACTCTTAGGAATTAATACTTCATTAAAACCTAGCCCATTCATGTCTCCTGGTGTTTTATGAATTTTAACTATTTCATCGGCAAGAGCGATGTTCTTGTTAAACCTTTTAAATTTAGAATTTTTTTCGATTAAAACATCTTGTGTGAGCTTTAGTTTTTCTATTTCAAGTTTAAGCTCTTGACATGATTTACAATCATCGTCATTTGCTTTTCTTTTTTCTAGTCGTTTTGCTTTTTCTTTTAACTCATAAACTTCATTTTCCAAAAATTCCTTTTGGTTTTTAAAAATTTATTTTTAGTTATGATTTTTAGACTTAGCTCACACAATTGATTATATTGTTTTTGCAAAGTGTCATCATCAATAGAAGAATAAGAAGATTCGGAAAGTACCTCATTTGACTCATGTGCCATTAGAGCGATCTCTTCCTTGCTTGATTCTTCATCGTCTTCACTATCACTCCAAGCACCACTTACAAAAGCTCGTTGAGTTTTGCTTTTAGGTGGCTTGGGACATTCTCCTATGAGGTGACTTGCATCACCACATCTAAAACATTTTCTTTCACCTTTACCCTTCTTGTCATCCCGATCTTTTCGGAATGGCTTCTTTTCTTCTCGAGGTTGTCTTACGAACTTTCCTCTTCTTCTAAAGAACTTCTTAAAATCTCTAACGGCCATGGCATATTCCTCATCTTCGCTACCGGAGCAAGATTCGTCATCATCACTTGATTCCGCTTTTGCTTTTAGAGCAACGGATTTGATCTTCTCCCTTTTTCCTTTGATGATCTCCGAATCTTTCTCCATCACCATTTCGTGTACTTTGAGGTTACCGATCAACTCGTCTAGTGACATTATTGAGAGATCTTTTGATTCCTCAATGGCGATTACTTTAGCTCTCCATTTGGGATGGAGTGCTCTAAGAAATTTCCTGACAAAGTTCTTACTACGAAAAGATTCATCAAGTGCTTTAAGTGATCTAATAATAGTGTTAAAGCGAGCAAAACCACAATCAATGGTTTCATCTTCAGGAATAACAAATTGTTCATATTGTTGAACAAGAAGATCAATTTTGTTATCCTTGACTTGTGAATTACCTTGGTGTGTAATAATTAAAGATTCCCAAATATCTTTGGCGGTTTCACACATAAAATTCTTTCATATTCTTTTCTAGGTAAAGCATTATAAAGCATCATTTTAGCTTCATTATTTTTAGCAACTAGTTTCTTTTGTTCATCAACGGAAATATCCTTTGTTGTAGAACTAAAATCCTCTTTAACAATAATGAACCAAAGATCTATATCTTTTGATTTTACATATGTTTCAAAACGGTTTTTCCAATAGATAAATCCATTGGTTTCAAAGAGTGGTGGTCTTTGCATAGATTGCCCTTCTTTAAAGTTTTCAGAATCCATGGATCGTTTCAAGTTTATAAAATACAAGTTATTTTAGAAAACTAGAAGGGGGGTTGAATAGTTTACCAATTAAAATCTTTGTTTTGAAACTTATTGTAAAGATCAATTGATATTGATCTTAGATATGTTAATGAAATATGCAAGCAATATGTAAGAAGTAAATAAGGAAAGAAATGATTAAACCACAACAAGTTGTTTATAGTGGTTCGGTCTACAAGGACTCTTTTTCCTTGCCCTACTCCACTCCTCGAGTCTCACACTAGAGAGTTTAACTTCACTAGTCAACAAGCTCCTTTCACCGGCGGAGAAAACCTTTACACTTCGCTTACACTATTTCCGACACTAAGCTAGATGTCGAGTTCTTTCCAAGGGTACAACCACTCCCACACACAACGTATTTTGAGGACTAAAATACTAACCACTCACGCTCACAAGATTATGATGGTTTAATACAACAATGAAGTATGAATCAACACAAGATCATACAACACTAAACAAACAAGACTTCCAACTTCTCTTTTGAAGCTTGAATGTGACTTGATCTTCTTTGCTACAAAAGAGATCACTAATATGATATGAAACTGAGTTAGAAAGGTTAGAGAGAAGATATGTATGAGAGTATGTTAGAAAGGGATAAAAAACTACTTGGATTGGCATTGCTATTTATAGCCAAAATGGACAGGAGCGTCCACGGACAGCGGAACCCTTAAAAGGGTTCCGCCCGTGTACCAAATTGGTACCGCCGGTCTGACAGTCAAGATATCAAATCTTTGCTAAATTCAACTCTATCTAAGTGAGATTGTGCAAGATATGAAGAGTACAAATCCACACAAAATATCTAATGAAATCTTCCAATGATTTCCATGATGCATCACATGATGTCATATGTTGTATTTCTATTTTTAGAAATATGCAAGTACTTAAGTAGTGTTTTGTTTTAAGAACCTAACACATTCTAAAAACTACTATCATACATAATGATTAGAGTCATATCAAGATGTTACTAATCATAAATGTAAATGCTTGAATGATGAATATATTGTTTGAAAAAGCTTGTTTTAATATCTATTAAACTTGACAAGCTTTAAGCTTTTATACAAATTAAATTTACTTTTGTCGTTAACAAAACTTAGGTAAAGATCAAAAATATAAATAACGTTTGATGACGATATTTGTATTAACACTTTCGTTGACTACACATCCTCTTGTACTAATGGAACAGGAGGAAGATTCCCTACAACACCCGGACCTAGGACTTTTAATGACATCCGAGAAGCATGGAAGGGCAAGCCCGACTTTTATTGGGGACAAACCAAAGAATTCACATCCAATGATTTCTCATGGCCCCCATCTCACGGCCCTAACCAAAAAAACATAGAGGGGATGTTGCAACACCTAGTCGCATCCCAAGAAGCTCAAATAGCTAAGCTCTCAGACCGTTTTAACCAACAACAATCCGATATGGATAGGAAGATAGATAACCTTTTGAAAGCTATGACCAATAGTGATAGGAAGGTTAATGCTATCTCAACTCCCGAAGCTTCCGGTGCGGAGATTAAGGACTCAAGTAAGTTAGCCAAGCACGTTCAATTCGTCAATACCATTACCTTAGTGAAACCTAATAGAACAAATGACGAAGCGAACCATGAAACGGTACTTGAGGTTAGTGAAACACCTAGGAATGAAACAACCGAGGAAGTAGGTGAAGTAGGCAATGACTATTTCAATAAGTTTCCGACGGAAGAAGAGCTCTCTCGCCACCCACACTTAGTACGTGACCTCCGTCACATGTATGTTAGGAGAAGCCCGAGGATCAAGTTTGGGAACCCTTGGAATCTTAACATACCATGTTGCATAAGACACCTTTTCGTGGCAAAGGCCTACTTTGATCGCAAGTCCCCGATAAATATCATGACTAGCACCTACTATAATTGGGTAATGAAGAAGCCTATCCCAACTAGGCAAGATCCCGATAATCCTAGGGTTGGTTGCAATTTTCTTGGTATAGTTAAGGGATTGCCCGTTTATGTAGGTAGTTTCACATTTCCTACGGATTTCATAATATTGGATGATATTAGTACGACCATAGATCCTAGCTTGTCCCACGTTATTCTAGGAAAGCCTTTCATAGAAAACATCGGGATGACTTATGATCCATCGTTAGGAATAGTGGGATTCAAGGATGAGACCGATGATGTAGCATACCAAATGCCCTTTAAGATTGAAAAGTTTTCATCACTCTCTAATGATGAAAAGGAACTTAAACTATCAGTCTACTATAGGAATGAGGAGGATAAGGAGAAGGGAGTTGATTATGTGATGAATAGGATTTTCGGTTTCTATAAGGATTGCTTGAAATTAGGACCAGATTATAGAACCGATTGGGGAGAGGACGACCTCTTAGAAAAGTGCATCATAGGGCACTTCTACAACATGGAACCCCCCAATAGAGACCGTCATGAGGAAGAAGGTGAAGGTAATGAAGTCACGTAGGGGCACGACTTCGAGTTTAGCGACAAGACTCATAAATAAAGAAAAGCGCTTCGTAGGAGGCAACTCATGCTTAATTGTTTGCTTGTTTGTGTCGTGTATCTTTTATTGATTGTTTATTCTCATGTTTAAATTTGTAAAAATGCTTTATTTTGTCTTTAACCTCATCTTAATTACATATAAAGGTATTTTACATAAGGGATAAGTGTAGGGAGGATTACACACGTTTTCAAAAGAAACGTAAACATGAGAATTACAATTAATTAAAAGATATACATGTGTGTTTGTTCGAGTCAAATGCTTGTATCGAGTCATAATGGATGTTTTGCAGGACATTTTTCCATATTTTAAAGATAAAATTTTTCCAGAATTTTTTTCCAGAAAATCGCAGACCAACTTCTGTCAGGATCGCAACCTGACGGCGTCAGGAGGAGCAGAAACAGCTTATTACTTTTTCTCGTTTTCTGAGCTACTTATAAATTTTTGGAATTTTCTAGGTCTTAATTTTCCAGAAAATTTGTAAACATCCATTCCACAAGCATTATATCCTAGTTAAGTAGAGTCATATATATATTGTTACCGCCAATTTTACGCGAAGGTTTCGTTTGTTTTCTTCAATTTTGCAGGTTTAATTTACCAAGAAGAAGATACATAAGATGAGAAGGAGCTTTTCACGCAAACATTCTTCTTGAAGAAAGATTTAACCACTACTTCACACACGGATCCTACCGAGCTAATCAGGGGAGTACTAGTTTCTTTCGTTTTTAATTACCTTCCATTATCATAACTTTGATACTTTTGGGAAACATTGGGGACAATGTTCAGTTTAAGTGTAAGGAGGGAAAATAAAACTGGAACTTTGAAACTATGCTTATTCTTGACTATTTGCCTTGTCTAATTTCATTTGTGTAATAAACCATGAGAAATATTGGTTAGGGTAATTTTTGCACCAAATTTAAAAATTTTCATGACATATAGGAGTGGGCCATTAGTTTTAATAAAGCGTCTCATGGATAGGAAATTATATGACTAACACAAAAACCCTTTACCACTTAAATTCCACCCAAAATGTGAGGATCGCCCTTAGATTTGTAGGAATTAAAGCATTCATCTTTAATGCTTAGAGTGTGAACCGGTAATATAATAGATTCTAGAACTTGTTTTGTGATGCATTCCGAGATCGCTAGTAAGACTACACTTGTGTAGTTAGGAATAACTAAATGATAAGAGGCATTACCCTTGTTTGATACCTGTAATATAATTACTTTTTCCATATCGGTTGAATAATTCCTCTTATGTGGTTTATTAATTATTCAGTACAGATTTCATAGAAGCTAGAATAGCTAAACAAGGGTTAAAAAAAGTATTGAATAATGAATAAACCACATAGGATACTCTGTATTATTAGTTAATAGATTACCTGAGAGATCTACGTCAATCCCAAAGGACCCAAACCCCACTATCCGGGTTTGAGTCAAGTACTCCATTACGTGAGAAAGATCAGCTAATCTTTCTTACATCTGATCCAACGTTCGCTCATTTCATCTCTTTTCCAGCCGATGGTTTTGTGAGTTGTTGCATTATCCAAATTTACAGTTATGTCTAGAAAATACTATGATTAACGAACTTGAATGTTGAAGTACTAATTCTTTGTAGTTGTACACCAACAAAGTTGATCAGTTGTGCATCTCTTAAGCCTTATTTTTGGCAATATATCCTGATGAGTTTTTGTTTCCGTGATCACAGTGTCATTTGGATCATGTTCTTAGTTAGGGTATAATTTAGTATGCGATGCTTTTTTCCCTCTACATTGTTAAAAACCATATTGACAAAGATACTTTTAACTGAATTTCTTCAATTCCTAGATGGCTAGATGCAATTTTGATCAATAATTTTGTAATTATTATAGTACACTCACAACTCACGAACAATCCAATTTTCCTTATGATGTGAACCACACTTTAGACTTTTTTGTTCTTTTAGTTGTAGTATGTCACATGCAACAAAAGTGTAAATTAAGAATAGGGCACTAATATTCTCACGGATGTATACATTCATATCCTCACACTTACTTAAACATTTTGTACATGATCTTCTCAACACTCTCCTTCTACTATTCTAGTGTCTTTTTCGCGGCTAGCTACTTCACATGAAACAATGCAATTGAATAACATTCAGACATTTTTACTATTGATTAATACTATGCTTTTTTTTTTTTTTTTTTTTTTTTTTTTTTTTTTTTTTTTCTATTGGCAAAATTATTTAGCAACACCATATTCATAATAAACTAAAATTGACATTAGAATATGAGGTTTTAGATTTATGGTGCCATGGAAATTGGCTATATAGTATTCGTTGACTTCGTTATATTAATACATGTGATTAGTGAATGACAATTCATGTCCGTGTTGGTGCGAAAACTGAATTGTTGGTTTCTACATTATAAACAGCAAACTTTTACGAATGGAAATGAATAATGGTGATTACCAAAAGATTTGTCTCATCAATACTTGTCTGTGATTCCTAATGCTAACACGTTCAATTCGTATTGGCCAAAAGTAGGGATGTCAGCTACTATACTTCTTATTGACTTAAGTGTTTACATTATGAAATCCGATTGCAAGCATGAATGCTATTAGATGATTTTACACAAACACAAAATAAGAAAAGCATAAAATATATTAATAGTAATAAAGTATGCATGTTATTCGATGGTAATGCTTCACATGATGGCGAAATAGAAGCCGGAATAGTGAGGCGAGTGTTGGGGGAGATTGTGGGGGCATAAATGTAAACTCACATTAGATTGCCGTGGATGTATCAAAATTATCCGTAGAAATATCAATATGTTGCACCTTGAGAATTAGAATGATCCACGAAACACCATATGCATATAATTCATTAGTCAAGATCCTCTACATGCAACTAAAAATGTATTTGAGTTCCTTATCATGGAAAGTTCAACTACTCTACTGTTACTAAAGAGAAAAGTCATTCACTTGACTATATGTCAATGATCTTTATGTTTTTAACTTGTATATCATGCATATGTTGCATATCATTTAAGCAATTATTTTACAATGGCCAGGGTCATATATTTCCTTCATTTAGTCACTTTTCTACCATTTTCTATTGTGGCACAACGAACTAACGGCAATGGTTCTGTAGCCGTGGGTGCATCCCTCACTGCAACAGACAATATCATACCATGGCTCTCACCTTCCGGTGATTTTGCTTTTGGGTTCCAACGTATTCAAGGAGAAGATAACTTTGTGTTATCTATATGGTATGACAAGATACCTGACAAGACCATCGTCTGGTATCCACAAACAAATCCCGTGCTTTCTAGAGGATCGAAAGTTGAGCTAATCAATAGGCGTGGGCTTGTACTTAGTGATCCTCAAGGCAGAGAGGTGTGGAATTCAAGTTCCATATCAGATATTTCTTATGGTTTTATGAATAAATCAAAAAATGGATTTTTGTTCAAGAATGAAATCTTGTTGGAACTGTCCATATCCGGTTCATCTTTCGGAACCATATCACATCCCGAATCTGATGAAATAGGATGAATTGAGACGGTATTTTGTAAATACGTAATTATCTTGAATAGATTAACCATTTCTTTATTTTCCGATCGCCTGAGAAAAGATACCGGTAACTTTGTGATTGTAGGTAGAAATTCTAGTAAGATATGGGAGAGTTTTAATTATCCAGCAGATACCATGTTGCCTAATCAGGTTATCGAAAGAGGTGGAGTGATCAATTCAAAGATGAGCAAAACTAACTTCTCTAGAGGAAGGTTCCAGCTTCAGCTGCTTCAAGATGGTAATCTTGTTCTTAATAGTCGAGATATAACTACCGATTTTGCTTATGTTCCTTACTATACTGCTGAAACTGATGATCCCTCTAATCAATCAAATTCTGGTGACCAAGTGTTCTTTGATGAAACCGGGTACATGTACGTTTTGAGAAGAAATGGGCAAAGATTTGATCTTACTTCAAGAAAAGCAGAACCTCCTTCCGGAGATTATTATCATCGAGCGACTTTAGATTCTGATGGGGTTTTAACTCGATACTCCCACGCCAAAAATCCCGCCAGCAATACAAGCTGGGAAGAAATATGGCTTGTACCAGCGAGAAACATGTGTGCTCAAAGCATTGGGCTTGAAGGTAGCAGGGCTTGTGGATTAAACAATGTTTGCAGCCTTGATACAGACCGACCAAACTGTGAATGCCAACAGGGGTTTTCATTGCTTGATCCCAATGATCCAAATGGTGACTGCAAGCCTGATTTCACTCCAAGCTGTGATGAAGGAAATGGGAAAGAAGATTATGATTTCATTGAACTCTCGGATGTTAATTGGCCACAAGATGACTATATGCGCATAAGATCAGTTTATGAACAAGACTGCAAAAATTACTGCGCTGAAGATTGTTTCTGTGCTGTTGTAATTTATGGGGGAAGTCAATGTTGGAAGAAAAAGCTTCCCCTCTCTAATGGAAGGAGAGGAAGTTCAGAAAATGCCAAGGCGTTTCTGAAATTCAGAAAAGGCGATCGTCCGTCACAAAGACCTCCTCAGTTTTCACAAGAGAATAAAGATAAAAAAAGTTTGATATTTGTGGGACCAGCCCCCTTAGTTACAACTGTGTTTATATTTATAGTATTGAGTTGTGTGATTTGTGTAGGCTTTTTTCTAATATACAAATATAAGGCCAGAAATCCATATCCAACTCATATAGCTGTTGATACCAATCTGCCTCGTTTTACATATCAAGAGCTAGTTGAAGCTACTGGTGTTGGAACTATATTATAAGTTTGGCAAGTTTTCATATATTGAAACATATTGTACAAGTGGTCTATGCTGAGACATACAGTATGATAAGAGTAGCTCATGGTACAAGTTGTTAAAGCAACAACCACCCACTAATTTGTGTGTGTGAAATTGAAATGGTCAATGAGAAAAAGAAGGATAATGGGGTGATTTGGATGGCACTCTCAGATGCAACCATTAGCCCATAATCCTAATTTTTTGGGCATGACCAAGATCATGGGAAGTTCCTATTTTGTGGTGACTTTCAAACTATATATTTGAAGGTATTTCGTAGCCTCAATAGAGAAGTATGAGATTCACATGATAAACACACAACACACAAATAATAAAGCTGCTGAGTTTTGTGTACGTCTTGCCATCAAGTTTTCTGCTTCGCCATTGACATTGTGTTGGGTTCGTACGCTAACGAAAACAACACGAGGTCTGCATCAAATCCTGGGGTCCATTACGTAAGAGGCTCGTAGCGTATTGAGCACGTAAACACCTTTAAGGACAGGGAGTTTGGTCCCGTGCGGAGCTCTTTAACAGTTTTGTTGTCATCTACAGATTAGTCCTAACGATAAAGGTTGCGGGTTTACATCAGTTGGATGTTCAGGTCCATCTTTACTACTGTTATTTGTTTATTGTGTGAAACAATATGATATGTTATCTCAGTCATGTGCTTATGAAACGTTTTAAACTAGATACACAAAGTTATCCAACAATCTTAAAGGTGTTTAACAAGGCTTTATGTGGGAGCCGTAATCAGTTTCAAAGGGTTTATTAACTTTGTGCTAAAACTCATATTTAGGTCATGTTTTGTGAACTACTATATTAAATTATATTTTGATACAAGTGTGTTTTGAATTGAGATACAAAGTTGGGTCACAAACTTGATGAATGGACAGACTAGTGGAGTTTTATATTTGTTCTTTGGGTTTACTAATTGTAGTTTGCAAATTTGAGATATCTTCTTGATATTGCAAAATCCTAACTGTCAATTTTTAAGTTTTAAATACTTATTGCTGCATTGGTTTTAACCGTTGTGACAAATGTTTTTGTTATCTGTCACCGAGAAAATGTGGCGAGAAGTGGGACACTCAATCTGCCATTTGTTATATTGTTACTCGTGTTACTTGTTGCATCCAAAGTGGGTCTGACTACAACTCGTGAAGGAGTCCTTGTTTTATATTTGGGTTATGCACTTAGTGAACCTGTGGTCTGATATGATTTATTAATCTAAGGGTACCATTAATTGTTTTGTCTTGAATTCAAATACTTTGAGAAATGCGTGTATGAGATAAAGTTTATAAAGAAACTTTTACTACGACAAAGAGACTAGTTGTGTCTCGTTCTTGTGATAGAGTGGTGATATTCCGGAAATATGCTATGTTTGCGAAGAAACAAGCATTATGCTCGTTAGTGCAGATCCGGAAATAACATAAAATATGTGATGACATGATCTAGTAGACATGGCGATTTCACCTTGTGGATGTCACTATTTATTTATTTTGTTAACACGTAGTTTGATGTTTCTAGTTATTAATTGAGTAGAACAAAATATTGATTCTGTTTTCAAACTCACTTAATAAGAAAATTGTTTTGTTGAACTAAGGTTACTGATGTATTAAATTGTTGCACTTGAATTTCATGCACCTGAAATTCATAACAGGTACTAAGGTTTTAATAAGTGCAAACTTAATGTTTTCATGTGAATGATGTTTTAGACAGAATGCATATGCTAGATATTATATAGTCAGATTGCAATACTCACTGCATTGAGAGTAAACACGCACGATCTAATACTTCTAGGTATATGTTGATACCAAAGGTGAAGTTAAGACTTAACTAAGTGGTTTATAATGCCCGAACCAACGATGCAAGCAGGCTCGTTGTGAATTATAGTGAGTAGTGACTCAACTAAAATATGCCAAATGGTGGGGGTGGTTGATGTGTATGCCGCTTGCTTGAGCTAAGTTTTCCTTGTTAAGCAAGTAAAAGTATGTAGTGAGTAACCACATGAGATATTAGGCATGGATGGGTGCAAAGATACAATCTAATAATTACCCACTCTTTTGATTTGAATTCACAAGTAGGTGAATTAATGTACACACAAGGAGTTGTTCTTGAACGTGTAACCAACGAGTGCGTAATTTATTTAATGAGGAATTGCCTAGTTATGGCAATTGAGGAGGTTAAGTAGAATACCTCAATATTCTGTTGTTTATGGATGTCTAGATATATTGAGAATGGCCATTAGTGATATGTTTGTCAAGTGATCTAGAAATTTGACTTTGACACTACTAAGCCTCTGGCGAGAGACTTGGTAAGTGTTTTGTGACCGACAAGTGGTGCGCAGACTTGTCAATATCTCCATTAAGCCTCTGACGAGAGGCTTATTGAGAGTTGCTAGAGGCATGGGTTTGAAACCATTGAGAATCGGTTAGTGATGGAAACCCAACTTGATTGTAGTGTTCCTACATTACGAGTTTAATGGGTACTAACGAGCTCTCATTAATTGGTAAAGGTGCTATTGACAAATTAACCCATGTATAGCTTAGATAGCACGGCATTGCTGAGAAAGGATGAGATTCTTCTCTAACAAAGCTTTGAGGCATCTTAGCAACGAAGACGTTAGAGTAGCTTTGCCTATATGACCTAAAGGTGGTGCCGCCTTAAATAGAGAGTTGTGGTTTCTCTCTTAGAGGGTCATGAATCAGATTTAAGCGCATGGCATATTGCGCTCAGTGAGAATGCAATGGTTACGATAGGGAGTGTGTAGAAGCGTGCCGGTGAGATCATTAAGGTTCGTGGTTTAATCTTTGGACACCAATGAACCGATTTCACTTTGCATACTTTGAGTAAACGGGGTTTAATCGTAATGACACCTTTGTGACACAACCTTTCAGAGTAGTAGAAAACTTTCCAACTTGGTGGGGGATTGTTGGAACTATATTATAAGTTTGGCAAGTTTTCATATATTGAAACATATTGTACAAGTGGTCTATGCTGAGACATACAGTATGATAAGAGTAGCTCATGGTACAAGTTGTTAAAGCAACAACCCCTAATTTGTGTGTGTGAAATTGAAATGGTCAATGAGAAAAAGAAGGATAATGGGGTGATTTGGATGGCACTCTCAGATGCAACCATTAGCCCATAATCCTAATTTTTTGGGCATGACCAAGATCATGGGAAGTTCCTATTTTGTGGTGACTTTCAAACTATATATTTGAAGGTATTTCGTAGCCTCAATAGAGAAGTATGAGATTCACATGATAAACACACAACACACAAATAATAAAGCTGCTGAGTTTTGTGTACGTCTTGCCATCAAGTTTTCTGCTTCGCCATTGACATTGTGTTGGGTTCGTACGCTAACGAAAACAACACGAGGTCTGCATCAAATCTGGGTCCATTACGTAAGAGGCTCGTAGCGTATTGAGCACGTAAACACCTTTAAGGACAGGGAGTTTGGTCCCGTGCGGAGCTCTTTAACAGTTTTGTTGTCATCTACAGATTAGTCCTAACGATAAAGGTTGCGGGTTTACATCAGTTGGATGTTCAGGTCCATCTTTACTACTGTTATTTGTTTATTGTGTGAAACAATATGATATGTTATCTCAGTCATGTGCTTATGAAACGTTTTAAACTAGATACACAAAGTTATCCAACAATTGTTGGAACTATATTATAAGTTTGGCAAGTTTTCATATATTGAAACATATTGTACAAGTGGTCTATGCTGAGACATACAGTATGATAAGAGTAGCTCATGGTACAAGTTGTTAAAGCAACAACCACCCACTAATTTGTGTGTGTGAAATTGAAATGGTCAATGAGAAAAAGAAGGATAATGGGGTGATTTGGATGGCACTCTCAGATGCAACCATTAGCCCATAATCCTAATTTTTTGGGCATGACCAAGATCATGGGAAGTTCCTATTTTGTGGTGACTTTCAAACTATATATTTGAAGGTATTTCGTAGCCTCAATAGAGAAGTATGAGATTCACATGATAAACACACAACACACAAATAATAAAGCTGCTGAGTTTTGTGTACGTCTTGCCATCAAGTTTTCTGCTTCGCCATTGACATTGTGTTGGGTTCGTACGCTAACGAAAACAACACGAGGTCTGCATCAAATCCTGGGGTCCATTACGTAAGAGGCTCGTAGCGTATTGAGCACGTAAACACCTTTAAGGACAGGGAGTTTGGTCCCGTGCGGAGCTCTTTAACAGTTTTGTTGTCATCTACAGATTAGTCCTAACGATAAAGGTTGCGGGTTTACATCAGTTGGATGTTCAGGCCCATCTTTACTACTGTTATTTGTTTATTGTGTGAAACAATATGATATGTTATCTCAGTCATGTGCTTATGAAACGTTTTAAACTAGATACACAAAGTTATCCAACAATCTTAAAGGTGTTTAACAAGGCTTTATGTGGGAGCCGTAATCAGTTCAAAGGGTTTTTTAACTTTGTGCTAAAACTCATATTTAGGTCATGTTTGTGAACTACTATATTAAATTATATTTGATACATGTGTTTTGATGGATACAAAGTTGGTCACAAACTTGATGAATGGACAGACTAGTGGAGTTTTATATTTGTTCTTTGGGTTTACTAATTGTAGTTTGCAAATTTGAGATATCTTCTTGATGTTGCAAAATCCTAACTGTCAATTTTTAAGTTTTAAATACTTATTGCTGCATTGGTTTTAACCGTTGTGACAAATGTTTTGTTTATCTGTCACCGAGAAAATGTGGCGAGAAGTGGGACACTCAATCTGCCATTTGTTATATTGTTACTCGTGTTACTTGTTGCATCCAAAGTGGTCTACTACAACTCGTGAAGGAGTCCTTGTTTTATATTTGGGTTATGCACTAGTGAACCTGTGTCTGATATGATTTATTAATCTAAGGGTACCATTAATTGTTTTTGTCTTGAATTCAAATACTTTGAGAAATGCGTGTATGAGATAAAGTTTATAAAGAAACTTTTACTACGACAAAGAGACTAGTTGTGTCTCGTTCTTGTGATAGAGTGGTGATATTCCGGAAATATGCTATGTTTGCGAAGAAACAAGCATTATGCTCGTTAGTGCAGATCCGGAAATAACATAAAATATGTGATGACATGATCTAGTAGACATGGCGATTTCACCTTGTGGATGTCACTATTTATTTATTTTGTTAACACGTAGTTTGATGTTTCTAGTTATTAATTGAGTAGAACAAAATATTGATTCTGTTTTCAAACTCACTAATAAGAAATTGTTTTGTTGAACTAAGGTTACTGATGTATTAAATTGTTGCACTTGAATTTCATGCACCTGAAATTCATAACAGGTACTAAGGTTTTAATAAGTGCAAACTTAATGTTTTCATGTGAATGATGTTTTAGACAGAATGCATATGTTAAATATCATATAGTCATATTGCAATACTCACTCTTGTAGGATTGAGATATGTAAAGCATTGAGAGTAAACACGCACGATCTAATACTTCTAGGTATATGTTGATACCAAAGGTGAAGTTAAGACTTAACTAAGTGGTTTATAATGCCCGAACCAACGATGCAAGCAGGCTCGTTGTGAATTATAGTGAGTAGTGACTCAACTAAAATATGCCAAATGGTGGGGGTGGTTGATGTGTATGCCGCTTGCTTGAGCTAAGTTTTCCTTGTTAAGCAAGTAAAAGTATGTAGTGAGTAACCACATGAGATATTAGGCATGGATGGGTGCAAAGATACAATCTAATAATTACCCACTCTTTTGATTTGAATTCACAAGTAGGTGAATTAATGTACACACAAGGAGTTGTTCTTGAACGTGTAACCAACGAGTGCGTAATTTATTTAATGAGGAATTGCCTAGTTATGGCAATTGAGGAGGTTAAGTAGAATACCTCAATATTCTGTTGTTTATGGATGTCTAGATATATTGAGAATGGCCATTAGTGATATGTTTGTCAAGTGATCTAGAAATTTGACTTTGACACTACTAAGCCTCTGGCGAGACTTGGGTAAGTGTTTTGGTGACCGACAAGTGGTGCGCAGACTTGTCAATATCTCCATTAAGCCTCTGACGAGAGGCTTATTGAGAGTTGCTAGAGGCATGGGTTTGAAACCATTGAGAATCGGTTAGTGATGGAAACCCAACTTGATTGTAGTGTTCCTACATTACGAGTTTAATGGGTACTAACGAAGTCATTAATTGGTAGAAGGTGCTATCGACAAATTAACCCATGTATAGCTTAGATAGCACGGCATTGCTGAGAAAGGATGAGATTCTTCTCTTAACAAAGCTTTTGAGGCATCTTAGCAACGAAGACGTTAGAGTAGCTTTGCCTATATGACCTAAAGGTGGTGCCGCCTTAAATAGAGAGTTGTGGTTTCTCTCTTAGAGGGTCATGAATCAGGATTTAAGCGCATGGCCATATTAGCGCTCAGTGAGAATGCAATGGTTACGATAGGGAGTGTGTAGAAGCGTGCTGGTGAGATCATTAAGGTTCGTGTTTAATCTTTGGACACCAATGAACCGATTCACTTTGCATACTTTGAGTAAACTGGGTTTAATCGTAATGACACCTTTGTGACACAACCTTTCAGAGTAGTAGAAAACTTTCCAACTTGGTGGGGGATTGTTGGAACTATATTATAAGTTTGGCAAGTTTTCATATATTGAAACATATTGTACAAGTGGTCTATGCTGAGACATACGTATGATAGAGTAGCTCATGTACAAGTTGTTAAAGCAACAACCACCCACTAATTTGTGTGTGTGAAATTGAAATGGTCAATGAGAAAAAGAAGGATAATGGGGTGATTTGGATGGCACTCTCAGATGCAACCATTAGCCCATAATCCTAATTTTTTGGGCATGACCAAGATCATGGGAAGTTCCTATTTTGTGGTGACTTTCAAACTATATATTTGAAGGTATTTCGTAGCCTCAATAGAGAAGTATGAGATTCACATGATAAACACACAACACAAAATAAAAAAGCTGCTGAGTTTTGTGTACGTCTTGCCATCAAGTTTTCTGCTTCGCCATTGACATTGTGTTGGGTTCGTACGCTAACGAAAACAACACGAGGTCTGCATCAAATCCTGGGGGTCCATTCGTAAGAGGCTCGTAGCGTATTGAGCACGTAAACACCTTTAAGGACAGGGAGTTTGGTCCCGTGCGGAGCTCTTTAACAGTTTTGTTGTCATCTACAGATTAGTCCTAACGATAAAGGTTGCGGGTTTACATCAGTTGGATGTTCAGGTCCATCTTTACTACTGTTATTTGTTTATTGTGTGAAACAATATGATATGTTATCTCAGTTATGTGCTTATGAAACGTTTTAAACTAGATACACAAAGTTATCCAACAACTGGTGGATTCAAGGATGAACTGGGAAAGGGGTCTTTTGGGATAGTTTATAAAGGCGTAATAGGTATAGACACTGTGGCTGTGAAGAAGCTATATATGGTGTTTCAAGAAAGTGAAAAGGAATTCCAGACTGAGGTCAATGGTGTTGCAAGGACTCATC
>OU343217.1:276014549-276152671 GCA_910596185.1 Chrysanthemum makinoi
GATCAAGAAAAAGTAACCGGACTAATAATGGTGAAACTTGATTTATAATGAACCATTAATCTTACGGAATCTTAAGTGATGTCAAGGGGTTGGCCTTACATGCCGTAATGCGTTAAATGCATCCTCGCGTCGAGATTAGCAAATGCAATGGTTTATACTATATTTGATACAAAAGTTTTAAGTTTGAAACGGAAACGTATTCACCCCCCCCCCTCTACGTTTTCACAATTGGTATCAGAGCGGGTTGGCTGTAGTTTTTAAAACAAATGGTTTTCAAAAAGAGTAAGGTCCTTGTATCAAATTTTTGGTGAAGTCAAGCATAATATGAAAAGTGTTTTGTTGATTTTTTTTTCTCTTTGAAGTTTTATTGTTAGATATCTTATTAATAAAGCTTGAATAAAGGTAAAAATGGATAATATAACTTCACAAAAAAGTCTACAAAGGTTAAACCTTTTCGTCAGGTCAAAACATGCATTTTTGTAATTCTGTGTCAGATCCGCGAATCCCTCAGGTTACACTGGACGGATCCCTCAAGCAAGGGATCCGTGGTACAGAAAACAGTTTTTGTCTGAATTTCAAAAATTCATAACTAATTAACCGTAAGTCGTTAGAAGTCGTGCCACCTATCGTTTTAAAGGTATTTAAGTCTACTTTTATTTAAAAATGATTTCATAAACTGATTCAAAACAAAAATTTACAGAATCATTGATTTATAATAGAAAGTCATTTTTCGGTCATAACTTTTGCACAAACTTTTGATCTAATTGGAGACGGATGTTTTTGTCTTTGAATAACAATGTGTCCTCTTTTGAAATTAAGGTTTTGATCATATTTATAAAAGAAACTAATCAAGCTTGGTATACATGTTTATATTTAACACAAAGCGATGAAAAGAACTTTCGTATGTTATGCTAAATGATAAATTGTCTTCCTTGCATTACTTGATTATTTGCTTATCTCAAATAGATTTTGTGTTTGTTTGATTGAATAACATATGTGGTTTCCTTACCTTGCTATTCATTCTCTTGCTTGCCGATTTAGTAATATTCTACTAATCAATGTGCTATTTGAAGTGTTTGGGATAACATCAAAGTTGTGTAGAAAATGTTAGTTTAAATACTTAGATAAGTCATATAAGTTGAAAAATGTTTAAAACATGTAATACACTAAATGGCCTTTTGATTGAGTTTGTCATGTGTGCAACATAAATGTTTTATGTGCTTATATGATTTCATGATTTCATATTTTCTTGTATCGTTTTCTAAAAACAACAAGAATGTACAGCGGATCATAACCTACACTTGTGTTGATGATGTACTCTCCCGTTTTCTTTTTCATGATCGCTTTCCAATCTTCATAGTAGGATTGACAACTTGATTATTTCATCCGATATACTCAACAAAATTATTTTGCAACACAAATATAATTGTTCATATCCGAAAGTCCAAACTCGAGCTTTCCAACAACATATGTTGAACTAGCTCATCCAACCATTTTTTTGTTCACCATATGGACAATTGTTTGTTTAACATGACACCTTTGTCACCTTAGTTGTTTCAAGTATAATATTAATAAAAACGAAGCAAAGTATCATCATTGTTACTCTTTGATAGGCCATTGTAGGAATATAAATTTTCCTAACATGAGAATGAATACTGGAGAACTTATTGCACTAGAAACTCAATTTGACCTAAAGGTTGAATTGCTTCCTTGATAGAAGTTGGGTATGTGGAATCGCCCGTAAAAATGGTCGTGTAGCCGTAATGAGCACAACTAGTAATAGTCTCATATTCATTCTCTCACTTGAGAAATTTATACTCCTATGTTTTCCTAAAGTAAGTTTATAATGGAAATACTTTGCATTGTCTTAGGATTACTAATCAAACAAGTTGTAAAATTAATTTTTCTTTTAGTTAATCACAACCACTTGCCTCATCAAGCGATTATCTTGCTTTGATCGAGAAGAGCTACATGACTTCATGGACGAAGCTCATTGTATGTTAATCACCATCCGTAATGACTAGATTGTCCTAAATTAGCACCTCACAACTCTTTTTGTCTTGAACACCATCATGTGCTCTTTTCTTTCTAGACACATACCTTGCATGTCATTGTTAGTGTAAATGATTTACTAATCTAGACCGTAAATCTGTTTTGGGCTTCTTGAATAGTGATTGTTAAGTTTGCTAAACCTTTGTGTTATTTGTGAGCTCGATCTCATTTGATTTCCTATATGTGATCTCTACATGGTCTCATTGCTTTGCTTAACGTGTATACATGTATGCTTTCTGTAGAAATAATTAGTGTCATAATTCGAACCAATCACCCCATGAGTATGTTTTGAGTATGTTTCCTTTTTGATAAGCAAATTTGCCAAACTCTCAAGCACCTGATAAGTAAAAGAGTATACGAATTTACTACATTGAAGTTATTTTCTATTCATTAACATTCCTTTCTCACAATTTATGTAAAGTATGGTGTTTGACTATTGACCTAATTGACAGTTGACTATCTTGGATGGTATCACGATGGACAGTGGTTGCAGGGATAGCAGTTACTGAATGTTGCATTGCAACTGACAAAACTGTATGAACTATCTCTTTCACATCGGACTTTGATAAAACTTGTTGACATGCAAAATACATAATTAGTTGTTTTTTTTAATCCTAGATTGACTATGTTAAAACTGCCCGTGTAACGCCCCGACCCGACAAGGGTAAAGGAATCACAAGTAATGGTGTCATATCAAAGCAAACATAAATATCCAAAAGAAATCTCAACATAAATATTGAAATAATCCAAGTCAAATGACTTCAATACATAGGTCCCAGCGGAAAAATAAACTCCAAATGAAACGTCTAAAAAATAAAGTCTAAATGGCATCATAAGATCAAAGCTAAAATCTCTAAGGTAAGTCCACACAGCACTCATCCCAAAGCAATACCCAGCTCTAATGCTTAGATACCTGCCGCGGAAGAAAAGAAATGCGGCTGAGCTTCAAAAGCCCAGTGAATAGATATACAAGCAAAACGAATACGAAACAAGAACGAATACGAAATAAAGTGAAAGAAAGATAACAAAATCATAATCATTTCAAAAGATAAATCAGGATAATAGAATAAGTTTTATAGCTAACTACCTCGAGCCCAAATACATATGCCATATCATAAACAAAATCATATTCACATAAGGCAACATTTGTAGGGGAGACCTACCAGAGTTATGAAGGACGTGCATGCACGCAGCATCAATCATCAGATAACATATAGCATATAACATATAATATATAACATAGAACAGATCTAGGATGCACCCATACGCCCCACAAACATACATTGATAATATAATATAACATGAGCTCATAACAAATAACAGATAAGGGACGTGGCAGAACTTCACTCTACTGCCCTAGAGTCATGTCAGAAGTGCATTACTGACACGGACATGGAACCCCATGACTAGTTAATAATTGGCTCGGGTGTCAAACTATCTTAGGTCAAATAGAATGTCATAACTGACATAGATCATATTTTATCAAATGTTTAATCATGTTTTCAAAATCAAAGTCTTCATATCATATAGTTCAAAATCAATGTTTTATGATTCAAAAATCAAAGTTCAGATAAGCAACAGCTCAAATAGACACATTAGGGTTCATAGCAAAGGCTTAGGAAATCCTAATGTAGAAGCTAACGAAAAGAAAACGTTATAAGAAACCTTTACTGAAAAGGTCAGAATATCTGTACCTTATTCCAAAGCAAATGATCGAAAAGAAGAAACAGGGAAAGCAAAGGATTACTCCTTCTTCACAGAACCTATACACATTAACGGTCGTACATGTTATTTATGATTCCATAATCGTCGAAATGATCTTTTAATATTTGGCGTTCATACTTAGTATATTTAATGATCTTAATACTTTAGGGTTTTATAATTAAATGAGACTTAAGTGTTTTATAATTAATATGGTAGATTAGGGTTCATTATATCATTAATTAAAGTTTAGAGTTAAATGTGAAGATAGTTTAAACGTCATAACTCACACATAAAATAACGAATTAATATACTTAGCTTCAAACCCTAATCGACTCTCATTTATGTTCTAGGGTTTTCTCATTCTTTAATATCTCATTAATATGCATTTACTTACATGTTACGTCTTTTAATGACTCGTTACTTAACCTCACACGTCATAAAAACAATCTTTCCTTTTATGTTTCACCATGCACGTTTATGATTTTATGTGACATACAAGTTACTTATTACTCGGATTAATTACACGTTTACACATTTACAAGTTCACTTGACGTATAATTACGCACGCATAAGAGACACGATTCACAAACCATTAGGGTTTGGCATACCTTATTCGGTTCACATATCAAACTAGGGTTTATGTTTACATGACCTTTACTCGTTTAATACATGTTCAAAAACTCTATATGTGGTTCGGTTTAATCTAGGGTTTCGGCTAATAGGTTATTACGCAAGTCTTAACTCATATACATACTTAACTCATTCAAGTTATCATGTTTTACACTTTAGTCGAATTATATGCATGGTTCGGTTTTAATACATATGGTTCGGTTAAAACACATAAGGTTCGGTCCTTATGCAACTCGACATAACCATGACTCTTTTCAATAATACATATTACGTAACATACTCTTCAATACTTATAAGGTTTAAATCATATGGTTTGTTCTTGTTTGGACTCACACGGCTCGGCCACAAAAAAAAAACGCAAAACCTCGACTAAACAAAACATATTTCAATATATTAACGTAAGGTACATCAAAGGAAGACGAGAACATGTTATACCTTGACTTGGTTGAAGCAAAAATCTCGACACCAAGGGTGTATGTATTCGGCCGAGTAGGGAGAAAAAGAAAAAGAGAGGCAAAACTAAACTAGGGTTTCACTTTTGTGTTTATGAGTTATATTTATAGTAGTAGTAATTTCGGTTTAGGACTTTAGGAGGCATGGGCTCGGCTTGGTCCAACCGAACACAACCCAAACGCACACCATTGGGCTTCGGCCTATGGTCCATCGAACAAAACAAACATGACCCAAGTTATTTACGAAACGTCCAACCTTCGTCGTACCAAAATCGATCACGTACACATTTTAGTTAGGTTTAATTATTCGCAAGTTAAGTTTTAAATTTCGCTAAATGATATAAATGTATTTTACGTATTTTATAAATTTCGATTCCAAGGGTATTTTAGTCTTTAATCAGATTTTAGATTTTCCAGGTTTTACAATTCTTCCCCTCTAAAGAAAAATTTTCGTCCTCGAAAATTGAAATGAAACGAAACGAAAATGAAAACGAAATGAGAACATACCAAACTATTCAAAGAAATGAGAATAACTAGCTCGCATCGACTCCTCGGTTTCCCAAGTAGCCTCACGTTCCGGATGATTTTTCCAAAGAATCTTAACGAACGGAATGACTTTATTTCTCATGACTCTTTCTTGCGTTTCTAAAATAGCTTCTGGTTCTTCAGATAAAGACATATCGGATTGAATTTGGTCAAACGGATAAGAAGCAACGTGTAACGGATGATAGTTGTATCCCCTTAGGAGTGATACATGGAAAACGTCATGAACATGCGATAACTGAGGCGGAAGTGCTAATCGATACGAAACTTCTCCTATACGTTCTAGAATTTCAAACGGTCCGATAAATCGAGGACTGAGCTTGCCCTTGATTCCAAAACGTTTCACACCTCTAAACGGCGAAACTTTCAAAATACACGATCTCCAACCCGAAATTCTAAATTACGACGATGCTTGTCGGCATAACTTTTCTGACGAGACCTAGCTTCCTTCAACTTTTCTCTAGCAACAGCTACTTTCTCATTAGTGATCTCGATCATTTCCGGACCTTCAATCAAGCGTTCACCGACTTCATCCCAGCAAATAGGTGCTCTACATTTCCTTCCATAAAGAAGTTCAAACGGTGCCGCCTTAATGCTAGCATGCCAACTGTTGTTGTATGCAAACTCTATTAAACATAAATATTCATCCCAACTGCCAGTCCATTCTAAAGCACAAGCCCTGAGCATATCCTCTAAGGTCTGTATAGTCCTCTCTGACTGACCATCTGTTTTAGGATGAAATACCGTACTAAAATTAAGTCGAGTACCCCAAGATTTTTGCAAACCCTTCCAGAAATGAGAAGTAAAACGCAGATCTCTGTCGGACACAATAGATGCCGGAGTACCATGAAGTCTAACGATCTCTTGCTGAAAAATCTCCGCCAATTTACCAATACCAAAATCCTTTCTGATTGGCAAGAAATGAGCAGATTTGGTTAGTCGATCAACAACTACCCAAATCGCATCATGCTTCTTCCGAGTAAGAGGTAGTCCAGTCACAAAATCCATAGATATCTTATCCCACTTCCATGTTGGAATATCCAATGGCTGTAACAATCCACTAGCCCTTTGATGTTCGATCTTAACCTGCTGACAAATCATACACTTCGACACAAACGTCGCCACATCTTGCTTCATGCCATTCCACCAAAAGTACTGTTTCAAATCCCTATACATCTTGGTAGAACCAGGATGGATAGTGAAAGGAGAACTATGAGCTTCAGTCATAACTTTCTCACGAAGTACCTGATCATTGGGAACACAAAGCCTATCTCCATACCATACAATACCGTCATTATCAACCTTAAACTCCGTCTGCTTACCTTCTTCAACATTTTGCACCACGGCCCACAGCTCGCCGTCATCTTTCTAAGCTTCTTTAATTTGCAGTATAAGGTTCGACTCCACCTTCATACTAGCCCAGTATCCATCAAAACCTCGTACACACAACTCAACATCCAAACTCTATAAGTCACGCAAAATCCTAGGCTCAATCTTGATACTCGCAAGAATGCCTGATTTCCGGCTAAGTGCGTCAGCAACTACGTTAGCCTTACCTGGATGGTACTGAATGTTGGTGTCATAATCCTTAAGAAGTTCTAACCATCTTCTTTGTCTCATGTTAAGTTCCTTCTGAGTGAAAATATACTTGAGACTCTTATGATCAGTGAATATATCACACGCCTCTCCATACAAGTAATGTCTCCAGATCTTCAACGCGAACACCACTGCAGCTAACTCAAGGTCATGAGTTGGGTAATTCTCCTCATAAGGTTTTAGCTGCCTCGAAGCATAAGCTATTACCTTTCCATGTTGCATCAAAACACAGCCTAATCCTTTCTTAGATGCATCACTGTAAATTTGAAATCCTCCAGAACCAGTTGGAAGAGTCAAAATAGGAGCTGACACCAATCTCCGTTTCAACTCTTCAAAACTCTTTTCTCGTTCATCCGTCCATACAAACTTTTCACCTTTCCTCATCAGTTGGGTTAGGGGTAGAGCTAAGCGAGAGAAACCTTCAACAAAACGTCTGTAGTAACCAGCAAGTCCTAGAAAACTCCTGACCTCAGTCACTGTCGTAGGTCTTGGCCATTTAGTGATAGCCTCAACTTTAGACGGATCCATGGTGATACCATCAGCTGATACAATATGACCAAGGAAAGCGACTTGTCTTAACCAAAACTCGCACTTTGAAAATTTGGCGTACAACTTCTTCTTCCTCAAAATCTCTAAAACTATCCGGAGATGTTCTTCATGCTCTTCTTCAGACTTGGAGTAAACTAAAATGTCGTCGATGAAAACAATAACGAACTTGTCGAGAAACTCATGGAAAACACGATTCATCAGGTCCATAAACACAGCAGGCGCATTGGTCAAACCAAAAGGCATAACGAGGAATTCGTAATGACCATATCTGGTACGAAACGCGGTCTTAGGAACATCTTGCTCCTTCACACGTAACTGATGATAACCAGACCTCAGGTCAATCTTCGAAAAGAACTTAGCTCCTTGCAGTTGATCAAACAAATCATCAATACGCGGCAAAGGATAACGGTTACGAATGGTAATACGATTAAGTTCACGGTAGTCGATACATAGACGCATGCTTCCATCCTTCTTCTTCACAAACAAAACAGGTGCACCCCATGGAGAAACACTGGGTCGAATAAATCCATTTTCTATCATCTCTTGCAGCTGTTCCTTCAACTCCTTCAGTTCTACAGGTGCCATGCGATACGGAGCCTTCGAAATCGGTTCAACACCAGGAATTAACTCAATGCTAAAATCAACTTCTCTAGCTGGGGGAAGACCAGGGAGTTCATCGGGAAAAACATCGGTAAATTCGCAAACAACCGAAAGATTTTCAATGTTAGGACTCTCCAAAGATGTGTCCTTAACAGATGCTAGAAAACCTTGGCACCCATGAACAATCATGGTCCGTGCCTTCATAGCGGAAATGAGCTTAACAGATTTGAGAGGTGGAGAACCATGATAAACGAATTCGGGATGTTTTACGTCTCCAAAGATCACCGTTCTAGCATGGCAATCAATTGAAGCTCTATGATAAGCCAACCAATCCATGCCTAGAATGATATCAAAGTCGACCATATCGAGAGGATACAGATTTTCAAAGCGAATACGATCATCAAAACGAAGAGGACACTTAACGTATTTATGATCAATGATCACGTGGTTCTTCATAGGCGTAGAAATCGATAAGTGATTTGTTAACGGTTTGGGCTTCATATTAAGTTTCTTAGCAAATGTGATAGATATAATGGAGTGTGTGGTACCGGTATCAAATAAAACGAAGACAGCATAATCATCAATGAAAAGAGTGCCCGTAATGGTACCTGAAGTGCGCTCCGCCTGGTTACGAGTAGTAGCATAGACACGTCCAGTAGTAGTCGGCGGCTTGATGTAGTTTCCAGGAATCACCGGGTTCTTCTTAGGACAATCTTTAATCTTGTGAGCAGTGGAGCCACAAGCAAAACAACCACCATTGGCCTTGAAACACTGCCCCGGATGAGCCTTTCCACAAGTAGTACAAATAGGTGGGGAAGGCAAAACCTCAGCTGTCCTCTGTTGACTAGAAGATCCTGGAGCACGACCCTGATTTGATCCTCGAGTTGACTGATCCTTGTTGTAACGCTGGTTATTGTTATCTTGGTTCTGACGATCACTTCCATTCTTACCAGCATTTCTATTATCTTGACCCTCGTCTCAGGGCGCCAGTGTCAACATTCCTTCTGACTGACCCCGTGATCATAACTCCTATTCACTTGACTCCTCGAATCATAACTCCTACCAGAGTTTCCCTTATAGTCATTGCCTTGAGTCCTACCTTGAATCCGATCACCATCGCGATTACGCTTGTTGGAACCCGAAACCTCATGAAAGATCTCAATGTTACGAGCTGTGTCATTGCAGGCCGACACATTCTCATACTCAATATTAAGCAGTCGGTCCAACACCCACTTCTTCAGGCCCCACTTGAAGTGCTTAGCTTGACGCCTACCATCTCCAGCAATAGCTCCCACAAAACTCACTAGCCTCATAAACCTACTCATGTACTCATTGGAATTCTCATAATCAAACGGTAGATTGCCTTGATAATCCCTCTCATATCTTTGCTGCTCAGCATCAGGGAAGTAACGGTTATAGAAGATAGTCTGAAACTCAGTCCAGGTACAAGTAACAGCAAAAACATCTCCTCCTCTTGCTTGTTTGAGTGCCTTCCACCAATTTAAAGCATCACCTTCCAATTTGAATGCACCAAACGAAGTCTTAAACTCGTCTCCACAACCCACTACTTCAAACAGCTTCTCAATATGAGTGATCCAGTCCTCGGCCTCAGTGGGAGTAGCAGCAGTGCTAAACGAAAGAGGCTTGAGCTTACCGAAACGCTCGAGCCAAGTGTGAATACCGACGGGTTGATTTCCTCCACCACTACCGAAGCACCATTCCGATTACGAATGTTGCTGATCACCTGTTCCATCATCTCAGGTGTAGTAAGACCAGGGAAAAGAGAGTTGAGAGCATTAGCAATCGCAGTATCCATGTTGCATCATCGTCTCCATCCACGCTACCGGTAGTACGAGTTCGAACCATCTGAACGATTAGCAAAATGAACAAAGGTGAGATACGAAATGGAAGTACGCAGAAGGAATCCTAAAGTCTACCCAAATCCTCACAGGTCAAATCCTAAGCTCTAAGGTCTCAAAACCTAGGCTCCATATGTCACAGGTCCTGACTACAAGTCGTAAACCTGGGCTCTGATGCCATAAATTGTAACGCCCCGACCCGACAAGGGTAAAGGAATCACAAGTAATGGTGTCATATCAAAGCAAACATAAATATCCAAAAGAAATCTCAACATAAATATTGAAATAATCCAAGTCAAAAAGACTTCAATACATAGGTCCCAACGGAAAATAAGCTCCAAATGAAACGTCTAAAATATAAAGTCTAAATGGCATCATAAGATCAAAGCTAAAATCTCTAAGGTAAGTCCACACAGCACTCATCCCAAAGCAATACCCAGCTCAATGCTTAGATACCAGCCGCGGAAGAAAAGAAATGCGGCTGAGCTTCAAAAGCCCAGTGAACAGATATACAAGCAAAACGAATACGAAACGAGAATGAATACGAAATAAAGTGAAAGAAAGATAGTGAAATCATAATCATTTCAAAAGATAAATCAGGATAATAGAATAAGTTTTATAGCTAACTACCTCGAGCCCAAATACATATGCCATATCATAAACATAATCATAATCACATAAGGCAACATTTGTAGGGGAGACCTACCAGAGTTATGAAGGACGTGCATGCACGCAGCATCAATCATCAGATAACATATAGCATATAACATATAATATATAACATATAATATATAACATATAACAGATCTAGGATGCACCCATACGCCCCACAAACATATATTGATAATATAATATAACTTGAGCTCATAGCAAATAACAGATAAGGGACGTGGCAGAACTTCACTCTACTGCCCTAGAGTCATGTCGGAAGTGCATTACTGACACGGACATGGAACCCCCATGACTAGTTAATAATTGGCTCGGTGTCAAACTATCTTAGGTCAAATAGAATGTCATAACTGACATAGATCATATTTTATCAAATGTTTAATCATGTTTTCAAAATCAAAGTCTTCATATCATATAGTTCAAAATCAATGTTTTATGATTCAAAATCAAAGTTCAGATAAGCAACAGCTCAAATAGACACATTAGGGTTCATAGAAAAGGCTTAGGAAATCCTAATGTAAAAGCTAACGAAAAGAAAACATCATAAGAAACCTTTATTGAAAAGGTCGAATATCGTACCTTATTCCAAAGAAAATGATCGAAAAGAAGAAACAGGGAAAGCAAAGGATTACTCCTTCTTCACAGAACCTATACACATTAACGGTCGTACATGTTATTTATGATTCCATAATCATCGAAATGATCTTTTAATATTTGGCTTTCATACTTAGTATACTTAATGATCTTAATACTTTAGGGTTTTATAATTAAATGAGACTTAAGTGTTTTATAATTAATATCGTAGATTAGGGTTCATTATGTCATTAATTAAAGTTTAGTGTTAAATGTGAAAATAGTTTAAACGTCATAACTCACACATAAAATAACGAATTAATATACTTAGCTTCAAACCCTAATCGAATCTCATTTATGTTCTAGGGTTTTCTCATTCTTTAATAACTCATTAATATACATTTACTTATATGTTACGTCTTTTAATGACTCGTTACTTAACCTAACACGTCATAAAAATAATCTTTCCCTTTATGTTTCACCATGCACGTTTATGATTTTATGTGACATACAAGTTACTTGTTATTCGGATTAATTACACGTTTACACATTTACAAGTTCACTTGACTTATAATTACGCACGCATATGAGACACAATTTACAAACCATTAGGGTTTGGCATACCTTATTCGATTCACATATCAAACTAGGGTTTACGTTTACATGACCTTACTCTTAATACTGTTCAAAACTTATACATGGTTCGGTTCAATCTAGGGTTTTCGGCTATTAGGTTTTACGCAAGTCCTAGCTTATACGTACTTTACTATTCAAGTTACCATGTTTTACACTTTAGCCGAATATATTACAAGTGGTTCGGTTTTATCATATGGTTCGGTTCTACTTCGGTCCTTATTCGACATATACATGACTCGATTTTCAATAATACATATTACGTAACATACTCTTCAATACTTATAAGGTTTAAATTCGTTATGGTTTGTTCTTGTTTGTATCACACGGCTCGACACAAAAGAAAAGAAACATAACTCGACCAAACGAAACATGACACAATAAACAAACGTATGGTGTAACAAGGAAAACGAATAAGCATTATACCTTAGCTTGTTGGAACAAAAATCTCGACACCAAGGGAGTTGAGATTCGGCCGAATGAAATAAAAAGAAAAGAAGAGGCAAATAAAACTAGGGTTTCAATTTTTGTATCTTATGTGTGTATATATAGTGGTAACATTTTAGTTTAGGGCTTTGAGGAGGCCTTGGGTTTTCGGCTTGGTCCAACCGAACACAACCCAAACGCACACCATATGGGCTTCGGCCTATGAGTCCACGAACAAAAACAAACATCTCGGCTCCTTTGATCCAAACGAACAAGCACTCTTGGCCCAACATATTAGCGAAACGTTTAATCTTCGTCGTACCAAATTCGATCACGTAATACATTTTAGTTAGGTTTTAATTATTCACGAGTTAAGTTTTAAATTTCGTTAAATGTTATAAATATATTTTACGTATTTTATAAATTTCGATTCCAATGGTATTTTAGTCTTTAATCAGATTTTAGATTTCCAGGTTTTACATAACACAAGGACCATTATTGCCATTCTTAAATAGTACAAGGACCACAGTTGATTATTTTCTATTTTTAAATATCCAAGGACCATTTATGACAATTTTAAAAGTTTAGGGACCTAAGTTGTAATTTTGCCAAAGATTTATTCAAGGACCATTTTTGACAACTTAGAATATTTCAGGGACCTTGAATAACATTTTTCTTTATTTTGATTTACCAGGGACTATTTTTGACAACTTTTGATACTTGAGGGACTAAAACTGCCAATTATGCAAACTTGATACGCTTTTCATCTGATTTTGATATTTTTTTGCATTTAAAACACATAAAACACTTATTTGTGATATTTTTATCATTTTGATGCATTTCTGAGTGTTTTCAGATGTTCTGGCATTCTAAACAGTACAAAAATGATGAGTATTTAGACACTCATCAATCCCCCACACTAAGATATTGCTAGTCCCTAGCAATATTTTGAGAAAAATTAATGGATTTCAACTCTTTACCAAAAGCCATTACTTCTGGAGTAGCCAATTGTTTTAGTTCAAGTAAGAACCTTGGCACAATGATAACCAAATGATTTTGAGCAAATCACGGTATGCGGATTTGATTTGTCTTTACCAGAAGCCGTTTGCTATGGACTAGCCAACTCTTAGATAAATTATCAATATTATCTTTGGTGAGCCGATTACCAATTATGGTTTTCCAAATGCCTTTACCACAAGCCATAAACTTGCGAGCTAGCCAACTTTTCACTAATTAAAGATATGGTGAGTTGAACACCATACAATTTTGGGCAAATTGCAAGCCATAAACGGATTTGAGATATCTTTACCAAGAGCCGTTTGCTCCTGGATTAGCCAATCCTTATGTGGGTTAGACATGGCGGATGATTACCATTTGAGTAAGTGAAAAACACTTACTCCAAAAAAATTTTGGCCAAAAACGGGGAATTTGGTGGAATAAATACATGATAAAATTCGGTGAAATTCTCCCCACACTTAGAAATGAATATTGCCCTCAATATTCAAAGTATCGGCGGTTATGCCGAAACATAGAACATAAAAGGGAAATACTACGGCCTTTATTTTATTTTTGATATATACAAAATTTTTTGAGAAGGGTTTATATACAACAGCGTGGGGCAACTCCCCCACACTAGGGTGATACTCATGGGTGAAAACCCATGTGGTGCTACTGTTTTTGATTATCGAGTCACTAGCTTGACTCGATCCCCGCATTCATTGGTTCATGGGGAAAGTTTGTAGATCCGGGACAATCACGGGTGGAATGTCTTCTCCAAAGTAATGCTTTAATCGATGACCATTCACTTTAAAATTTGGACCATCGGGCTGAGATAACTCAATGGTACCATAAGGATAAACCTTAGCAATAGTAAATGGACCAGACCAACGGGACTTGAGCTTTCAGAGAATATCTTCAATCTTGAATTGAAAAGAAGGACTCGATCACCGGCGTTGAAAACGCGGTTCTTGATTTTGGAGTCATGAATCTTCTTTGTCTTTTGTTTGTAGATCAAAGAGTTCTCGTATGCTTGATCACGGAGTTCATTTAATTCATTCATTTGAACTTTTCGTGATCACCACTGTCAGAATATCGAAGTTTGCATGTTTTAAGGCCCAATATGCTTTGTGCTCGAGCTCAATCGGTAGATGACATGCCTTTCCGTACACTAGCTTGTATGGAGTACACCCGATTGGTGTTTTGTAAGCTGTATGCGGAAGGCCCGAGTGCGTCATCGGTTTATCCGACCGGATGCGCGATTTTCGCCTCTGTCCTTTCTAAAATTTTTTTAATACCACGGTTGGAGACTTCCACTTGCCCACTTGTTTGAGGGTGGTACGCAGTAGAGAGACGGTGGGTTACACCATACTTTTGCATGACACGATCAAATTGGTCATTGCAGAAATGTGTACCATGATCACTGATTATAGCTCGTGGAGTTCCAAACCGGCAAAAGAGATTTTAAAAACTTCACAACAACTCGGGCATCATTAGTAGGTAAAGCTTTCGCTTCAACCCATTTTGACAAATAGTCAGCAGCCACAAGTATGTATTTGTTTCCTCGAGATGATGGAAATGGCCCCATAAAGTCAATGCCCCGGATGTCAAATATCTCACACACTTGAATGGCGTTTTGCGGCATTTCATTTCTTTGAGATATATTTCCGTGGCGTTGACAAGCGTCCGCAGGTTTTGACAAAATCGTGGGCATCCTTATAAATCGTAGGCCAATAAAACCCGGAATCAAACACCTTTTTGGCGGTGTAGTTTGGACTATGATGGCCCCGGTGGGTCCAGCATGGCAAGCTTTGAGAATGTCCATAGCTTCCTGTCCATAAACACACCGTCGGATGACTTGATCCGCACAGATTTTGAATAAGTAGGGGTTAGTCCCGAAGTAATGTTTAACATCCTTGAAGAATTTATTCTTCATTTGGGTCGACATCCCTTTCACTATGAAGTTACCCGCATGGTAATTTGCGAAGTCGACAAACCATGGGGTGGTAGAGTTTCCACGAAAAGAAACCGCATTGAGTGTTTCGAGAGGAAATGTTTCATTTATTTCCTTTTTCTCGAAAACATCTTGGTGAGGGTTTTCTAGGCGGAGACAGATGATCGGCTGACCGGTTCTCTGCTCCTTTTTATCACGTATAATGATATCAAATTCATGGAGGAGGAGAACCCAACGGAGCAATCTCGGCTTTGCATCTTGTTTTGCAAAGAGATATTTGAGAGCAGTGATCGTATACACCACGCATTTGGTCAAGATAAGGTATGGCGAAATTTCTCAAATGCATACACCACAGCTAATAGCTCTTTTTATGTGGTGGTGTAATGAGTTTGAGCTTCAGTCATAGTTTTGCTTGCGTAGTGGATAGGCTGAAAATGCTTGCTTCTACGTTGCCCTAGGACTGCACCGATAGCAAAATCACTTGCATTGCACATGAGCTCAAAGGGTAAATCGATCGGAACGAGAATGGGTGCTTCAATAAGCTTTTTCTTTAATGTTTCAAAAGCTTCGATGCACTCAGGTGAGAAGATAAAAGGAGTCTCTTTTTCAAGAAGATGAGTCATAGGCCGGGCGATTTTAGAAAAATCTTGTATGAATCTGCGATAGAAACCGGCATGACCTAGAAAACTCCTAATACCTTTGACGGTAGTAGGATGAGGTAATTTAGCAATAACATCGACTTTTACTCTATCAACCTCAATCCCATTTTTCGAAATCTTATGGCCAAGGACTATGCCTTCTTTGACCATAAAGTGGCTCTTCTCCCAATTTAGACAAAGATTGGTGTCTTCACACCGTTGAAGCATTTTTTTCTAAATGGGAGAGACATGTTTGAAATGAGTCCCCAATGACCGAGAAGTCATCCATAAACACCTCCATTGTTTCCCGATCATGTCGTGGAAAATGGCCATCATACATCGTTGGAGCGTGCGGGGAGCATTACATAGGCCAAAAGGCATACGTCTATAGGCAAAAGTTCCGTATGGGCGGTGAATGTAGTCTTTTCTTGATCCACGTGGATCAATGGGGATCTGAAAATAACCCGAGAAACCATCAAGGAAACAATAGTATTCATTCCCAGCTAATCTCTCAAGCATTTGGTCCATGAAGGGTAGAGGAAAATGGTCTTTACGGGTGGCGTCATTCAACTTACGATAGTCAATGCAAACACGCCATCCGGTAACCAGCCGAGTTGGAATTAACTCGTTATCTTCATTTGTGACAACAGTTATGCCACCCTTTTAGGAACACAATGAATTGGGCCAACCCAAGGACTATCTGAGATTGGGTAAATCAATCCTGCATCAAGAAGTTTGATAACCTCTTGTTTGATAACATCATGGATTTTAGGATTCACCCTTCTCTGATGTTGAACTGCTGGCTTGAAGTCATCCTCTATCAAGATTTTGTGAGTACAAAACTCAGGGTTGATACCCTTAATGTCGGAGAGTTTCCAAGCAATTGCTTGCTTGTGTGACTTCAAGACCTTTATAAGAGCAGTGTTTTCATCTATACTTAAATCTCTAGAAATAATGACGGGTAATTTATCATCACCCTCAAGAAATGCATACTCGAGATGAGGTGGTAAGTCCTTAAGTTCGACTTCAGAAAATTCTTCAGTTTTCTCAACTGACTTGACTTCCTTGTTATGAAGCTCGACGGGAGGGAGTGGAGGAGAAGTGTCCTGATTTAACAACTTCTCAAGAAGAAGAATATCTCCCTCCAGGTTAATCTCATTGTTATTAACCTCATCTGGAATTGAATCACTAGTGTGAGGGGTTGATGATGGATCATCATTAAGCAACTTCTCAATGAGAAGTATGTCCCCTCGATGTCAATTGGGCGTGATCAATTTCCCATGGAGCGAATCACTAGCCAAGTATGCTTCAATCTCTTCCAAGATAAAGTCACTTTCCTCAAACGGAGTGAGAGAAGGAGTAGAATTGGCAATGATGGGTTGAGATGAATGAGTGAGATTATCACTCGAAGAATTATGAACATAACCAAGAACTTCTTGAGAGTACTCTTCAGAAGCAACATCAATGATATCTATTCGATTAACCGACTTCGAGAATCATAGTTTGCGTAGTACCTCGAAGTTTGATCAAGGTTAAAGGTGACAGCTTCATTACCCACACGTAGTGTGATTTCTTGCTCAAATACATCAATGAGAGCATGGCCCGTTCTCAGGAATCCTCGTCCAACAATGAGATGAACCCGATGATCGGCATCAAAATCAACAACTACAAAGTCAGCTGGAAAATGGAACTTTCCTACTTTCACAAATACGTCCTCGGCAATGCCAAGTGGACGGGATATTGTACGATCTGCAAGCTCGAGAGTCATGCATGTAGGAGTAAGATCCGGAAGAGAAGTTTTTTCCATCTTGAATAAGGCATCGATTGATGCTTGCACCAAGATTGGCTAAGGCAAAGCATTCAACCATCCTCGGAAATACACAAGGTAAGAGAAATTTTCCAAGATCTTCAAGCTTTTCAGGAAGCTTCTTCAAGATAGCTGCAGAGCAGGTTCGTTCAAGGAGTTTTGCCATCTCAAAAAGTTTTTCCTTGTTGCTTAACATGTGTTTGAGAGTTGATGCAAACTTGGGCATCGACATGATAGCATCCATAAAGCTTATGTCAAAATGTAGTTCTTGGAAAATTTGAAACAATTTGTCCATTTGATGACTGGCTTTTTCGCGGAGCTTCTGCTCATTCAAACGTGATGGGTAAGGAATAGAAGATTTGGATTTGGGGTTCTCAACCGGAGCTACAGGAGGTTCAAAAACAACTCCTGGGTTGGATTTGGGTTTCTGGACAACTTGAGGTTGGACAACGTTGGTACCTCCGTTATTAGTAGGAAGCTCCTTGTCCTTTGTCACCTCAGGTTTACTTTCCACTACCTTCGGGAGAGAAGAAGAAGAAGAGGTACTAGGAATAGCAGGTCCATTGTATGAAACACCACTTCTGGTTGTGATCGCCTTTGCATCGCCCCTCGGGTTAGCGATCGTGTTGCTCGGAAGTTTTCACGAGCCGAGGGTTGATCATTTAAAGACTTCTTAAGATCGGCGATCGACGACCAACAACCTGTTCATTTCATCTTAGGATTTCATGAATTGCTTCAATAACTCATCGGATGATTGTCTTTGGAGGCGGTGGAGGGAAATTTTGAGGTCGGATGTTTTGATTATGACCTTGTTGTTGAAAATTCCTTTGGTTAGGATTTACATTTCCTTGAAATTGATTCCCTCGATTGAAATTGTTTTGATTAAGGTTTCCTTGATGTTGGAAACCTTGATTTGGTCCGGAATAGAAATTACCTTGGTTTTGATAACCTTGGTTCATTCTAAGTTGGTTCGATTCGGTTTTGTATGTTAGGATTCGGTTAAAACCGGGTGGTGTCTGATAAGTGTTAGCACGGTAGTTTGGTTCATTTTGAGGACGGTATTGATTACCTCCCGGATGTGAAGTACCGGCTATAGCATTGGCTTCAAACGGACTACCATCGGTGGCGATGACAGTTGTAGTATGCACGAGGACCACCACAAGTAACACAAACTTCAACTTTCTTCACTTCACCATGTGATGGTGTCTGTGTGAAAGTGACTTTCTTTTGGTTAGCAAGAACCAAAGCTTGAACAATATCCGTGAGTTTGTCAATCTTAGCATCGGTGCTAGATGTACTCATGGGAGATGAAGTAGAAGGTCCAACATTAGACTGAGTCGATATGTCTTTGTTCGGAAAGGACTGGGACTTGTTTTCTGTGATTTGCAAGGCTTCTTTTGTGGTCTTGCTCAAGAAATTACCTCCCGCGGAGGCATTTAGAAGAATCTTGGTCACTTGTCTCAAACCATTGTAGAAAGTATCCATTTGCATTAACTCGGTAAAACCATGATGTGGACACTTGCGGAGCAATTCTTTGTAACGATCCCATGCTTCCCCGAATGATTCATCAAATCTTTGAGAAAATTTCATTATCTCATTCTTAAGACTTGTAGTTTGGGATGGAGGATAGAATTCGTTAACAAACTTGGTGACTAGATCTTCCCATGTCTCAATGGAACGAGGGGTTGTTTCTCAAGCCAATTCCGGGCTTGTCCCTCTAGAGAATGGAAACGAGAAGAAGCTTTATTGCTGCATGTGGGACATTCTTGTATTTGATGGTAGATGCAATCTTGTTAAACCATCGAATGTGTGCATGAGGATCATCCCGCTCAAAACCATAGAATTGGCTTTGGGTTACAAGATTAAGCAACCGGTTTTGAGCTCAAAGGTATCGCCACGATGGTGGGACAATAATGGCATCCCCGTAACCTTCGATGGGTGCTTGGAGAAGCTCATTCATCGGTTTGTTTTACGCCATTACGACAGGGGTGGTGGTGGTAGACGTTCCTCGATCCGCGGTGAAGGATCGAACGTCCTCTACGCCTGCGAGGAATATTTGCAAGCTCAGAAAGTGGACTTGTAGAGTTGGAAGAACGAGTGCGCATGCACTAATTATAAAAATCAGTTTTCAAAACAAATGCGAGGCAAAACGACAAGTGAACTTAACCAATAATCACAAATGAAATGGCTTCTTTGAAAAAGGTACACCAAATCACAAGGACACAAAGGCAAGTTTTGATCTGTTGTTCGGGAACTTATTAATGGTCACACCCCTAGTAGGTAGGTGTACTGCCTTGATTTGCGGTGGTTGATTTTTATGTATTTAAGTACCACTGAAAAGACATAGGTATGGATTTGTGCAAAGAGGTTTAAAAACTTTTGGAAAATATTTTTGGAATCGTCTCGTTTAACCAAATCGTATCTCTTTAAGAATCACCTTAAAGGAAACACAAGCTAGAAAACGTTACGATTGTTTTGTTGTTTTATATTTTGTTTGGTGTTGTTAAAACTTTAGGAAAAGTGTTAATGAACTTTTTGATAATGATTAACTTTACAAAAAACTGTTTACAAACGGTGGTAAATGTGCAAGAATGGGTCTGAAAAATGCTTAAAACACGCTAAAGCCTCCCGGCGCGGCGCAAAAATTTGATTCGCTTCCAAACAGTCAAGTTTAATCACACAAGCTAACCACTTGTGAATGGTCAACCGTGATAAACTTAAAACGCACCGAAAAGCAATGCAATTAAGATCGAGAGGAATATAGTGGATTCCTGGGTCGTTAAGTCCCACAGAGGCTTAATGGTGTTTGAACAAATTCAGATGTCGAATAATCACTAAGGATAGTGATCAGTAAGGATTTTGATGAATAATTACACTACTGATTGATTGGAATGGATATTGAATACAGAATTGTAAAGCACAACAATCAGATAAAAGAAACGTAAATACGTACGTTTATTAAACTACGTAAACGTACAAAATAAAAAGTGAGATCTAAGAAATAAAAGACCTAAAAATATGAAAATGATATTTTTGGAATCCTAAAAATAAAATAAAATGATTGGAAAAATAAAATTATTTTTATAACTATTTATTTAATTATTATTAATTAAAAACTATTTTTAACTATTTATTAATAACCTAAAATATGATAAAATGTGAAATAAAGCTAGAAAAATAAAATTATGACTTAGAAAAATCTAAAATACTATAAAAATTATTTTAAAATTGAAAATATATTTTTTTACACTTTTTATCTATTTATTATTAATTAATTACTGTTTAAAATACACTTAAATACTAGAAAATATAAAATAAACCTGGAAAAATAAAATTTTAACTTGGAAAAATCTATAATATTATAAAACTAATTTTAAAAATGAAAAGATATTTTTTATGTTTTTTATTTATTTATTATTAATTATTTAATACTTTTAACTATTTTTAATTTTAATAAATACTAAACAAGCTAAGAAAATTATGAAACTTTTTCTAAAAATATCTTATGATGACAGAAAGCTAAGAAAATTATAAAACAAGATGTGCTTAATAATAAGCTGAAAAGAAAAATCAAAAAGCTAATTTCTATTAAATAAACGCTATCACTATATTAAAAATGATGTTTTTGTGGTTTTTCTTTTTAAAAACTACTTAACTACTGATTATAAGCTACTTTAATGAAAACAAAAATTTTGGAAATTAAAAATAAGCTGTTTTAATAAGCTTATGAGCTAACAATTTTGAGTATGAGCTTATATTGATTTTTAAAGCTCAAATAAACTTGCAAACTGGAAACAAAAGTGAAATAAGCTAAAACAAGCTACAAGCTACTTATATGAAGCTAAAATACACAGATAAGCATACTGATAAGCTGGAAATAAGCAATAAGCACTTAATCTAAGCCAAACAACCAACAGGCATGCAAAGCCTTTTTCCAAAGCTGATTTAGCTTATCAAATAAGCTCAAAAGCTAAAAACAAGGACTGAGGTATCAAGCTGGCTAGGTGGGCTTCCAAAAAAGCCAAAGATCACAAGCTAAGGGTAACTAGAGAGCTTATTAAGAGCTTGTGAAAATGGGTCCATTCCTTGCTCACTTAAGCTGAGACAGTTATCTTGAGTAATGGGACAAAAAAGAAACTAGGTGCAACCCTATCAAATAAGATACAATTTGAAAAACTAAGCTTGGATCTTTGAAATGGCTTGGTTGGCTTTCCAAAGAACTAAAATTCACAAGGTTTGACCAACTAACAAGCTCTGTGTGAGCTTATGAAAGTGGCCATGAAACTGTGTACAGGGCAAGCTTTTGAAAAGGGTACTTGAAATAAGCTAGAAAATAAGCTATGTAATAAGCTTTTTAGAAAATATAAAAAATACTAGTATAAAGCCGAGCAACTATATTTTGATATCCTAAAAGCTCAAATGTTGAAAACTAATTTTAAGCCCTATATAAAATAATCTATTTTATTTAAAAGCGACTAATCTTGAAATTTTTGACTTTTTTGATTTACACTAAAAGTTGACTTTTATGAGTTTTGGATTGATCCTACCAACTGATTATGATGTATTAAGGTGGATTAGGACTGACTTGATCAATAATAACAACTTATTAACACAAAACCAGGATCATAGAACTTTAAAATCCAACAGTTAATGAGAAAGATGAGATTAAAGGTATATTTGACTTTTTCTCAAAGAAGGACTGGATTTTATGGTTTGTTTGAGTTATTAGGGACTAATGAGACACAAGACAAGCACAAGCAATAACACAAGAAACCTATAACACAGTTAAACTAATGAATCCAAACACCCATTTATAAGACTGTTTTAAAGATTTAAGTACTAAAAGCGACTTTTTAACCCAAGTAATCTAATGATTAACTTATATTAACTACAATGAAACATAATTAAACTAATATTAGCAAGAATTAACCACTTATACTAAAAATTGCAAACTTTTAAGAAATTGCTTACAAATGAGTCTAAGCACAGGCGAGAACCAAGGACTTGCAGACACTTCCTAAAGCTTCCCAAGAAGCTCTAAACCAGGGCAATCCTGTATTCACCCTGCTCCATCTTTGACCTTCACTTCCATGGACTTTTTTTTTTTATTTTCTAACTATTTTTGAGTAATTATGTGATTTTTCTGTTTTTGATATTAAACAAAGTTTAAAGGTTTCTAATAGCTTAGATAAGCTATATAGGAGCTTACATGAGCTTAAGAGTCCAAAACATTAACTACTAACAACATTCGAACCATCATGAAATTTTGCATAAACTGGAAATATGATTAAAACTTGAAATTGATAATTGACAAAGTTTAACAATACACTGAAAACTTGAAATACAAAGTTCAAAAGCTAAAACATACACTGAAATTTAAATTTAAGCTAAAACGACTTAAGAAAACTAAATTTACACTAGTTACTTTCCTCTCTTGCACCAAGCTCCCTTTTATTGATATTTTCAATCTTAGTCGACATCTCTGAGTATTTCCCACCAATTTCCAACCATTGGATCTTCACAGATCATCAATTTCGCCATTTGTCAAATTTGGCGCCAAAATAGTCTTTGAGCAGGTTTTGCTAATTAAAGCTTTTTGGAAGATATGGAGGTGTTAGGGGAGTTGGTAACAGGTGTATAAGTGATGTGTAAAGGCGAAAAGGTGTAAAAAACTCGGTATTGGGATTACAGAGAATGGTGAGGACGATGAGCGGTAGAGTCTGGTTTTAAGCGCGCTTTGACTTTTGACTTGGTATTAATAATACGGGGGTGGGTTCACAATGTGGGGTCACAGGTGTTGGCTGGGGGTTCTTTTGGGTTTTGGCAGGGGTAATAATACATAAAGGGTCCATTTGGTAGTTTAATAATACAAGGACTAACTTTGCAATTAGACCAAAGTTAAGGGACCAAACCTGTAAATATTCCAAAGTTAACACAAGGACCATTATTGCCATTCTTAAATAGTACAAGGACCATAGTTGATTATTTTCTATTTTTAAATATCCAAGGACCATTTATGACAATTTTAAAATTTTAGGGACCTAAGTTGTAATTTTGCCAAAGATTTATTCAAGGACCATTTTTGACAACTTAGAATATTTCAGGGACCTTGAATAACATTTTTCTTTATTTTGATTTACCAGGGACTTTTTTTGACAACTTTTGAAACTTGAGGGACTAAAACTGCCAATTATGCAAACTTGATCGTTTTCATCGATTTTGATATTTTTGTTTTTAAAACACATAAAACACTTATTTGTGATATTTTTATCATTTTGATGCATTTCTGAGTGTTTTCAGATATTCTGGCATTCTAAACAGTACAAAAATGATGAGTATTTAGACATTCATCAAAGGTCAATAATGACCTAACTCTTTTTGATGTTCTTGTTGTTCCTGAGTACAATGTCAGTTTTCTATCCGTTCATAAGATTGCTAGAGACAATAAGATGTTTGTTGGGTTTAATGAATCTAATTGCTATATACAGGATTTACATCAAAAAAGGATTGTGGGGATTGGTAAACAATACAATGGGTTATATATGTTTGATATAGATTCTACATGTAAGATTACTTCTAATAACTGCATATCTGTTTGTCATGTTTCTAGAAATCTCTGGCATCAAAGACTTGGTCATCCTTGTGACCAAGTCCTACACATACTTAAACCCACTCTTAAATTTGATAGTTCATGCCTGATCATCTCTGTGATACTTGTAATAAAGCTAAACAAACCAGAGAACCATTCCCTCTAAGTGAACATAAATCCACTAAAATTGGTCAACTTGTTCACCTTGATGTATGGAGACCATATAAAATCACTAGCAGAGATGGTTACAAATATTTTTTAACCATAGTTGATGACTATTCCAGGCGATGTGGGTTTATATGCTTAAGGAAGGGCGATGTTTATGTTTCCATTGTTAACTTTACCCATATGCTATCAAATCAATTTGAACACAATGTCAAGGTTTTTAGAAGTGATAATGGGACAGAATTTGTCAATAATAAACTTCAACAATTTTATCATGAAAAAGGAATTCTACATCAAACCTCTTGTGTTTATACACCACAACAAAATGGTATTGCAGAAAGGAAACATAGGCATCTCCTTAATGTTGCTAGATCCATTATGTTTCAGGGGGAATTACCTCTATATCTTTGGCCTGAATGTGTTCTAACTGCTGCTTATGTCATAAGCAGGTTACCTCTTGATTCATGCTGGCAAGTCCCCCTTATTCCTTGTGTATGGGCATGACCCTTCACTCTCTCTCCTTAGAGTCTTTGGCTGCTTATGTTATGCCACCATTCTCAACATCTCTGATAAATTTGGTAGTAGGTCTGAAAAAAGTGTTCTTATTGGTTACTCAAATGAGAAAAAAGGCTATAAACTCTTGAGCCTAGAAACAAAAAATATCTTTTATTCTAGAGATGTCAAATTTTATGAAACTGTTTTTCCCTTCAAAATGAAAAATTCTTCGTCAAAACCTTTTGTTGAAACTTATGTGCCTAAAGATTTAAATCACAAAATTTCTTTGACTCACAAACAAGTCCCAATAATGAAGGGAGAGTGACATCCTATGATGATGGCACAGTGGTAAGTCATCCTACTAGGATTGATGAACCGGTTGCAACATCTATAGATGATAATACACACCACGAGGGCATCATATCTCAAGAATCACATCCTGCTGATGCATCTTCTGATTCTCTTGAACAAGAAAGAGGCTTGCCGACCACTCTTGCTAGAAGGTCAACCAGAGTTTCTAAGTTGCCCAATAATCTTAATGACTTTATTGTTGAAGGAAAAGTCAAATATGGTGTTGAAAAGGTTGTTAATTACTCTAATCTTAACAAAGATAATTCTTGATTTGCTTCTAGTCTAAATAAAATTATTGAACCTACCTGTTATGAAGAAGCTATCCTTGATAGTAATTGGGTTGATGCTATGAACTCTGAAATTGAGGCCTTAAATGAAAACCATGCTTGGGATATAACTGATCTACCTCCTAATAGAACTCCTATTGGCTACAAATGGATCTTTAAAATCAAATATAAAGCCAATGGTGAAGTTGATAGATACAAGGCTAGATTAGTTGTTAAAGGCTATAACCAAAGGGAAGGGATAGACTATGATGAAACTTTTTCTCTGTTGTGAAAATGTCTCTGTTAGATGTCTTATTGCCTTAGCGTAAAAATAAATGGCCTCTTTTTCAACTTGATGTTAACAATGCCTTCTTATATGGAGATCTTGATGAGGATATCTATATGACCATCCCCAAGGGGTTCTGTAATGAGAACAATAAGAATAAAGTTTGTAAACTTGTCAAATCTCTATATGGCCTAAAACAAGCTCCCAGGAAATGGAATAAAAAGCTTGTCAGTGTTTTAAAAGGAAAATAACTTTGTCCAATCTGTTAATGATCACTCTTTGTTCACCAAAATAGAGAATAACAAGTTTATTGCTCTGCTTGTTTATGTTGATGACATTGTTCTTACTGGAAACTGTATTGATGAGATAAATCTTTTTAAAGAATTTCTAAAATCCAAATTTCATATCAAAGACTTGGGAAATCTAAAATATTTTCTTGGCATTGAGGTTTTAAAAACTGGGAATGACATTTGTCTCTCCCAAAGAAAATATTGTCTTGAACTTCTCAAAGAATTTGGTCTTCTTGGGTGCAAACATGTGTCTACCCCTATGGAACCCAATTATGTCCTTCCATACATTCCCACTGCTGATGATCCCTTGCTTGACAACATCACTGGTTATCGAGAGTTACTTGGGAAACTTATATATCTCACCCATACAAGACACGACATCTCACTCATTCGTTGTGCACAATACATGCACTCTCCCTTGAAATCTCATCGGAATGTGCCCTCAATGTTCGAGATATCTAAAAGGAGCTCGGGGAAAAGGTCTAAGGTACAATTTCAGCAACTCAGAAAATCATCTTGAAGGATATAGTGATCTTGATTGGGCCAAATGCAAGAAAACAGAAAATCATCCACGGTTATTGTGTTTTCTTTAATGACTATTTGATCTCATGGAAAAGTAAAAAACAAAACACTCTTTCAAAATCTTCCACGAAGCAAAGTATAGATCTATGTCTACTGCTGCTTGTGAAATCATCTGGATTCAAAAAATATTAAAAGATCTAAAAGTTGATATTAATCTCCACTGTTAATCTTTTACGTGATAACAAATCTGTCTTACAACTTCTTTGTCAACCTGTTTCCATGAAAGATCAAAACACTTTGAAATTAATGTTCACTTCATCAGGGAGAAAATTGCAAGAGGTGTTATAAGTGCTAAAAAGATTGGCTCTTCAAACCAAAGCTGAACATTCTCACTAAAAATCTCCCTGTTTATCAGCATAAATTTTTGTGTGAAAAATTGATATTGTTTGATATGTTTGCTCATCAGATTAAGGGGAATGTTAAATTTTGGGGTAATATTCTGTGGCAAACATATCATTCTATCAATTGCTAATGGCTTTCAAGTTATGTTCATTGCGGCTTATTACGGGGTTAAACATGGACAAAGCATTAGTGGTTTAAAGTTCCAAGATTATCATTTCTTTGAAGTCTTTTCGTTTTCTGGCGATGAGCATTTTATAGCCGTTAGAGAGGTCTTAGTGTAACTTAATCTCCTATTTAATAAGTCCCTTATTCTAGGGTTCTGAGACACTTGAGTGTGCGATCTTTGTATCACTCTTTTCTCTTCTTTTCGATCATTTCACTGATCTTGTCTTGTCTTTACATTCACATGATTATTGTCTTATTGACATTAATCTAATCTTGTAACATTTGGATACTATTGTAAACTTAATCTAAGCTGACTATTGCAGCTTAGATCTGAATAAAGGTTCTATCGTTCATCATTTTGTTGCCTATACTTTCGTACAAAAAACAAACCAATCACATGTTAACTTTTATTTTTCCTATTGAAAACCCCACGTCACCTTCGTCTTCTTCGTTGTATAAACCTGCAACTTCCCGGGTAACTTAAACCCGAATTTCAATCACGCCGAGAACTAGTAACGACTCTTCAAAGACCACTACTGACCGTAGCACCGATACCACTTGTTGGAATAAACCTCGACAACAAACCCGAAGATGTCGAACACGGAACCTAGAACCGTAACGTCGATCGATCACAAGTTGCAACACCAAACGCTAAACCCGCTTTTGATAACAAACGAAGAAGAACAAGAATTAAAACCTACAAAGTATAACGAACATATACGCACACGATATACCCTCAACGAACCCTTTATTAAAACCAATAAAGCTTTTACAATTGAGGAAGAAGAATGAATAAAACTAGCATCCCCCCTCATCTCTATTTATAGAGATGAGGGGGTAGAAACTATTCCTAATTCAAATAGGAAACATCTTTGGCTTGCACTCCAAGCTACCTAATCCTAGTTTATGTCTAACACCTAATCTTATTACAAAGTACAATCAAGTCCCTAATCTATATTTAAGTTTACTACTAATATATAACAATGGTGCCATGGATATTGGCTATATAGTGTTCGTTGACTTCGTTATATTAATACATGTGAATAGTGAATGACAATTCATGTCCGTGTTGGTGCGAAAACTGAATTGTTGGTTTCTACATTATAATCAGCAAATAACTTTCACGAATGGAAATGAATAATGGTCATTAACGAAAGATTTTTCTCATCAATATTTGTTTGTGATTCCTAATGCTAACACGTTCAATTCGTAACGACCAAAGTAGGGATACCAGCTAGTTCTTATTGACTTAAAAGTGTTCACATTATGGAATCCGATTGCAAACATGAATGCTATTAGATGATTTTACACAAACACAAAATAAGAAAAAACATAAAATATATTAATAGTAATAAATTATGCATGTTATTTGATTGTAATGCTTCACATGATGGCGAAATAGAAGCCCGAATAGTGAGGCGAGAGTGCCGGGGAGATGAAAAAACAAGTTACCCTAGTGTGGGGGCATAAATGTAAACTCACATTAAATAGCCGTGGATGTATCAAAATCATCCGTAGAGATATCAATATGTTGCACCTTGAGAATTAGAATAATCCACGAAACACCGTGCATATGAGTCATTAATTAACAACTAGATATTGTGACTTCATCTCCTAAGGGTAGTTTGGTAATTTTGGTACTACTTAACATAGCTAGTCTTATAAAGGCATTTTGGTAATTTTTTTAGTATCTTAAGAAGTAAGAATTTTGTATGTCGGTTGTTTTAGTATGTCGGTTATTTACTTATATAACCAAAATCAGAAACACGGAACTTGTAACACACCCTTTTGATAAATAGAAATATACCAACTTTTGCTCCAAAATTCTGATGTTTGCACCTGTATATCCTTTTGCATTTGTTTTCTACTGATGCTACTATTCTTTTGACTCTGATTATCCCTACCTGATCCTAACAAATTGGTATCAAGAGCCACTCGATCGATTGAAGCAAGCTGCAACTATTTTGGGTTTCTTTTGATTGACATCAGCTTTTGGTTGATTTCAAGAATTAACTTCTTGACATCATTTGTTTTTCGTTTGTGTTTGGTGGTTGCTGATTCGTTCAATTTGAAGAAACATCAGGTCTGATGTTTTGTTTTATGTTTGGTGGTTCTTTGTCAATCAATCTTCTTTGGATATCAGGTTTGTGAGTTGGGATTTTCTCATTTGTTGCTTTTGTTTGTTTGATAAATTGAAGGTGGTAGTTGATTGGGATTAGGGATAATTAGAACTTGTGTTGAATCGATCGGTTTGTGTAGAGATTATCTAAATCTCTGATTTTTTTTGGGATCGATTAGTTATTGGATTTGCATCTGGGCTTTGTATTTTGTGGGTTTCTTTGATAAACATCAGCAACAATCGTTTGTTATTTAGTAGTAAAACCCGTTTGAATAGTTATGTCTTCTCAAACACCATCGTCATTAGTTAGCATTGAGAAGTTTAATGGGAAAAGTAATTTTAGTTTACGGCGAATTAAAGTTCGAGCCTTTTTGAAACAACAAGGCATTTGGGAACCTCTAGCCGGTCCCAAACCGGCTGATATGACGGATGCAAAATATGCCTCACAAGATGAAAAGGCCCATTCCACTATTTTGCTATCTCTATCGGATGAGGTTCTTTGCGGGGTTGCGGATGAAGAAACGGCTTCCGGTGTGTGGAAGAAGTTAGAAAAGCTTTATATGACAAAGTCGTTGACGAATAAGTTTTTATTGAAGCAACATTTGTTTTCGCTTCGAATGAGAGAAGGCTCATCATTAAAAGATCATCTTGATGCATTGAACTCGATCTTGATGGACTTGAAAAATGTTGAAGTCAAGATTGATGATGAAGATGCCGCTCTTATTCTCCTAGTATCGTTACCTCCCTCGTTTGAAAACTTTGTAAACTCCTTCGTTGTTGGTAAAGACACTATCACATTAGAAGATGTACGATCCGGTTTGCATTCGAAGCTTCGTCATCAAGCATCAGGAACTTTGGAATCTCAACATGTCGGCTTATCAACTACAAGTCGTGATAGGGGTCAATATCGATTTGAAAAGGGTAAAGATAAAGGTGGAGCATCATCAAGTTCTCGAGGTCCCAATCCTCGAGATATTTGTAATTATTGCAAAGAGGAAGGCCATTGGAAGTACAATTGTCCTAAACTTAAGGAAAAAGGTCAGGTAGCGGCCGTTGCTAAAGACGACTCGGGTTCAGATTGTGAGGTGCTTTGAATGTTTGACCGTAATCCTTATTATATAAGTGGGTCATTAGAATTTGAATTTGGTATTTGCATTTGAAGTAGATTTGGTGTTTGAAGACTTGGTTATAATCAGGTCGTTTGAATTTTGTTCAGTCGTTTGGAATTTGTCAGTTTGGAAATTTGGATTTTCGTTTGTCGGGCTTTTGAAGTTTGTTAATTGAATTTGATTGTCACTGGTGAAGATCGTTTGAGACGATTTTTTTGTTCGGTTGGCCGTTTTGAATTTGTCGGCTAACATTTGATTGTTCGTTTTGAAGTTATCAGCATTTGCTTTGGATCGATTTTGTTTCGGATAGCTTTTGGGAATCGATCGTTTGATTTGAAATTGGCTAGTATCTCTAGCCTTTGGAACTTTGAATTAGATATGGTGTTACTTAGGAGTTGAACTCAAGATGGAGATTGTTAGATATTGTGACTTCATCTCCTAAGGGTAGTTTGGTAATTTTGGTACTACTTAACATAGTTAGTCTTATAAGGTCATTTTGGTAATTTTGTTAGTATCTTAAGAAGTGAGAATTATGTATGTCGGTTGTTTTAGTATGTCGGTTATTTACTTATATAACCAAAATCAGAAAGACGGAACTTGTAACACACCCTTTTGATAAATAGAAATATACCAGCTTTTGCTCCAAAACCTCTGATGTTCTGATCTTTGCACTTGTTCTGAATATGATTGTGTTTCGATTTGCTGGTCCTGATCTTTGCTTATGTTGCTCTATCCCTTATAAATCCTAACAGTTACTAATTAAAGAGAAAAGTCATTCACTTGACTAGAAGTTAGTGATCTTTATGTTTTTAACTTGTATATATGTTGCATATCATTTAAGCAATTAATTTACAATGGCCAGGGTCATGTATTTCCTTAATTTAGTCACTTTTCTACCATTTTCTATCGTGGCACATTGATGAGTGTCTAAATACTCATCATTTTTGTACTGTTTAGAATGCCAAAAACATCTGAAAACACTCAGAAACACATCAAAATGATAAAAATATCACAAACAAGTGTTTTATATGTTTTAAATGCAAAAACATCAAAATCAGATGAAAAACGTACCAAGTTTGCATAATTGGCAGTTTTAGTCCCCCATGTTACAAAAGTTGTCAAATTTAGTCCCTGGTAATTCAAAAACTTGTAAAATGTCATTTAAGGTCCATAAGATTCAAAAGTTGTCAAAACAAACCCTTTAAAGTTCAAAAATCACAAAATGACAACTTTGGTCCCTTAACTTTGAAAAATGTCAATAATAGTCCTTGGTTAATTTAAAAAGTGAAAACTATCAAATATTAACCTTGTACTATTTATAAATGACAAGAATGGTCCTTATGATAAACTTTGGAGAAAATTACAAGTTTGGTCCCTAGAGTTACAAAATTGGTAATTTTAGTCCTTGGACATTTTAAAAATGGAAAATAATCAACAATAGTCCTTGTACTATTCAAGTTTGGCAGTTTTGGTCCTTGTAATAACCTTTGGATGATTGGCAGGTTCAACCTTTAACTTTGCAGAAATTGCAAAGTTAGTCCTTGTGATTATTAAAGCTACAAACCAAACCGGACCTTATATATTAAACCAAGCCCAATCCAGTCCAAATACATGACCCGGCCCAACTTTTAAATTCAAAATAAAACCGCCCACTGTAGCTTGTCTCTCCCACCCCTGTATACACCAATACCGGTGGTTTTAACCACTTGCTTTCCACCTCTTCACCTCCACCTCACCATCTCCACTGTTACCCACTCCCTTCCACCTCACTATCAACCAAACCCCATTAATGTGAAAACACGCTCAAAGACATTTTTGGCGCCAAATTGACAAATGTCAAATCTGATGATCTGGACTAAACCAATGGTCAAGATGTGGTGGGATTAACTCGAGAGGTCGAAAGAGAATTCAAAGAAGTCAATAAATACAAGTGGAATGCAATGTTGTAAAATATCTAGTGTAATTTTTAATTTTAATGTCGTTTTAGCTTAAGTTTAATTTTCAGTGTATATTTCAATTTCCAAGCTTTGTATTTCATGTTTTCAGGGTGCAATAAAACTTTTGTAATCAACAATTTCAGTATTAAGTAATATTTCTGTTTATGCAAAAATTTGCTCTTGATCAAAAAAATCTCAATATGGGTAAATGTTATTAGCAGTTGTTATTATGGACTGAGTAAGTCACATAAGCTCCATATAAAGCTTATGCAAGCTTTTAGATACTTAAAAAACAGTTTAGTATCAAAAACATAAAAATTCACAAAAATACCAAATAAATAGTTTAAAAATAAAAAAACCATGGTGCAAGGTACAAGAAGGCTGGAGCAAGGTTGATATTGGATGGCCTTGGGATTAGTGTTTCATGGGAAGCAATAGGTGTGATCTTTGAGCCTAAGTCATCAGTTTTGTGCTTGAATCAGTTGTAAGCCTTTATAAGTGTTTTTTGCATATTACTGTGTAAGTAGCTTATAAGCTTAAATTTCTGTGTATTATTGTTTATTAGTGTTAGTTAAGTTAAATTAAACAATAAAACCAGTTGTTAGTTCATTAAAATTTGTAGTTCATATAAATTTCATTTTAAACAGTTAAAATAGCATATAGATCAGTAGTGAGTTTTATGTTGCTATCTCTGTTGTTTCATGCTTCTTTAGCCTTAATGTATGATAATACAAGGTCTGTACTCAGTTTAATGGTTTTAATCTTGGCTTTGCTTTGAAAATTTTCAAAACAGCATCATTAAGGACTGTTTGGTTCTGCTTAATACTCTGTGTTTGAAGCTTGTGGTGTTGTTAATTGTTGTTGTTCAGAGTTACTTAGGTTCTAAATAGTCAAGATAAGTCATAAAATACAGTACTCACAAGATAAAAAGTCAAAATCTCATGTATTTGCCCTTAACAGTCCACTGTTGGGATTTTTGAGTTGCAAAATTCATTTTACAAGCTTAAAGGTTGTTGGTCTAGCTTTAGATAATCTCATTTTAGCTTATTACAACATAATTAGTTAGTAAATTCAATCCTAAGTTCATATAAGTCAAACTTTAAGTTTAATCAAAAAGTCAAAATGCCTGTGCACGCTTTGCCATCTTTTTCACAAGCTTGTAAAAAGCTTATCAGTTGGTCTCAGCTTGTGATTCTTGGTTCTTTGGATAGCTAACCAAGCCATCTTAAGGTCCCAAGTTCACTTTTCCATTTTTTAGCTTATTTGAGTAGGCTGCATTTAGCTTTTATTTTGTCCAAAAATACTCGATTACACTGAGAAATAACTCGATGGTGTTTTCAAGTTTTTCTCAAGCTCACCATAAGCTCTTTAGTGAACTCCACAGTTAGATCTTTAGCTTTTTGGATAGCTTATCTGGTATACTTAATAGTTCCAATGTTTGTTTTCATTTTCTAGCTTATCTTAGTGCTTAAAAATAAGCTCATAGTTGCCTAGAAAACCAAGTAGTACCCTGTGCAACCAGTGTCATTTGTGCTTATTTGAAGTTGTTAAGTGCTTATTTATAAGTAAATTTGCTTTTAGGTTATAACATTAGATTATTTTAAGTTGTTTAGCTTATTTCAGTTACCCTTGTGCTTATTTTTAGCTTAATAGCCACTTTAGCTTATCCTTGTGTTTTTCCATTTTCTTTTGTTAACTGTTGAGTATTTTAGGCTTATTCAGTGCTTATTAGTGGTTTTGAGAAATAGTGGTAGTTGTAAAAAGTGCTTATTTTCTTGTGCTTAATAGTTTGCAAAAAGAAAATTCCAAAAATAAAATGTTTTTGCAAAAAGGTGGAGGGGCTCGAACACGAGACCTCCAGCCTTAGGAGAGTGATAGAAGAGTACACTGTAACCAGTTGCCCTTGGGACTTGTCTTGGTTTTATTTTGCAAAATCAAATACATAAGCACACTTGTCCAAATAAGCTTATACGAGCTTATTCACTTATTTCCAGCTTATTTAGTATAGTTTTTTCAGTTTTTGTATTTTTTATAAAATTTTATTAGTATTAAGTATTTTATAAAAAAGTTTCAGATTTTTCTCAATAGTTTTACTATTTTTAATCATTTAATTAGTTTAAATTCGTATTTAATTCATAATAAAAAATATAAAAGTCTAAAAATATAAATCTTTTTTCTAAAATTTTCTTTTGTCATATAGTACGTAAAAAATTGTTTTTACACTTGTAGGACTTTTATTTCATAAATTTTACGTTTTTGCTTGCTTTCGCGTAATTTTTAGACTTAACGTGCGTTTTCATTTTAAATCTAGTTTTTAGGTAATTTGAGTTTACGTTTTAGTTTAAATAGTTTATTTAAGATATTTTGTTTTATAAAATCATAAAAACATCATTGTAAAAATAGTGATAGCGTTTATTTAATATATTTTAACTTTTAATTTTCTTTAATTTGCATTTAAGTCGTTGTAATTTGTTAATCTTTTCTTTAGGTAATTTTCCATCAATATCCTTACTGATCACTATCCTTAGTGATCATTCTATCATCTGATCAAGTGTTTTCACACCAATTCATCCTCCGTGGGACTTAACGACCCAGGAATCCACTACATTCCTCTGATCTAAATTGCATTTGGTGTTTGAGCTGTTTTAAGTTTGTTGCGGTTGGCCATTCACAAGTGGCTAGCTTGAGTGATATAACTTGACGGTTTAGCACCAATCAAATTTTGGCGCCGCTGCCGGGGAGGCTGTAAGCGTGTTCTAGCATTTTTCAGACCCGTACTTGCACATATACCACAGTTTGTAAAAAGTTTTCTGTAAAGTTAATATAAATCAAAAAGTTCATTAGCACTTTTCCTAAAGTGTTAAAAACACCAAAAATAATATAAAACAACAAAACAATCGTAACGTTTTCTAGCTTGTGTTTCTTTTAAGGTGATTCTTAAAGAAATACGATTTGGTTAAACGAGACGATACCAAAAATATTTTCCAAAAGTTTTTAAACCCCTTTGCACAAATCATACCTACGTCTTTTCAGTGGTACTTAATTTATATACATAAAAATCAACCACCGCAAATCAAGGCAGTGCACTACCTAACTGGGGGTGCGACCATAATAAGTTCCCGAACCACAGATTTAAAACTTGCTTTTGTGTCACTTGTGATTTGGTGTACCTTTTTCAAAGAAGCCATTTTATTTGTGATTATTGGTTAAGTTCACTTGTCGTTTTGCCTCGCATTTGTTTTGAAAAATTGATTTTTATACTTAGTGCATGCGCACTCGTTCTTCCAGTTCTACAAGTCCACTTTCGGAACTTGGAAAGATTCCTCGTAGGCGTAGAGGGCGTTCAGCTCCTTCCGGCCGTGGTGAGGAACGTCTACCACCACCACCCCCGTCGTAATGGCGAAGACAAGCCCATGAACGAGCTTCTCCAAGCACCCATCGAGGGTTACGGAGATGCCATTGTTGTCCGCCATTGTGGCTGATACCTTGAGCTCAAAACCGGGTTACTTAATCTGGTAACCCAAAGCCAATTCTATGGTTTTGAGCGGGACGATCCTCATGCACACATTCGATGGTTCAATAAAATTGCATCAACCATCAAGTATAAAAATGTCCCACATGAAGCTATCAAGCTTCTTATGTTCCCATTCTCTCTAGAGGGACAAGCCCGGAATTGGCTTGAGAAACAACCCCCTCGTTCCATTGAGACATGGGAGGATCTAGTTACCAAGTTTGTTAACGAATTCTATCCTCCATCCCGAACTACAAGTCTTAAGAATGAGATAATGAAATTTTCTCAGAGATTTGATGAATCATTCGGGGAGGCATGGGATCGTTACAAAGAATTGCTCATAAGTGTCCGCATCATGGTTTTACCGAGTTAATGCAAATGGATACTTTCTACAATGGTGCGAGACAAGGCGACCAAGACTCTTTAAATGCCTCCGCGGGAGGTAATTTCCTTAGCAAAACCACAAAAGAAGCCTTACAAATCATTGAAAACAAGTCCCAGGTCCGCTCTTTCCGTACAAAGGCATATCGGACTCGGTCTAATCTTTGGACCTTCTACTTCATCTCCTGTGAGTACATCTAGCACCGATGCTAAGATTGATAAACTCACAGATATTGTTCAAGCTTTGGTTCTTGCTAACCAAAAGAAAGTCACTTTCACTCAAACACCATCACATGGTGAATTGAAGAAAGTTGAAGTTTGTGTTACTTGTGGTGGTCCTCATGCATACTACAACTGTATTGCCACCGATGGTAGTCCGTTTGAAGCTAATGCTATAGCCGGTACTTCAAATCAAGGAGGTAATCAATACCGTCCTCAGAATGAACCAAACTACCGAGCTAATACTTATCGAGGCACCACCGGTTTTAACCGAATCCTAACCGGAATCATAACCAACCTAGAATGAACCAAGGTTATCAAAACCAAGGTAATTTCTATCCGGGACCCAATCAAGGTTTCCAACAACAAGGGAACCTTAATCAAAACAATTTTAATCGAGGGAATCAATTTCATGGGAATGTGAATCCTAATCAAGGGAATTTTCAACAACAAGGTCATAATCAAAACATCCGACCTCAGAATTTCCCTCCAGTACCTCGGTACCATCATCGATGAGTTATTGAAGCGATTCATGAAATACCAAGATGAAATGAACAGGTTGTTGGTCGATCGATCGATCTAAAGAAGTCTTTAAATGATCAACCCTCGAGCTCGGTACTTTACCGAGCAACACGATCGCTAATCAGAGGGCGATGCTAAAGCGATCACAACCAGAAGTGGTGTTTCATACAATGGACCCGCTATTCCTACTACCTCTTCTTCTTCTTCTCCCCCGAAGGTAGTGGAAAGTGAACCTAGGACACACAATGGACCTACGACTCCAATGCCTCCTCCACTAGGAGAAATGAGTCAAGTTACCAAGGCGACAAAGGACAAGGAACTTCCTATTGATAATGGAAGTACCACACACGTCCTACCTTCGGTAGTCCAACCTCAAGTTGTCCAGAAACCCAAGTCTAATCCAGGAGTTGTTTTTGAACCACCTGTAGCTCCCATTGAAAACCACAAATCCAAATCTTCTATTCCTTACCCATCATGTTTACATGAGCAAAAGCTCCGCGAAAAAGCCGGTCATCAAATGGAAAAATTCTTTCAAATTTTCCAAGAACTACATTTTGACATAAGCTTTGCGGATGCTATCATGTTGATGCCCAAGTTTGCATCAACTCTCAAACACATGTTAAGCAACAAGGAAAAGCTGTTTGAAATGGCTAAAACCCTCTGAACGAGAGCTGCTGCAGTTATCTTGAAAAAGCTTCAGAAGCTTGGAGATCCTGAAAAGTTCCTCTTACCTTGTGTATTTCCAGGAATGGTTGAATGCTTTGCCTTAGCCGATCTTGGTGCAAGCATAAACATGATGCCTCATTCAGTATGGAAGAAACTTTCTCTTCCGGACCTTACTCCTACATGCATGACTCTCGAGCTTGCAGATCGTACAATATCCCGTCCTCTTGGCATTGCCGAGGACGTATTTGTGAAAGTAGGAAAGTTCCATTTTCCAGCTGACTTTGTAGTTGTTGATTTCGATCCTGATCCACGGGTTCCTCTCATTGTTGGTCGAGGATTCCTGAGAACGGGTCGTGCTCTCATAGATGTATTTGAGCAAGAAATCACATTACGTGTTGGTAATGAAGCTGTAACTTTTAACCTTGATCAAACTTCGAGGTACTCCGCAAATTATGATTCTGAATCGGTTAACCGAATAGATATCATTGATGTTGCTTCGGAAGAGTACTCGCAAGAAGTTCTTGGTTATGATCATAATTCTTCGAGTGATAATCTCACTCATTCATCTCAACCTATCATCGCCAATTCTACTCCTTCTCTCACCCCATTTGAGGAAAGTGACTTCATCTTAGAAGAGATTGAAGCCTACTTGTCTAGTGATTACGTTCCTTGGGAAATTGATCACGCTCCAATTGACATTGATGGGGACATACTTCTCATTGAGAAGTTGCTTAATGATGATCCATCATCAGCCCCTCACTCTAGTGATTCAATTCCTGATGAGATTAATCAAAATAAGATTAATCTGGAGGGAGATATTCTTCTTGAGAAGTTGTTAAATCATGACATTTCTCCTCCACTCCCTCCCATTAAACTTCATAACAAGGAAGTCAAATCGGTTGAGAAGCTGAAGAATTTTCGAGGTTGAGCTTAAGTACTTACCACCTCATCTCGAGTATGCATTTCTTGAAGGTGATGATAAATTACCGGTCATTATTGCTCGAGATTTGAGTAAAGATGAAAAGTCTGCTCTCATAAAGATCTTGAAGTCACACAAGCAAGCAATTGCTTGGAAACTCTCGGACATTAAGGGTATCAACCACGAATTTTGTACTCACAAAATCTTGATGGAGGATGACTTCAAGCCAGAGTTCAACATCGAGAAGAGTAAATCCAAAATCCATGATGTTATCAAACAGGAGGTTATCAAACTTCTTGATGCAGGATTGATTTACCCGATCTCAGATAGTCCTTGGGTTAGCCCAATTCATTGTGTTCCTAAAAGGGTGGCATAATTGTTGTCACAAATGAAGATAACGAGTTAATTCCAACTCGATTGGTGACGGGATGGCGTGTGTGCATTGACTATCGTAAGTTGAATGACGCTACCCGTAAAGACCATTTTCCTCTACCCTTTATGGACCAAATGCTTGAGAGATTAGCAGGGAATGAATACTATTGTTTCCTTGATGGTTTCTCGGGTTACTTTCAGATCCCCATTGATCCAAAGGATCAAGATAAAACTACATTCACCTGCCCATACGGAACATTTGCTTACAGACGTATGCCTTTTGGCTTATGTAATGCTCCTGGCACGTTCCAACGATGTATGATGGCCATTTTCCACGATATGATCGGGGAAACAATGGAGGTGTTTATGGATGACTTCTCGGTCATTGGGGATTCGTTTCAAACATGTCTCTCCCATCTAGATAAAATGCTCAAACGGTGTGAAGACACCAATCTTTGTCTAAACTGGGAGAAGAGCCACTTTATGGTCAAAGAAGGCATAGTCCTTGGCCATAAGATTTCAAAAATGGGATTGAGGTAGATAGAGCAAAAGTCGATGTTATTGCTAAATTACCTCATCCTACTACCGTCAAAGGTATTAGGAGTTTTTTAGGTCATGCCGGGTTTTATCGTAGATTCATACAAGATTTTTCTAAAATCGCCGGCCTATGACCCATCTTCTTGAAAAGGATGCTCCTTTTATCTTCTCACCCGAGTGCATCATAGCTTTTGAAACATTGAAGAAAAAGCTGCTGAAGCACCATTCTCGTTGCTCCGTGGGATTTACCCTTTGAGCTCATGTGCGATGCAAGTGATTTTGCAATCAGTGCGGTCTTGGGGCAACGCAAAACCAAGCATTTTCAGCCTATCCACTACGCAAGTAAGACTATGACTGAAGCTCAAACCCATTACACCACCACGAAAAAGAATTATTAGTTGTGGTGTATGCGTTTGAGAAATTTCGGCCATACCTCATCTTGACCAAATGAGTGGTGTATACGGATCACTCGGCTCTCAAATATCTCTTTGCAAAACAAGATGCAAAGCCGAGATTGCTCCGTTGGGTTCTCCTCCTCCAAGAATTTGATATCATCATACGTGATAAAAAGGAGCTGAGAACACGGCTGGCTGATCATCTGTCGATTAGAGAACCCTCACCAAGATGTTTTCGAGAAAAGGAAATAAATGAAACATTTCCTCTCGAGACACTCAATGCGGTTTCTTTTAGTGGAAACTCTTCTACCCCATGGTTTGCTGACTTTGCAAATTACCATGCGGGTAACTTCATTGTGAAAGGGATGTCAACCCAGCAGAAGAACAAATTCTTCAAGGATGTTAAACATTACTTCGGGGCGACCCTACTTATTCAAAAATCTGTGCGGATCAAGTCATCCGACGGTGTGTTTATGGACAAGAAGCTCTTGACATTCTCAAAGCTTGCCATCTTTGGACCCACCGGGGACATCATAGTCCAAGCTACACCGCCAAAAAGGTGTTTGATTCAGGATTTTATTGGCCCACAATCTATAAGGATGCCCACGATTTTGTCAAAGCTTGTGGCGCTTGTCAGCGTCCGCGGAAATATATCTCAAAGAAACGAAATGCCACAAAATGCCATTCAAGTTTTTGAGATATTTGACATCTGGGGTATTGATTTTATGGGGCCATTTCCTTCGTCTCGTGGTAACAAGTACATTCTCGTGGTACATTGACTATCTGTCAAAATGGGTTGAAGCAAAAGCTTTACCCACCAATGATGCCCGAGTTGTTATAAAGTTTTTGAAATCTCTTTTGCCGGTTTGGAACTCCGAGAGCGATAATCATGATCGTGGTACACATTGTTGTAATGACCAATTTGATCGTGTCATGCAAAAGTATGGTGTTACCCACCGTCTCTCTATTGCATACCACCCCCAAACAAGTGGGCAGGTGGAAGTTTCAAACCGTGGTATTAAAAGAATTCTGGAGAGGACGGTTGGCGAAAATCGTGCATCCTGGTCGGATAAACTGGATGACGCACTCTGGGCCTTCCATACAGCTTACAAAACACCCATCGGGTGTACTCCATACAAGCTAGTGTACGGAAAGGCATGTCATCTTCCGATTGAGCTAGAGCACAAGGCTTACTGGGCCTTAAAACATGCAAATTTCGATATTCAGACAGCAGGTGATCACAGAAAAGTTCAAATGAATGAACTAAATGAACTTCGTGATCAAGCTTACGAGAACTCTTTGATCTATAAACAAAAGACAAAGAAGATTCATGACTCTAAAATAAAGAACCGCGTTTTCAACGTTGGTGATCGAGTCCTTCTTTTCAATTCTAGATTGAAGATTTTCTCGGGAAAGCTTAAGTCCCGTTGGTCTGGTCCATTTACTATCACTAAGGTTTATCCTTATGGTACCATTGAGTTATCTCAGCCTGATGGTCCTAATTTTAAAGTGAATGGTCATCGATTAAAGCATTACTTTGGAGAGGACATTCCATCCGTGATTGTCCCGGATCTACAAACATTCCCCATGAACCAATGAATGCGGGGATCGAGTCAAGCTAGTGACTCGGGAATCAAAAATAGTAGCACACACCATATGGGTTTTCATCCATATTTACGTCTTCTTATCCCTTTCTACCACCCTAGTGTGGGGGTTTCCCAATTTGTTGTATATTATTTAAAAAAAAGTGTATATCAAAAACAAAATAATGGCCGTATTATTTCCCTTTTATGTTCTATGTTTCGGCATAACCGCCGGTACTTTGAATATTGAGGGCAATATTCATTTCTAAGTGTGGGGGAATTCTCACGAATTTTATCATGTAATTATTTCACCCAATTCCCCCGTTTTTGGCCAAAAGTTTTTTTTGGAGTAAGTGTTTCTCACTTACTCAGCAAATGTATCGGTCCACCATGTCTAATACACATAAGGATTGGCTAATCCAGGAGCAAACGGCTCTTGGTAAAGATATCTCAAATCCGTTTATGGCTTACAATTTGCCTAAAATTGTATGGTGTTCAGCTCACCATATCTTTAAACTAGTGAAGAGTTGGCTAGCCCGCAAGGTTATGGCTTGTGGTAAAGGCAGTGGAAAATCCATAATTGGTATTGAGCTCACCAAAGATAATTATGATAATTTATCTAAGAGTTGGCTAGTCCAGAAGCAAACGGCTTCTGGTAAAGACACATCAAATCCGTTATATGGTTTATGATTTGCCAATAAATCAGATGGTTATCGGTGTACCATAGTTCTTACTTGAACTGAAACATTTGGCTACTCCAGAAGTGATGGCTTTTGGTAAAGAGTTTTAAAATCCATTAAAGATCTAAATCATTGCTAGGGACTAGCAATATCTTAGTGTGGGGGATTGATGAGTGTCTAAATACTCATCATTTTTGTCTTGTTTAGAATGCCAAAACATCTGAAAACACTCAAAAATACATCAAAATGATAAAAATATCACAAACAAGTGTTTTATATGTTTTAAATGCAAAAACATCAAAATCGGATGAAAAACGTATCAAGTTTGCATAATTGGCAGTTTTAGTCCCCCATATTACAAAAGTTGTCAAATTTAGTCCCTGGTAATTCAAAAACTTGTAAAATGTCATTTAAGGTCCATAAGATTCAAAAGTTGTCAAAACAAACCCTTTAAAGTTCAAAAATCACAAAATGACAACTTTGGTCCCTTAACTTTGAAAAATGTCAATAATAGTCCTTGGTTAATTTAAAAAGTGAAAACTATCAAATATTAACCTTGTACTATTTATAAATGACAAGAATGGTCCTTATGATAAACTTTGGAGAAAATTACAAGTTTGGTCCCTAGAGTTACAAAATTGGTAATTTTAGTCCTTGGACATTTTAAAAATGGAAAATAATCAACAATAGTCCTTGTACTATTCAAGTTTGGCAGTTTTGGTCCTTGTAATAACCTTTGGATGATTGGCAGGTTCAACCTTTAACTGCGAGAAATTGCAAAGTTAGTCCTTGTGATTATTAAAGCTACAAACCAAACCGGACCTTATATATTAAACCAAGCCCAATCGGTCCAAATACATGACCCGGCCCAACTTTTAAATTCAAAATAAAACCGCCCATACTTGTAGCTTGTCTCTCCTTTGTATACACCAATACCGGTGGTTTTAACCACTTGCTTTCCACCTCTTCACCTCCACCTCACCATCTCCACTTTACCCATCCCCTTCCACCTCACTTATCAACCAAACCCCATTAATGTGAAAAACACGCTCAAAGACATTTTTGGCGCCAAATTGACAAATGTCAAATCTGATGATCTGGACTAAACCAATGGTCAAGATGTGGTGGGATTAACTTCAGAGGTCGTGAGAGAATTCAAAGAAGTCAATAAATACAAGTGGAATGCAATGTTGTAAAATATCTAGTGTAATTTTAATTTTCATGTCGTTTTTAGCTTAAGTTTGATTTTCAGTGTATATTTCAATTTCCAAGCTTTGTATTTCATGTTTTCGAGGTGCAATAAAACTTTTGTAATCAACAATTTGTATTAAGTAATATTTCATTTATGCAAAAATTTGCTCTTGATCAAAAAAATCTCAATATGGGTAAATGTTATTAGCAGTTGTTATTATGGACTGAGTAAGTCACATAAGCTCCATATAAAGCTTATGCAAGCTTTTAGATACTTAAAAAACAGTTTAGTATCAAAAACATAAAAATTCACAAAAATACCAAATAAATAGTTTAAAAATAAAAAAACCATGGTGCAAGGTACAAGAATTTGGAGCAAGGTTGATATTGGATGGCCTTGGGATTAGTGTTTCATGGGAAGCAATAGGTGTGATCTTTGAGCCTAAGTCATCAGTTTTGTGCTTGAATCAGTTGTAAGCCTTTATAAGTGTTTTTGCATATTCTTGTGTAAGTAGCTTATATGCTTAAATTTCTGTGTCTTATTGTTTATTAGTGTTAGTTAAGTTAAATTAAACAATAAAACCAGTTGTTAGTTCATTAAAATTTGTAGTTCATATAAATTTCATTTTAAACAGTTAAAATAGCATATAGATCAGTAGTGAGTTTTATGTTGCTATCTCTGTTGTTTCATGCTTCTTTAGCCTTAATGTATGATAATACAAGGTCGTACTCATTTAATGGTTTTAATCTTGGCTTTGCTTTGAAAAATTTCAAAACAGCATCATTAAGGACTTGTTTGGTTACTGCTTAATACTCGTGTTTGAAGCTTGTGGTGTCGTTAATTGTTGTTGTTCAGAGTTACTTAGGTTCTAAATAGTCAAGATAAGTCATAAAATACAGTACTCACAAGATAAAAAGTCAAAATCTCATGTATTTGCCCTTAACAGTCCACTGTTGGGATTTTTGAGTTGCAAAATTCATTTTACAAGCTTAAAGGTTGTTGGTCTAGCTTTAGATAATCTCATTTTAGCTTATTACAACATAATTAGTTAGTAAATTCAATCCTAAGTTCATATAAGTCAAACTTTAAGTTTAATCAAAAAGTCAAAATGCCATGTGCTTACATTTTGCCATCTTTTTCACAAGCTTGTAAAAAGCTTATCAGTTGGTCTCAGCTTGTGATTCTTGGTTCTTTGGATAGCTAACCAAGCCATCTTAAGGTCCCAAGTTCACTTTTCCATTTTTTAGCTTATTTGAGTAGGCTGCATTTAGCTTTTATTTTTGTCCAAAATACTCGTACAACGAGAAATAACTTCGATGGTGTTTTCAAGTTTTTCTCAAGCTCACCATAAGCTCTTTAGTGAACTCCACAGTTAGATCTTTAGCTTTTTGGATAGCTTATCTGGTATACTTAATAGTTCCAATGTTTGTTTTCATTTTCTAGCTTATCTTAGTGCTTAAAAATAAGCTCATAGTTGCCTAGAAAACCAAGTAGTACCCTGTGCAACCAGTGTCATTTGTGCTTATTTGAAGTTGTTAAGTGCTTATTTATAAGTAAATTTGCTTTTTAGGTTATAACATTAGATTATTTTAAGTTGTTTAGCTTATTTCAGTTACCCTTGTGCTTATTTTTAGCTTAATAGCCACTTTAGCTTATCCTTGTGTTTTTCCATTTTCTTTTGTTAACTGTTGAGTATTTTAGGCTTATTCAGTGCTTATTAGTGGTTTTGAGAAATAGTGGTAGTTGTAAAAAGTGCTTATTTTCTTGTGCTTAATAGTTTGCAAAAGAAAATTCCAAAATAAAATGTTTTTGCAAAAATGGTGGAGGCAGGACTCGAACACGAGACCTCCGACCTTAGGAGAGTGATAGAAGAGTACCGTAAACCAGGTTGCCCTTGGCACTTGTCTTGGTTTTATTTTGCAAAATCAAATACATAAGCACACTTGTCCAAATAAGCTTATCTGAGCTTATTCACTTATTTCTAGCTTATTTAGTATAGCTTTTTCAGTTTTTGTATTTTTTATAAAATTGTATTAGTATTAAGTATTTTATAAAAAAGTTTCAGATTTTTCTCAATAGTTTTACTATTTTTAATCATTTAATTAGTTTAAATTCGTATTTAATTCATAATAAAAAATATAAAAGTCTAAAAAATATAAATCTTTTTCTAAAATTTTCTTTTGTCATATAGTACGTAAAAAATTGTTTTTACACTTGTAGGACTTTTATTTCATAAATTTTACGTTTTTGCTTGCTTGTTCGCGTAATTTTTAGGCTTAACGTACGTTTTCATTTTAAATCTAGTTTTTAGGTAATTTGAGTTTACGTTTTAGTTTAAATAGTTTATTTAAGATATTTTGTTTTATAAAATCATAAAAACATCATTGTAAAAATAGTGATAGCGTTTATTTAATATATTTTAACTTTTTAATTTTCTTAATTTGCATTTAAGTCATTTGTAATTTGTTAATCTTTTCTTTAGGTAATTTTTCATCAATATCCTTACTGATCACTATCCTTAGTGATCATTCTATCATCTGATCAAGTGTTTTCACACCAATTCATCCTCCGTGGGACTTAACGACCCAGGAATCCACTACATTCCTCTGATCTAAATTGCATTTGGTGTTTGAGCTGTTTTAAGTTTGTTACGGTTGGCCATTCACAAGTGGCTAGCTTGAGTGATATAATTTGACGGTTTAGCACCAATCACACATAACGCCAATAGTTCTGTACCCGTGGCTCTCACCTTCAGGTGATCTTGAAAACTTAGTTGAAAATTATAAAGTATACAATAAGCGTTATATTCAGAAAATGATTAACATACACAGCACACTTATATATATTTTATATAATAAAACAAAACCCTTAGTGGGAATTTTTCATTTAAAAAAAAATCAATTCATACCTTATTTAGTAATATTTTTTTAAAAGATTTTAATACTAAAAGAAAGTCTAAATATTTTTTAATTTAGCTAATCTTAAAAAAAATCGTCTTTATAAATCAAATGTAGAAAAAAGGCCAAAATACACATGTCTTTTAAATTTATTAATTGATGCTTTTGAGCCAAAATTGTAAATAAAAAAATGCGGAACTCCAAAATCATTACTATCATCCTTATTCTTAGGTTTTTGTGCCATAACCTACACCGACTCAATGAAACCCTTTCCTGACTATAAGAATTGACGAAGATGGTAACAGTAATGCCTACTCTTTCCTTTAAAACCCAATTGTATTATCTGATTTGGTTCAGTTCTCCAGTGCGATTGTTCTTCTTTGATATCCAGGTTATTAATAAGGATCAATTAAACTTGATTGGTATTGTATCCAGATTATTACAAATTAATATGTGTTGATGTATAAAATTACAAGAGATTTCCAGGTTGTTTGATCTAATTCGATTTAATTGTGTTAATTGATGTTTGTAGGGATGCAATGAATACACGATGATTTGTATGTTATTTATCCTCAAACTCAAGAATCAATGTTTTGAATCAATTTAATGGTAAGTGTTGTATGCAATTTTAATTTGTATGTTTGTTAATTGAATATGGTATTGCTACTTTATTTTTGATATCAATGTGGAGTTGCTAAGAACTAGCATAAAGTTTAGTAATTTTTGCATAATGGGTGTTTAGAAGATTCATTCGTTATTCGTTATAAATGAACAACCCAAAACCTAAATCATTGAATCATCGTATCCTTCAAAAAATCATCCCAAAAAAATAAAAAATAAAAAATTACTACCGAATTTCCTCAAAAGACAAAACATAAGTTCTTAGAGCCATGAATAGATGCTATGTTCTTGACTTATTGATTGATTATGATATCCATAATTAATCATCTATATATTTATATTTAGTTGTTGATTTTTGTGTACAATTTGCAAATATATTGGGTTTGGGGGTTTAGACTAATGTTTCTTGCAGATATAACGCTAAATGGTTCGATTGTTACTTTTTGAAATCACGTGTTGTGCGTAGTAAAAAATATAGGTAACCATTATGATTGTTTCTTTCAATTGATTGTTGGTACCATATGTTCCATTGTTTTAACCGTTATGTTATCCTTAAAGGTATTGTAGGCCTTTGATTCTTTTCTTCTATTCGTTTGACATCTGGTAGTAATTAGAATGCAAGGATTGATCTTAATTGTAATAATAGTTTTAGTATAATAAGAACATATGCCTATGTTATTACGCTTTGGACCAAATATAACCCCAAAAATTAAACTATAACCCTATCATAAAGAGCGATAAGCAGGTTCATGAAGAAGGTGACGAAGGAGGGTCTCAAATGTGTAGGATCATTTATTTGAGTTTCTGCTCCATATTCGTGTTAGTCGTTAAGGTAATTGATGCTTAACTTACAAATTGAACAAATTAATAACGATGATATATGGATTAGCATATTGGTCGAGTTTCGTGTGTTCTAACCTGTTTACGGTTATAGAAGTAGTTGTTATAAGCAAGTTTAATATGAGGTTTCGTAACAACATTATAAACCAATTTTTGATAAATATTATTGTGTTAAAAGATGGAGATGAGTTGTTGGGTTGTTTGTTAAACCTTTATGAATTTCATTCCTGAAGGTTTTATTTATGTAGTTTTTATTTTTTCAATTATATAGTTTTGTTCATAAACATTTGTGACAAAAGGGCAATTTTATATGAACATAATATAGGAATGAGAGGTTCTGTTGTTGCTATTGTTCGATACCTATTTGATTATATAAAAGATTTTTATTATAATAATTGAAGGGCCATGGAGTGTAGTAATGGGGCATTGTCGGTCGTGTGCAGAAATTTGGAATATATCGGATACACTAGCGCAAGGGGTTATTACTGTTGGACTATTTGTTAGTAACTATGTCTTATCAAATCCAAGCACCACTATATGGATATGTGTTGGTATACTACTAATGACCATTTCATGTATGATACCTAGAGCTATCTGCATGTGGCTTATGATTAGATTCATCTCATACACCACTCATTAGGATCTACGATATTTTGATGCATGCTATGTTGAGTTATGCACTTATACTTAGGCACCGGATATCGGCTATAGTTTAATGACATGGGTGTAGCATTAGAAAAAAAGGAAGGGGCACTACAGACCTACATGTAAACTTAAAAATGGGATGGACATTACTATCTATTGGTATATGACTCAAGTGATCAAGGTACCTACTTACAGGTAAGCAGTGCAGATGCCATTTAGGGGAAAAAGGCCGGTGACGATCTGTTTGCAGGTTGATGGTTTCCATTATAGTGACCATTTTTCAGCTTTGACATACGACATTATGGATCCAGTATGATAACTAACATCATGGCGGACGGTGGGAGCTTTCTTATAGAATTTGAATAAAGATAAAAGTTATAATATTTAATCTGCTGGGATGTACATTGTTACCAAAGAAGAAGGATTAACGGACTAAAACCCAATGCCACTCGAGTCTTATAAAAGTGCAAAGCTGTACATCTTGGTATATCGGGTAGTACATATTTTATTTGTCGTTAACCATATAAGTTTGTGATATGACCAAGTCATAACATTCAGTTACAAAAGTACTTTTTGATATCTTTGGATCTAGGAAAAATAAGATTGGAAAAGTAGCTTATTGAAATAAGCCGGAATTAAACTAAAATGGAAAATAAGCAAAACTGCTAAAGCTTGGTCTAATAATTAATTGTGCAGGATAACACACGTAAGTCCCTAGGGCGCGTTGGTAGTGGGTATGTGTAGCTAATAGTTCAACATACATCGCTATTCCTTCCTTTGAAGGTAACTCAGTTTATGGGCTGTTTGGGATTACTTATAAGGGGTTGTTTGAGTTTGCTCGGTAGAAAAAATACTTATAGGGTAGCTTGGGATAGCTTTTAGAATAACTACTTTTAGGGGGTTGTTTGCATTTCCAAAACTGAGTGCACTGGGTGTTTAGGATTACGTATTGAAATAACTACTTTTAGAGTGTCTTTAGGATTACTTATTGAATATGCTTATAGGGGCTGCTTGAGATGATTGCTTATCATAATGAATACTTATAAGGGATGTTTGGACTTGCTTATAGGGGCTCTTTGAATCCAAGAAGCCTACTCTAAAAAATGGTTTAATTTCTGGCTCTTGAAGTTGGACCTGATCTAGAATAAAGACTCAAATACATTAGTGTAATTTGTACGAAGCTATGAAGGTAGGATCCAAGCTACTCTTCATCACCTGAGAAAAATCCATTTTGCAATAAGTGAGGTACATTATTTACTTGATTATATAATTATGATAGTTCAGCCATAACATGAATTTGATTAAGATAATTATTAATTATTTGTACACTATATATAAACATGGGGCGACTTTGAATATGTTTATTTTTTATGTTAAGTAAGTTATAGTAATTTGGTTGTATGACCTGTTAAAGAATACACCATCAGACGCGACCTATTTTAGTGATTGATTTCGCTGCTCTTGGGACAAAGCTTGCGAAAAGATAGTATTTAACTCTAAAAGAAATTGAGGTTAGTTTGCTCATTTTATTTACTTTTTAAATGTTCCTATAATAGTATTTCCTACATGACATGACTTAAGGGCTGTTTGGATGTGGTGTTAACAATTAATTATATAATTTAAAATAATGAATCATAATACTTGTGATATAAATGGCTATTATTTATGGGTCAATATGGGTTGTTTTTCTTATCCCAGGCATGTCAAATCAAGAATATAACTACAAGCAAATGGGTTGAAACTTGAAAGTTGTAAGAAGTATATTTTTTGTGCACACAACCTCCTAAGTTATTTTAATTTAGGTTTAGATTATTACTTTAAGCATAATTTATGCCATCGATGTATGTATAATTTTTGAAGGAAAACAAACAATAAGTGTTAAGGGTAAACAAACCCGGTCCGACCCATTCAACCAATTATCCAGACTTATTAATTTTATCCGTCGTTGTTGTATAATTGTCACTTCAGTTAGATCTCATTGTATATACTTTACTTATTGTAATATTGAAATTTGAAAACAGGTTGTTGCGTGTGCAAATTGTGACCAGGAAGGTGTAATCGAAATGTCACAAAGGCTCGGTTAACGGGTTAAGAATCAGAGATAATGTTGGAGGCACATGTTCAGGATCCTTTTGTTGTAGGATTACCATTTTCAAAACCTGGGGGTTACAAATTTCATGCTAACAATTTAACTCAAAGCCTTTCAAACATTGGTGGAACGATCTTTGAGACCCGATTGACACCATCGCCTAATGAGGTCTATAGTCTACATCGTAAGCTTGATGGTGCTTTCTTGGCTTGAATCAAGACCGGGGCTGTGGTTCCTTGTCGTGACATTTTGCTAAAAGTATATGAAAGTTATTAGTTTAATGATTAGATATGTTCAGCTTAGATTTATTCATCACTACGCGGCTCTGTTTTGGTGTATTAAGTAGACATGGTGAGTGGGTTAATAATTTCCCTTGATGCATATATACTCAAAACAAATCACAGGTAGTAAATTTGATACAAAAAGATTCATACGTTAGTTTTTTGTTATTTGTTAATTGAATTTGCTAAGTTACTCATTGTGTTAATAGGACTATTTTGCTATTCAATAATTTCGTGGCCAATTATTTGATATTGACACTAGGTGTAAGATTTGTATAACTACCTGAGTTTGTTAATTCATTCAATTGTGGGCTCAAGTTTTTTAGGTCATGTATTCTTCATTAGTTATATATCACCAAAGGGCAAAAAAAAGTTATATGTATATTAGTATTTGTATTAATCTACTTTTTGATCCTTGGCAAGGCTGGTTCCAGTAAGAGTTGGCGATCGAGATAGACTATTGAGATGTTCTCGATCTTCCTTCTGCTGGTAATTGATCGTGGCTCAATCTTCTCCCCACTTGGTCGTCTGGCCGATCGACTATTACTAACATTTGTGTGTCTGTTATTTAATTAGAAAAGAATATTTGTAGGGTATGTTTTTTGTTTTAAAGGTCGTCTTTACTGGAGCACCTAATCACCTGAAAGTTGCTGGAGAGAGAAAGCTGACGTGGCAGGGAAAATAAGAGGGATTCATCCTCCTTACTGGGCAGCCTAAGCACCTCTGGTCTTATTAGCATATATGACCCAAGTTCAGGGCAGCTTGGTTCATTTAAAGGAACTAAGAATGTTGTTATGGTATGCCGATGGTATTATCATTGCATTGATGCTATTTGGTTGGAATGTATGGGTTTCTTGTTATGTCATGCATTGATGCAAAAGCTGGGACAAAACTACTAAATCTGAACAGGGGTAAATGGCATAAAATAATCCGAACATTTGATATTGGGCGTGTGCCTGATTTGACCGAGTTATTTGATATCTTTTGGCGAAGATTTAGGCTTAAACCATTAAACTTCATTACTTTTTAATGCTAAAAGACAATTGAAATCTTTTAGTTTGGACTATCTCAATAAAAAATAATAAACAGAACATTTTTTGTTTAAAAGAAAAATATGTATTTCCCAATAATAACAAAAAATTAAAAATATAAATACGAATTTATAGCAACAAAATGTGTTAAATATAGTTTTAGTCAATTTCATTTAAAATTCAAAAGATGATAAATCTACAACATATTATATTAGTGTTCTTTATTATTTAATTATAAAATATTATAATAGCTGAACTTACAAAAATGACATAGTAATACAATCATTAATGTTTCAGCAAAAGATTAAAATAAAATGATCTAAATTACCGTTACAAAAACACAACATGTGGTACTTAAACTTTGTACATAAAAATGACTCATGTCTATGAAAGTACTATATATGAACTTTTACCACGTACAACAAAAATAATTATAAATCAAAATTAAGAATCATAAATAAATAAATAAAAAAGAAATATTAAGCTATTTGTTTTTTAATATATAAATATACATTATTCAAAATTTTAGAAAAACCTCGTGCGTTCTCGGGCATTATAACTGGGGGATAATTAAAAACAGTTAGTTGTTTTACACATTGAATGCTTACTACCACGTATCACAGTTATACATACTTTCTGTAAGTAGAACTTTGAAAATATATGTGGACTTCAAAAAAGTAATTTCTGTTCACTTCAATCCAATCATCTTCACTATTTATTCATCCGAATATAGTATTTGTTGTTTATCTTTCTAGCAATTATTTCCAATGGCCTTGTTACTACTGCATCTCATCATTCTCACTACTTTCCAGGATATTGTATTTATTCATCCGAATATTGTATTTGTTGTTTATCTTTCTAGCTAGCAAGTATCTCTGAGATGTAGATTTCTCAGGTAATCTATTAATTAATAATACAAAGTATCCTATGTGGTTTATTCATTATTCAGTATAGATTTCATAGAAGCTAAAATAACTAAACAAGGGTTAAAAAAAAGTATTGAATAAAAAAAAGGGTTAATTAAACAAGGGTTTGAGTCAAGTACTCTATTACGTGAGAAAGATCAGCTAACCTTTCTTACACCTGATCCAACATTTTCTCATTTCATCTCTTTTCCAGCCGATGGTTTTGTGAGTTGTTGCATTATCCAAATTTACCGTTATGTCAAGAAAATACTATGATTAACGAACTTGAATGTTGAAGAACAATTTTTTTGTAGTTGTACGCCAACAAAGTTGATCAGTTGTCTTCTCTTAAGTCTCATTTTTGGCAATACATCCTGATGAGTTTTTGTTTCCGTGATCACAGTGTCATTTGGATCATATTCTTAGTTAGGGTATAATTTAGTATGCGATGTTTTTTTACCTCTATATTGCCAAAAACCATATTGACAAATAACTGAATTTCTTCAGTTCCTAGATGCAATTTCGATCAATAATTTTGTAATTATTATGGTACGCTCACAACTCACGAACATACCAATTTTCCTTATGATGTGAACCACACTTTAGACCTTTCTTTTTTCTTTTAGTTGTAGTATGTCAAATGCAACAGAAGTGTAAATTAAGAATAGGGCAGTGATATTCTCACGGATGTATACATTCATATCCTCGCACTTAAACAATTTGTACATGATCTTCTCAACACTCTCCTTCTACTATTCTAGTGTCTTTTTCGCGGCTAGCTACTTCACATGAAACAATGCAATTGAATAACATTCAGACATTTTTACTATTGATTAATATTATGCTTCTTTTTTTTTTCTATTGGCAAAATTATTTAGCAACACATTATTTAGCAACACCATATTCATAATAAATTAAAATTGACATTAAAATGAGGTTTTAGATTTATGGTGCCATGGAAATTGGCTATATAGTATTCGTTGACTTCGTTATATTAATGCATGTGATTAGTGAATGACAATTCATGTCCGTGTTGGTGCGAAAACTGAATTGTTGGTTTCTACATTATAATCAGCAAATAACTTTTACGAATGGAAATGAATAATGGTCATTAACGAAAGATTTGTCTCATCATTGATTTTTGATTCCTAATGCTAACACGTTCAATTCGTAATGACCGAAATAGGGATGTCAGCTACTTCTTATTGACTTAAAGTGTTTACATTATGAAATCCGATTGCAAGCATGAATGCTATTAGATGATTTTACACAAACACAAAACAAGAAAAAGCATAAATTATATTAATGGTAATAAATTAGGCATGTTATTCGATGGTAATGCTTCACAGGATGGCGAAATAGAAGCCCGAATAGTGAGGCGAGTGTTGGGGAGATGAAAAAACAAGTTAAGCCAGTGTGGGGGCATAAATGTAAACTCACATTAGATTGCCGTGGATGTATCAAAATTATCCGTAGAAATATCAATATGTTGCATCCTTGAGAACTAGAATAATCCACGAAACACCATGCATATGAGTCATTAATTAACAACTATAGTCAAGATCCTCTACATGAAAAAGTCCACCAACTAAAAACGTACTCTATTTGAGTTCCTTATCATGGAAAGTTCAATTATTCTACTATTACTAATTAAAGAGAAAAGTCATTCACTTGACTAGAAGTGAGTGATATTTATATTTTTAACTTGTATATCATGCATATGTTGCATATCATTTAAGCAATTAATTTACAATGGCCAGGGTCATGTATTTCCTTACTTTAGTCACTTTTCTACCATTTTCTATCGTGGTACATAGCGTCAATAGTTCTGTACCCGTGGCTCTCACCTTCGGGTGATTTTGAAAACCTAGTTGAAAATTATAAAGTATACAATAAGCGTTATATTCAGAAAATGATTAACATACACAACACACTTATATATGGATAATTAAAAACAGTTGGTTGTTTTACACATTGAATGCTTCCTACCACGTATCACAGTTATACATAGTTTCTGTAAGTAGAACTTTGAAAATATATGTGGACTTCAAAAAAGTATTTCTGTTGACTTCAATCCAATCATCTTCACTATTTATTCATTCGAATGTTGTATTTGTTGTTTATCTTTTTAGCAATACAGTACAACTTCCAATGGCCGTGGTACTACTGCATCTCATCATTCTCACTACTTTCGTACATTGTGTAACTGCACAACAGACTAATGGTTCCGTGTCTGTTGGTACATCACTCATAGCAACACCCAATGCCAAACCTTGGGTTTCGTCTTCTGGTGAATTTGCTTTTGGTTTCCAACAAGTGCAAGGTAACGATAATTTCCTTTTGTCCATATGGTATGACAAGATACCTAACAAGACTATTGTCTGGTTTCCAAAAGATGGTCCTTTGGTGGCTACAGGATCAAAAGTTGAGCTTCTTGTTAGTGGTGGGCTCGTACTGAGTGATCCTCAAGGTAAAGAGGTTTGGACCTCAGGGGCCATCCCTGATCTCGCATATGGCGTTATGAATGATACAGGTAACTTTCACTGCAAGATTTGTGACATTTGCTTACTAAAACATTTGCTCACTAAAACCTTTAAAAGTCGCCAAATTAAAATAATTTAAAAAATAAAAATAAAACAAATATAAACATATATGCTCCGTAAAAAATACACTGATCTCCATCCCTCCCAAATCATATTTCCACCCCGATTCCAAATCTCTCACACTCATCCCTCCACCGACGACGATGACTTCCACCGGCGACGGCGATCTTTCACCGAAGACGGCGATCTTCTATCCGCGATCTTCCACCGACGACGGCGATCTTCTATCCGCGATCTTCCACCGACGACGGCGATCTCTCTCCGGCGATCTTCCACCGGCGACGGCGATCTTTCACCCGGCGATTTTATAAATCAGGTTGATACCGATTCCATTATTTTTAACTTAATATCTGGTTTATTTAATTTTGAAGTTAAAATTTAACCTAATCGTAGGGTTTGAATTCGATTTCGTAGTTCTAACCTAATTGTAGAGTTTATATGATCGCTGTTATTTCATTACTAGTATTAATTTTAAGTTCTTAACCTAATTTTGTTGATTTATTACTGATTGTTTGATTTGATTGTTAATAGCGAGTCTAGGTCAATTTCATACAGAATTGATTATATCAATTTTAGATGTTAATTATGTTTTACTGATGTTAATTATCGTGAAATTGATTAATTGATGGATTACAGTGATAAATGTAGGATTAAGAGGCAAATTGCCGCTATGTTATAAATTCATTTGTTCTGCGAGAATTTGTCTGTGTGATGTACTTGTTTTGTTGAAGTTGTGATGTTGAATATATGTGGTCGTCCACAAGTACTATTTTACGATACTCAATATAAGTGCGTATGAAGACATAAAGTTCACAATCTTATCTAGTCCTGTCACATCATTGCGGATTACTATTGTTTAACACACTTTAACTTGTAACTAAGAGGGTGTATGGATTAGCTTGTTTCCCCAGCTTTTTTGGATTTGTAAAAGACAATAACCTCACTTTTTAGGGCTTATGAGCTTATCTATTTCAGCTTCTGTAAGTCCATAAGCTTAAGTTGATAAGCTCTAAAAAAATGAGCTTATTTTCTTTTTCAAATTCCCATAATATGGGGAAATAAGCTAATCCAAACACCCCTACATATGTAACGGCTGATGAATAAGTGGTTCACGGATTTGAGGGAGAAATCACTAGCTTTAATGAACATAAGTTATAATAGGCATCTAGTATTCTAGTCGGATAATATTGATATAGTTTGTCGTGCGAGTGATATTTCTTATTCTCTTGTTTATCTAGTTATTCGTAGTGGGTTGAATTCTGTTTAAAATGTCTTCCTTTAGTTTGAATATATTGAATTACTGTTGTAGTAAGTTAGGTTATACCTGTATACTATGCTTATTTATAGATGAAGATTCTTATACGTTATTTGATGATTAGTTGTGATTATCCCTATTAAGATCCCAAGAGTATGTCGTTCGAGAAGGGGAGGCTGGGACTGGAACTTACTTCATATGGGAATGCGAGGTAACTCTGGTCTTGTGTAACGTGTGATTGACTATTTCATAAGCATCTCTGATTGTGGCTTAGAGTAGTATGATCAACTAAATTTTGCAGGCGTAAGTCTCTAGCTATTTTCATACAGATGAACATAACCGGCCAGAGTTCCAACTTAAGCGTTATGACTATTTTTGGCAATGGTGAAACTCTTACATTCCATTCTATTTTAGAAGTACGTTAGTGTTTTTTTATTATTCTCAATTTCTGTTAGAAGATTCAATTAGGTCATTCATTCATTTGATACGTGTCTTATTAGGTCATTCATCTGTGCAGGAGTCTTTCCTAATTTATCCGCCACTGATATTAAGATAGGATGTTCCAATACATTGCTCTTTAGCCATTTCGTGCCTGGTGAACCAAGCGGTGAATATCCCTATATATGAATAAAGAGAAAAGTCAAAATAGGTATGCCCCTTAGCAGAAACCAAAAACTATATAACGTGATTTTTTCTATTTTTTACTTACGGTAAGGTGGACACCCTTGGATATATTCTTGCCTTTTGACATAGTATCTCTGGAAAATTGCAGCTTTGTATATATAGTATCAATCTAAATCCATACTATACTTGGCTACTGTCTATATTCTTGCCTTTTGACATAGCATCTCTGGAAAATTGCAGGACAAAGATGTAGAGGCAATAAGTGGATATGTTCCTAATTCTTGCGATGGTCTGAAAAGGCTGGTAAGTTATCTAAACTTTTTCAGAAATGAAACATTTAATTCGTTATCATGTAAGTCATGAATTTTTGCGTCTTTTATCTAGTCATACAGGATAACAGAATGGGATCCTAGCCTTAGTAACTACATTAAGGTAACTCCTTCACAAATTTATGGAATGTTCTTGGTGATATAATATGATTTTATGTGTGCAACATGCTGAGTATCGAACTTGTTCCTACAGGAACTTGAAAAGTCAAAACCATATATTCTAACAGGTGATCTAAACTGTGCTCATGAAGAAATAGACATCTACTATCCTCCGGTAATTATTTTCTAAATTTACTCTTTGTATGGAAATGAAACGTTCTTGACTAATTTTATATTTTCTAAATTTACTCTTTGTATGGAAATGAAACGTTCTTGACTAATTTTATATTTTCTAAATTTACTCTTTGAATGGAAATGAAACGTTCTTGACTAATTTTATGATGAAGTGATATGATATGGATTGACTCATCTTGTTATCTTGACTAAACTGTGCTCATGCATGTCACTTCATATCCAGGTCTAGACGTAAGCTAGTTGTTAAATAGCTTTCGTGAGACCATTGATTCTTTGAACGGACAAACTAAAAATACTTGTATGCTTTATTATCTAGCTCACTTTTATGTGTCGTGCTCCAAAATAGTTCTTTTAGCTGCGATGTTATGGTCTTTTCATGTGCTTTAATACTCTTTGTAAAATGCAGGTTACAGAGACTGTAGCTATGCTTGGGTAATTGTACGGAGTTCTTTTCCAGTTTTTCTTCGTATTCTAACTACTACACCATTCAAATATCAAAAGTTTAGTGACTTTACTCGTCTACTTTTTCTATACATAATACTTATATTGTGACCTATGTTGCGCTCTTTGTTTGCAGGAAACAAGGACTGAGGAGCTACACAATGAAGTTTCAGAGGCACTACTTGGTTATAAGCAGGTATGATCTTCAAGATCTTCTTTTGTTTTATCGACATATGCTAGTCTGCAATGTTGCTAGTGTAGGGTGGTCAAGCCATTTGTTTACTATTGTGATCAAAGCATTTGGTAGTTTGTCTGCTATATGATTGGGTAGGAATGTGCATTGTCAAGTGTAATGAGTTGGGCCTGGCGAGGAGAGTGTTTTGTGAGATGAGGGATTTAGGTTGTTGAGTTTGGTAAGTGTGTTGTCTACGTGTTCTCAGGTGGGTGCTCTTGGTTTGGGTGTTCCTCAGGTTATGGAGACCTAATACTTATATTGCGCATTGATTATTGAAACTGTTATAAAGAATCAATGGGTAGTAGAAGCAGAGGTGATGGAAACTATACAAACCCATGTTTAACGATGCATCAGCTGTGGGCTTCTTTGCTTGTTTACGGAATTTACGGAATTAATCGTAACTGCTAAGTAAGTTGCTTTGTTTAGGCAGAAAATCGAGTATGTAGTGTAACTTAGTGAAAAAGTGAAAATTGAGATATATCCATACACTAATACACCAATTTTTATTTTGTAAATGCAGGTTACATAGAGCATAGATGGTCTTTTCCAGTTTCAGTTACAGAGCAGAGTCCAGTTACAGAGCAGAGTTCAATTTTCCAGTTAGCATCGTTAAACCACTTGGCCATCATAACCGGTTTATAAATGCAGGCTACATAGACCAATTTTTCTTGTAAATGCTAGGCTTGGGTAACTTGAGAAATGCAGTTTTTAGTTGTGCAATAGATGTTTTGTTTTGTTGAGAAATGCAGCCTGCACATTATATTTTACCATTGATGAAATTGTCTTTATGACCAATTTTACCATTGATGAGAAATGCAGTCTGCACATTTGAGAAATGCAGTCTGCACATTATATATATTTTACCATTGATGAGATTGTAGCCAGAAATGCATGTATCTGAACATTGCAAAGTCACTTTTGCTGACTGAAATTAGCTGTAAATTTGAGTCATTTTAGTGATTTTATAGAAAGGTGGTGTACCCTTTAGTGACTAAAAAATCTTAGACACTAAATCTTTTGAACTTTTGCTTACTAAAATTTTAGTGATAAAAGACTTTTAGTGATCCCTTGTTACTTACTCTTTTTCTTTTAGTGGGAGTTGAGAAATTAGCATTTAGTGACTGTTTTCCCCTATTTTGCTCACACTTCTTTTAGTGGGCAAATGTCATTTATTTTGTAGTGTTTGAGCTCGTTAGTATCGATTCAAGATATGGGAAACCTGTTGCCTACTCAGGTTACAGAGATAGAGGAAGTCATCAATTCTAGGATGAGCACATCTAACTTCTCTGGTGGCACTACAACATTGAACGGATTCGGAGGGGACATTATGAGACCTTCTCTGGGGACATGTCCCCTGCGAATGCTTTTGCCGGAGACATGTCCCCGGCGAAAGTGTCCCGCTAAAACCCACTCGGGGATACTTTCCCCGGGGACAATTGTCAACTTTCCCCGAGGACAGGTGGTACCCACAGCCATTTAGAGCCGGTCAAACTTGTCCAGCGTGGAACTACTTTCGCCGGCCCGAGGACAGGTGGTACCCACAGCCATTTAGAGCCGGTCAAACTTGTCCAGCGTGAAACTACTTTCGCCGGAGACATGTCCCTGACAAAGTATTTTTCAATGCTAAGCTAATCATCTAATTGCATGATTAAATTAATTAATCTCACCTTTCGGCGGGGACATGTCCCCGCCGAAAGTGGTATGCACTGTTGAGCTTAACCTTTTTTGGCGTGAACATGTCCCCGGCGAAAGTATGTAATAATTTATGAATTTGAGTTTGGCGGGGGCATGTCCCCAGCGAAAGTGTGATAATAAATTTATGTACTACCTCCGTCCCATATTAATTTTCCAGTTTGAATTTTCTAAGTCTTTCTTTTTAAACTTTGATCATAAATATTTTTTGTTGTGTTATATAATATTTGATGCAAAATATATGAATAGATTAAGTTTTAAACGTATTTCCACTACGTATTATTTTTATCTAATACTATATAACACAAGCAAAAATATTTAAGGTCAAAGTTGTAAAAAAAGACTTGAAAAGTCAAACCTGGACATTTAATATGGGAGGGAGGGAGTATTAGACTTTTGGCGGGGACATGTCCCCGCCAAAAACCTCTGACCAATTTTGCAGATTTTTTCTGAAATTTTTTCGAAAAAAATCTACAATGTAACAACCTATTTTCAGAACCTGTTTTATGCTACAACATTACAAATTCGCTAAACATAATATCATATATAACCATCAATCGCTAAACATAATCATATGTTTCCAAATTCGCCAAAACGGTTCTAAAACCGTGAACACATGATCATCTACAAAACTATATATAACCTAGCTATCCGCAAATGGTCCAGAACTATACGCATTATCCATTTAGCGGGAATCCTAACATATAATGCACATAAACACATAATAATCCATGTTAATCTCGACAAACATGTCCATAACCCAAAAACAAACATAAACTGACATGCTACACCCCACTCCCCTCCTCGGTATCTCTAGACTCATCCGGTGGAGTAGCACCTGATCCCGACTCACCGTGTGGAGTAGCACCTGATCCCGAGCTGGGTGCTAGCCGATCGACCCAACCCGGTTGCTACCTCAAAAACTCCATCATGTGATCCACCTAAGTCCCTTGTACATTAAGCTCCTCGGCTTGTTTCCGCATGGTTTCTTGAAGTGAGGACAGGTGGCTTGCTCACGAGCTCGGGAGGCGCTGAAGGTCGTCCTCACACCACCGCCACGTAAAACTTGACCTACACCAGGAACAAGACCGCGCTGCTTACCACCAATCACGTGGCGCAGAATCTCGCGGTCACTCATACTCATCCCCTCCGAGGTGCTCTCTTCCCGCATCCTTATCATTTGATTATGTTTATTTACAAAAAAAAACAAGAAAAATAATATATAAGTCGTGATGCATTATATTTCATTAAAGTAGGTGAGTTTGAAAATAAATTATACTTACATATCTAGCCTCAGACAACGGGGACCCAAAGACGTCGCCTCTGGTATGGTTCCGCCTGTATAGCTCGATCAAGTCGTTAGCAACCGTGGAATCGGTGGCGCTAGTCAACTGTTTAGAAATAAAATCAATAATGACTCACCCAACACCATATATATATATATAAATATATATATATATATATATATATATATATATATATATATATATATTCTATGTAGTACCCTTATTAGATACATTACTTTACATCTTAAAATGAATCTAGGCCATTGGATGAGTTTGATCAATGGTTAGGATTAAAAGTACCAAAATTATGATTAAACAAAAAATGAAGGTTTGTTTTTTAATTAAACTAAAAACTGAAAGGGTAATATTGGTACTATACATTACATCTTTATCCTCAAAAGTGTTATTCATTTTATCTTCTACATCTTTTCTCTGTAAACCTAAATACCACCGCATAAAAACCACCGCCTCTTTTGGTATATATATTATACGACCTAAAAAAATAAAAAATCACATATCTCTCTGAATCGAGCAAGCATTAACGTTTTTTTTGAAAAAATGAATGAATCGAATTCACAGAACTAAACAAGAAGAACTATTGACGAGGCGCTTGTGGTGGCCGCCAGGGATGGCAGATCGTTTGTTTACAAGAAATAAGAATCGTTGCTCAATCTCTGAACGATTTAACATAAACAAGCTTATCTTACCCTTAGTTAAATATTATGTTGGAAATTATGGTCAATTTTTTTAGATTTGAATGACAATTGATGGTCATCATGTGTACTAATGGGAGTTAAGAACAATATTAATGTTTGGTCAATTGTAACGACCAAATTAAGTTTGTGTTCATGAGCCATTAGTAGATTTAATTGTGACCGTTTCTTTTCCTCATTCCCTTTTACCTATAAATGAGAGTTTTTCTCATTTGTCTTCATACACCAAGAAAAACTATTCATATCCTCTCCTTTCGCGTATCTTGTTTCTTTGTGTAATCTTTAGTAATAGAGGGAAGGTACATTTTGGTTCGCCTTGATAACTCGTTTGTGCTAACGGGGTTATCCGTTGTTGTTGTATCCTGGGAGATAGACGTTCATGATTCTCAAGCACCGTGGAGCGGACGAATCTGTCTTAAGAAAACTGTGAGCATCACAGGCCTCAACATTTTCCTTATTTTTGTTCTTTGAGTCTATACACGAAAAAGGTTTACGGTATCGTTCTCTACACTTGTATGTTTTCATGTTACGGTTTATTTGTCTCTTATAGCAATACACCTAATATATACAACAATCTTAAGACAGATTTATCTTTGCTATTAGAGGCTAATAACGAGGCATAAATTTTGAAAAACATTATGATTTGTGAAAGAAATATTAAACTGTTTCGTTTAACAAGTAAACTTATCGAAAGACATTAAAATATTAATTGCTCGTAGTGCAACTTACATGGGTGATGTTTACTTTATTCGGTCTTTGTTACTTTGTATTGTCTGGTGGATGGTTGACATGAGCATTAGAATCCTTTTTATAAGGGTCAATCCTTTTTAGTGGGTATATATGCAATTCTCCCTATCATTTATAAGAGAAAATACTTGCCTGATGTTTTAACTACAATATGCAATAAAGTCTTTTTATTGAAAATCTAAATATGTTTCGATTTCCATGCACGGTTGAGAGTTGACGTAAAAAAAAATGGAGTTTTCGTTTTGCTCAAATAAAACTTGTAGATTTTATGGCTTAATGAGCATGTATAAATTTACACTTGAATTGAACTCGTGTAATTAGTCTCATTGCTCAATAGGATGGAAGGGAAAAAAAAACAAAAAACAACGGAAATAATTATATTTGCATTTATTCAATAGTTATTGATATTATTTGGTTAAAAAAGAATAAATACATGTTTCGGTTTCTTGGTCCAATTATGTATTGACATTTAATGATGACAGTTATTAGTAACCTCCATGTGAGTATTAAGTAATGTATAAATTACAGGGTTATGGTTTTTTGAAACGTGGAAAAATACATGTCTGTGTGATATTTGGAGTCTATATGAGCAGATAAGTTTAGGAAACAAGGACATACTTATTGGGACCCATTTAGAACCAAACTAACTTTCTGCATTCTTGAACAAATTTTGGTTGTATCTTATTTTGTATATAATAGGGATATCATAAAAGGAATATATATACATTTTAAGATGGTTATTTATTTGGTTCGAAAGAAATATTTGAGAATCATTTATGTAACAGTTTGATAGTGTTATGTTTCGTGGGTTTCGTGTTGCTATAAAAGTTTGATATTGATGTGTTCATGTGACAAAACAATATATATTCAAAGCTTATTATATTGAAAACTATTTTGATGTGGTTTTATTGAAGAAAACTTAAACCGTATTTGTTTTCTTAGTTGAGCTACGAAATGAATATTATATTGTATTGTTAATGGATAATAGCTATCAATAAATGGTATATGGTTAATTAGGCGTTGAATGTTTAGACGGTTTTGCTTTTGCTATTTTGATGGCTAATAATTGATTTATGAATAATAGTATCATAAAACTATCTATGCATACTAAAGAGCATCAGCCCCAATTCTGTTAGTTAATGTTTTAATGAATTATGTGACCTTGATTTGTTTCAAAGAAACTAAAATGGAGATTTCTGTTGCTTGAAAAGCATCTTATTCATATGGAATGTTCAGGGATCAACCTTTTGAACCATTCAACATGGCATTGATTCCACGTAAAGAAAAAAAAAATAGTAGTAATTTTTTGAAATTTTATTTCATGCATGACTGAAAACTATTTCGTGTTTCAATGTGTTTTTGAAGGTTAAATTTGGTATAATAGATAAATAAGAACAACCTAATGCTCAAAGTGTATGGTGTTTGTTATTGGTTTGAGTAACCAGTATTGCTTTCAGAAAATTGTTCTTGTAAAATGCAAATTTGGTGTCATTGTGGCTCCAAGACACTTAATGTCGTAGTGTAGTCATGGGAAAAAGAAGCGTTGACTTGTGCGATATATAACATGATATTGCTTTTGGTTTGCAAGGTTTTGTGATTATTATTACGCTATAATGTAAAACAACATAACTATTCAAGATACTTTGAAGCTGCTAAGTTGGTCTTTGATTTCACTAAAGGAGAATAACACTAGTATTTCTTTTGTGATATCTTCTTATGATAACTCATTCATTTGGAATGTGTTTTTGGTGTTATTTGGACTCCAAAGTACTTGTTGTCACGGTCGCACTGTCGTGGAAAATTGCATTTTTTTTTGCATAGTAAATGAATACTTGAACCCAACTTTTTAAGTTGGGTGGTTAAGACCTTAAACTTGTTTGTAGAAAGTTTGAGCTTAAATTGATGAGCCATTCAATCTCAATTTCTATTTTGATACAGAAATTCATTTTGGACACGTTGATGTCTCATGTGCATTGTTGCGAGAAAATGTGTTTTTCTCATAGTAAACAAATGAGTTTTGCACCTTTTTTTCTTTTCTTTTGAAGTGATTACGTAATATCTCAAAATTGATTTCTGAAAAAAAAAATAAAAAAAAAATAATTGAGCTTAAACGGAAGAATCATTTGTCGCAGTTTGTATTTTAGTACAACAATTTTTTTTTGTGTTGATTAGATGCATATATTTGATTTGTTTAGTACAACATTTTTTGGTTGTTATAATACAAAATTATCTGATATTTTATACAATGTTCAACGCAAAATTGTTTGTTTCATTTGGTGCAAAACATTCGTGGCAAAGTAGTGCCTATTTAAAGTTGTTTGGTGCGGTTTTGTACAACTAATTTTGTAAAATGAGAATATACAACTCACTCGATTTTGTATCGAGTATTGAAAGTTTGGATGTTGCAAATATTCTGTTGTGAATATTGTTGCGAATAATCAAACTACTTGTTATTCTAGAAAGATGAATATTCATCAAGACTTGTTATAACTCATATTGCTAATAATCGAACGGTTTGTCATATGTAAGAAATGATTATGTTTTGAATATAACCGTGTAGGACATTGTGAAATGTCAAGAAAGAACACACATATAGATGACTACGAATTACATTGGTTTATGTAACTAACTTGAATGGTGTGATTGTCAACCAATGTGAGCTATTGTCCGTTCGCTAAGTTGGACATATTTTGATTGTGTAAAATGATTACACATTGATTTTATGTGATTATAATCACATAATAAATTGTGATAATCATATAATGATAAGAGATTAAATGTGATTATCTATAATCATAAGTGAATTGGAACGACGTGTTATAAGTGTAGGACTTACACATATAACTTATGGGATCCTCCTAAAACATGTGTGGTTTAGGGTGGTGATTTGTCTAAAAGAAGAATGTTAGTAGATGAAGCTTAGAGTAATCAGAATGATGCATCTTCTGTCATATGTTTGATTCCTTGGTCTATAGCATGCTAGATTTGGAATCTGTTAATTATGATAAGGAAAATAATTAACATAAGACATTCAAAAAGTTTGCATACACTAGTATGAAACTTGTGAAGTGACAAATTACTAAGGATCTTGATGTCATATCCATGTGAGAAAAAAAAATCTTATAAACAAGATTAATACATTGAAAGAGAAAATCTTTCTACAAAATTCTTGAGATAAATTCCATGTGGGGGATTCCGGCCTAGCTAGAGTTCAAAAGAACGTCAACAAACGTGAAGTTCTTGCCTAGTTGGAATACTCAAGAATTACCTAGAGCATGATATATTTAGAGTTGCACGAAACTCAAATTTGTACAAACATATTATGTCGATACGACAACTACTCTCATCATGGGTTATCCCTATTGACAATATAAAGTCATAGAATAACTTTGCGGATCCGCTTGTGAAAAGCTAAATGTGAGAGTTAGTTAGCAAGTCGTGAAGAGGAATGTGACTAAAGCCCTTGAAAAGTTTATATGAAGGAAAACCTAACCCAGCTGACTGGAGATCCCAAGATCTGGGTTCAATAGGACAACCTACTTGTATAAACTGAGGTCACTGTGGGGGAGTACTAAACTCCACATTTATTTAAGGGAGTTAGTAAACTTCCTAGTCCATTCCTATAACAGTGACAATATGAGGTTAAGCATATGGCTTTTAATGATTAATCGAGAATCACCTATGTGAGATAGAAGTGGGGTCGCTTCTAAGAGAATTGTGGGGGCGCAATTCTTAACAGCTCTCGCAGAACCAGGCTAATGTTCATGACCATAACGAACATAACTATGAGAACCAAAATGTGTCAAGGAGATATTTGTGTGAATATATATTGTCGTCTAAACAAACAGCGGGCAGTTCAAAGACATCAAGTTCTACTGGCTGCTAGGAGACTAAGTATATTTCACAAGGGAAGGTTCAAAGGGTAACACCTACATGTCCTTTGCAAATATCAACTGCAAAACTCTATTACAACATCGAGTCATTGATTTTTGTTTCCCATTATCAATTTCATTCATGTGGGGGATTGTTGGAAATTATGGTCAATTTTTTTAGATTTGAATGACAATTGATGGTCATCATGTGTACTAATGGGAGTTAAGAACAATATTAATGTTTGGTCAATTGTAACGACCAAATTAAGTTTGTGTTCATGAGCCATTAGTAGATTTAATTGTGACCGTTTCTTTTCCTCATTCCCTTTTACCTATAAATGAGAGCTTTTCTCATTTGTCTTCATACACCAAGAAAAACTATTCATATCCTCTCCTTTCGTGTATCTTGTTTCTTTGTGTAATCTTTAGTAATAGAGGGAAGGCACATTTTGGTTCGCCTTGATAACTCGTTTGTGCTAACGGGGTTATCCGTTGTTGTTGTATCATGGGAGATAGACGTTCATGATTCTCAAGCACCGTGGAGAGGACGAATCTGCCTTAAGGAAACTGTGAGCATCACAGGCCTCAACATTTTCCTTATTTTTGTTCTTTGAGTCTATACACGCAAAAGGTTTACGGTATCATTCTCTACACTTTTATGTTTTCATGTTACGGTTTATTTGTCTCTTATAGCAATACACCTAATATATGCAACATATTATTGTAGCGCATATGAAACTTATTAACCAAAACTGATCATTTGACGTCAAGTATGCAAATAACAATAAGCAAAGTGGTTAAGTGTTTTAGTTTTAGTTGTGTTATTGGAGCATATTTGTTGTTTAGATGTTATATTTAAAAAATTAGTTAACATAACTATAATAATCATGTATGTTTCTTTCAATATGCAAGTAAGATCAGGTTCCGACAATAAATGTGCATTGTGCACATATGTTTTTGAAAAGCATGCTCATATGTTCTAATAAATTTGACGAGAAAGCGCAACGTGGACACCGCAAGCATACATATTTTTGGAATGCGTGTGCATATGTTATAACGAATTTGATGAGAAAGTGAAGCGTGCACGTATGTTATTGGAAGAATGCACAAATGTTTTGGATTGACGTGCACATCTATAATTAACAAGATGCATTTGTATTTGAATTGTATTTCATTTTATATTAAATTTTGTGTATACTACTTATATTTTAGTTTGTTATAAATTTAGAGCTTACATGTTTATGTTTTTGGTTATAAATTTCACTGATTAAAGAATGTATATGAGAAACATATGTGCAATTTTAAGCAAAACAAGTTTGATGTTATTGTATGCAAGACACATACGTAAAATTACAAAATAAATAAATAAAAATAAATAAAAAACCCATAGATGCACCTGTTTTTTTTCTTCTGAAAACATGTATGTTGAAGAGAACATAAATTAAAAAAAAATGAATTTTGAAAATGAAGAGAACATAAGGGGATTAAAAAAAAATGAATTTCACTTGGAGCAAAAGGAATTCTTGGCAAGAGTACTCTAACTTCAGCGTATTGTTCGACAGCAATCTCAACATTGATGACATTAAGATCAAAACGTTTACATATCAACTAATCAACCTCGTGCCATTACGTAATCTAATATTAATGGTTTGGTTCGAGTATTGAAGATGCAAAAAGTTAAAAAAAAGTTGGAGTTAATTTTGTGAATCTTGTACGTACGTGCTAACCCAACTATAATTTGGTTTGGGTGATTTCTTTATCAATTTTCTAAGCATGAATCGTTTTCAATATTTATTTTCATCAAACATGAATAACCCATCAGGTGGACCTAATGTAGAATACTGTCATTTTTTATCAAAAAATTGCATACATTATCTTTGGCTATCTTTCTTGGAATATGTATGAGTATGACGATTTGTTTTGAGTTGTTTCATACAAAACCACACGAAGCCCACAAGGAGCTACCAAAAGAGATGACCACTCTTGAATTTAATATACAATATAAATTCTGGAAAATCTTAATATAATATTATGCTTTCAATTCAACAACCTCTATTATTCAATAACAAGATGAAAGAGCCCGCCGCGTTGCGGCGGCTTTTTACCGGTAATTACTTTTACTGCTTCTTTTTTGACTCGGTACAGAATGAGCAATTTTTATTTTTTATTTTTGGGGTTAGATAGTGTGATTATTAAAGTGTGTATAAATTGTTTATGACGTTTAGATAGTAACAAATAACTTTTTAAAGACATGCTTTTTGCTATTGCAATGTATTCGTCTACACAACTTTTTTTAAAAAAATGTTATGTATAAGTTGTTCATGACATTTCGGTAGCAACAAATATTTTATTTAAGCCATTTAGATTGTAACAAATATTTGTTCGTGTTGCTATGTGCTGAGGTACACCAAAAAAGACTTCTAAGAGAGTATTATGTATAAGTTGGTCATGATATTTAGGTACTAACAAATATTTCTTATTGTGAAAACTTATCACCAATACTACTTTCTCTTTTTTTCTTTGATTTGCTAGTGAAATGGCTGCTCGATTCCCTATTACAAACCGACTTGTACAGTTGTCCCGTTCGCAAGATAGGAGACGCCATCTCTTTATATTTTTTGAAGGGTTAAGGGCCATAAATCTGTGGCAAGAGCAGCGACTAAGGCGCCGTATCCTTCGTGCGCAGCGGCGTATGGAGCAAGTGACTGGGTATATTTGAGAATTAGAAAAGGATCCTGCGTCTGTTACCATTTTTTTTATAGATAATATAGATATGTATTCATTAGTATAAATAATTAGACAAAGTAAACAAATGTGTCATGCATTAATCATCAAATGCTTCAATCTCAATCACTAATTCATATGAAAATTGTTGTAATCCATCACTCTTGTTATCTTGAAATCACCCCATCAAAACTAAAGCCATTATCGTAATCAAGTTTTCACCACCATCACCGTCATACGGGTATTTATATTCTTCCGGAAACATTCGAATCAGTTAATTCTAACTCATATTATGTCCCATGCTCATCATCACCTCATCGTTTTTATTTAGTGGTGTGGATAATTTTGTGTAGGGATTGTGATAAGAATCAACTGATATTAACTAAATGTTGCTAGGAGTTATATACCAAAAAAATAAATGAAAGCTAGCATTTATTGTTAGAAAGTATCGTAAAAAATTAATTCATCATAATTAGCTGCCAACTAAGAAAGTAGTAACATAAGAAAGTCTAGAAGCCGTTATAAACCGAAGTCAACACTTATACAATCGTGTGTTTTAAAGTTTTTTTAATTAGTTAACATAATTAGTTGATCATTTTAAGTTTCACATTTCTCTCTCGTTAGACTATTTTCAACTTTCAACATTTCACATTTGACCATTTACCTATTATATGTAATATAGATATAGATATAGATAAAGATAAACACAATAATTAAAAAATAAAAGATAAAAAAACTTACGTGTAGATGGTCATGGTTGTGGGCCTAGGCCTCTTCGAGAACCTTAGCCCATGAATTGAAATACATGGGAATCGATTCCCGTAATAGCTCCCCAACATAGTTGGAGAACCACGGAGCGTGAGGGCCCACATGCGAATAAAACCCCTCCTGGTTGATCCAGAATTGGATCTATATCGGACGACCATCCTGTGCCACCTTCTGTTTGAGTGCCGTGTTTTTTGTGGGACCACGCACCACCTTCCAGCCTTTCCCAAATTTGGCGTTGGGGTTGGCAGCTTATAGAGTTTAATTAAAATAATTCAGAAATTCTTACGCTGGCAATTGGTGCCTATCCTCCTCGAGGGACCACGAGGTGGCAAATTACCTCCATCGCCACCGTGAGACCTAGCTACAACATGACTACATGAATCCATGGCGCAATATCTTTCATCTGCATGTGGTGGTTATGATCTTGAAGATGACTACATGAATCAAATCTACGATCTCCCTCAAGCTATGGATGTGTACTATAATGCTGATTTTAAGATCCAAGGGCGTTGTAGGAAGTAATTGGTGTCTAATGTGTTTACTTATTATCGGTGGTTTGTTTCTTTTCTAGAAGATAGGAAGTGCATTGATATGTAAGATTGCCTATGTAACGGGTTGTGATATGGGATATCACCCATATTCGTTGTAATTAAACGGTTTTTTGGAGTAATGAATTTTACCAGGTCGTTGTGACTTTATACCAAGAAAAAAAAAAGACCTTGCTACAACATCGCCACCGTAAGACTAACAAGAACATAGAAATTAGTGAAGAAATATATATATATATATATATACACACACACACACATTCAAATAAATAACAGTATATACCAACAACAATAATAATAATAATTAAATAAACACATTTAACCACTCGATAACAATTTAATTCAAATAATTAAGTTTCGTTTTACAAATTACAATTTAAGATCAAATCTCCCACATCATCAAGATAAAAACCATCATTATTAGTGTCAGCTTCATCATCTTCAGTCTCGTGGTCATCATCATCAGATACTAAATCATTAGGAACGTGGTCATCTTGTTCTTAATACGCGAGATATGTTTTCAAGTTCCCCTCTTGATGCTTACAATATAAGTGGAACGTACTCGCGATCCATTGAATTCCACGAATTCTGGTTTCCGATTGATCTTTGATGCCACAGGATACTTGTATATATTAAGAAGAAATGGGGAAAGATCTTATCTTACTCAAAGAGATACGCTACCTTCTCGAGATAATTATTTCAGATCTACTCTAGATTCTGATGGGGTTTTTACTTAATACTACCACCCCAAGGATCTAGCTGACAATACAGACTGGAGGGTTATATGGTTCGAACCAAAAAACATTTGTAATAGGCTCGATGGTACTGTAGGTATAGGAGCATGTGGGCTTAACAGTGTTTGCACTCTTGATAATAATAGGCCAAACTGTGAATGCCCATATCATTGGTTGATTCTAATGATCCAAATGGTAACTGCAACCCTGATTTCACTCCAAGCTGTGGTGATGGTTTTGTGGAAAACCAGTTTGATTTAATCGAGCTCACTGATATCGATTGGCCAAATGTGAACTTTGAGCACATCTACCCAACCAATGAAGAAAGCTGTAAAAAATCCTGCTTGAAAGATTGTTTCTGTGCCGTAGCAACATTCTTGAACAACCAATGTTGGAAGAAGATATTACCTCTCTTCAATGGAAAAAAGGATCGCTCACTTAATGTGAAGGCCTTCATGAAATTTAAGAAAGGTCAGAGTACTCAAAATCCTCAGTATTCACGAGAAAATAGAAGTAAAAGAAGTTTGATATATGTTGAACCAGTCCTCTTAAGTACATTTGTGTTCATATTTATTGTGTTGATTAGTGTAATTTGTGTGTGTTTCTTTCAAATCCACAAGAGGAAGGCAAGACAGCAACATCCAAGAGGAAGAGGTTTTGAAACCAGTCTTCCTCGTTTTACATAGCTACTAATGCGTTCAAGGATGTATTGGGAAAAGGTGCTTTTGAGATAGTCTATAAAGGTTCAGTAGGGGAAAAAATCGTAGCAGTGAAAAAGTTAGACAGGGTGTTCCAACATAGTGAAAAGGAATTTCAGACCGAGGTTAATGCTATTGCGAGAACTCATCACAAGAATTTGGTGCAGTTAGTTGGCTATTGTAATGATGGTCAGAAGCAGTTGTTGATTTACGACTACATGAGTAATGACACTCTGGCAGTGTTTCTTTTCAGGGACATAAGACCAAGTCGGAAACAGAGGAGTAATATTGTTGTAGGTATTGCGATAGGACTTTAATACCTTCATGAAGAGTGTAGCACCCAAGTCATCCACTGTGACATAAAGCCTCAGAATATACTTCTTGATGAGTACTACAATGCTAAGATTTCTGACTTTGGATTGGCAAAACTTTTGATGATCAATCAAAGTGGAACATATACCGGCATCAGAGGAACAAAAGGCTATGTTGCTCCTGAATGGTTTAGGAACAAACTGGTTACAGTAAAGGTTGATGTCTATAGTTTTGGTGTCTTGCTACTCGAGATCATTTCCTGCTGAAAGAGTTTAAAATTTGAGAGTGGTGACGAAAACATAGGTGTTTTAGCTGATTGGGCATGGGATTGCTATCAAGAAGGTAGACTGGATATGCTTGTTGAGAATGATTTGGAGGCTTTAGGTGACTACAAGAGACTAAAAGCATTTTTCATGGTTGCTATTTGGTGTGTTCAAGAAACCCCTTCGGAAAGGCCAACAATGAGAAAGGTCATCCAGATGCTTGAAGGAGCTGTAGAGATGATTTCCCCAGGTAATCCGAAACGGCATACTATATTTTCCCAAACAAATTGTTTGACCTGGTTACCTGTGATCGTCGCGACCGCCTTTGCCTCAATCCATTTAGTGAAATAGTCTATAGCCACTATAAGGAATTTCAATCCCCCTGCTGCAACAGGGAAGGAGCCTGCAATGTCGATACCCCATTTATAGAATGGCCATGGTGACGTAATAGGTGTTAGCTCCTGTTGTGGTTGGCGTGGAATTGGTCTGTGAACTTGGCAGTCACCACACTTTCTTATTAAGTCCCGTGCGTCACGGTGCATTGTGGGCCAGTAGTATCCTGACCGTAAAGCGCGTGCTACAACGGACCGTGGTCCTGAGTGCATACTACATGAGCCGGCGTGGATTTCTCGAAGTACATAATTTGCTTGCAGTGGTACGACACATCGAAGCCATGGTTGTAGAAAGGAGCGTCGATATAGTATACCGTCCCGAAGTTCAAACCTCTGTGATGTGCGCCGTACCATTCGGGCGTCCTTCTGCTCTTGGGGCATTACGCCATTACTTATGAACTCGACTATTGGGGTCATCCATGTAGGACCTTGCTCCTCTATCACCGTGGATATGTCCATCTCTGAGATGGACTTGTTCTTCGATGTTTCCACCAACACTTGTTTTGACAGGTGCGCAAAGCTTGTGGATGCAATCTTGCTTAGTGCATCCGCCTTTCTATTTTCCCCTCTAGGAACTTGCTTGATGGTAAACATGTCGAAACTCTGGGTTAGTGACTTGGTCTTGTCGAGGTATTGGATCATGTTTTCCTCTTTAGCCACATACTCGCCCAACACGTGGTTGGCCACTAGCCGAGAGTCCACATTTGCTTCCAGGTTACGTATGCCCATTCGAGCTGCAATGCGTAATCCAGCGATCAGGGCTTCATATTCTGCCTCGTTGTTTGTGGCTATGAATTCGAAACGCAGTGCGTAAGTGAATTCCATTCCTTCTGGAGTTGTGAGGATAAGGCATGCGCCTGACCCGTCTATGCATGAAGAACCGTCCGTGAACAAGACCCATGGTTCTTGTAGTTCCACCTTGCTTTGTGAAGGTGCGTCGTCGTGTCCGATTTTCGATGATGAAGTCGCTAGTATCGCCCCTTAACTGCAGTACGTGGTCTGTAGGAAATGTTATGCTCTCCTAGCAACACACTCCACTTCTGTAGACGCCCGATGCATCGGTTTGGAGATAATTTGCTTGATAGGTGGTCGTAATCACCGCTATTGGGTGAGCCTGGAAGTACCTGCGTAGCCGTTTGGCGGCGAATACTAATGCTAGGACCAACTTTTCCATTGCGCTGTAGTTAATCTCCGTTTTCTTGAGTGCTTTGCTTACAAAATACACCGGTGTTTGCACTGAATTCCTGTCTATTAGTAGCACCGCGCTGACTGCTCCGTGGGTTGCTGACAAATACATAATTAATTCTTCCCCTGGGCGAGGCGCAACTAGCGTGGGGAGTGCTACAAAATGCTATATAAGTTGTATGAAAGCTTCTTCTGCTTCCGTAGTCCAGCGAAAGTCTCCCTTTTTTGTACACTTCTTGAGTGTTTTGAAGAGAGTGAGTGACTTGTCTGCTGATTTGGACAAGAATCTATTCAAACCGGCTAGTTTTTCGTTTAGATATTGGACTTCTTTCAACGTATGTGGTGAAGGAAGTCGGATGACAGCCTTCGTTTTTTCTGGACATAGTTTTATACCATCGGGCTCTATCAGATATCCGAGGAACATGCCTTCTATAGCGCCAAAGGTACATTTCTTAGGATTTAACTTCATGTTGATTTCCTGTAGTGTCTTAAATGTCTCCTCAATGTCACGCACCAACTCGTCCTCAGTATGGCTCTTTGTGACAAGGTCGTCAACGTAAACCTCTAGGTAGTGGCCCACCTGTTTTTCAAATGCAGTATCTACCAATCGCTGGTAGGTGGCGCCTGCGTTCTTTAAGCCAAAGGGCATCTTAGTATAGCAATAGACGCCTTGGCTTGTATGGAAGGCTGTTTTTTCCTCAGCTTCTTTAGCCATCTAGATTTGGTGGTATCCTTTGTATGCGTCTAAGAAACATTTGAGTGGGTACCCGCACAAAGATTTTATCTTCCAATCTATCTCTGGTAGTGGGTAGCAGTCTTGTGGACATGCTTTGTTGAGATCCCTGAAGTCCACGCACATCCTCCAACTACCATCGCTCTTCTTGACCATCACTGGGTTGGAAAGCTAGTCATGGTAGTAGACTTCTTGCATGATACCTGCGTCCACAAGTTTGTGTACTTCTTCCAAAAAGGCTTTTGCGCGCTCTGGAGCCTGGCCGCGCTTCTTCTGTCGTACTGGGGAGTATCCTTGTCGGATTCTCAACTTATGTTCAGAATCGAGCGTGGCACACCAGTCATGTGTTTTGGTTCCCACGCAAAGATGTCTAGATTCTTTTGCAAGAGTGCGCACACGCTGCCCTGCCAGATCATTCAAATATCCCCTATCGATACTTCTTGCCTGGGTAATCGGGATGAATTGCGACCCTAAGGTTTGATACTTTAGTTGCGCTGTTCTAGAATGTGTGCCGTCTCGCATGTAATCGTGTTACATTCTTCAGGTGGTACGGTGGTATTGTAGAGAGTAACAATGCCCCCTCCACCGGAATTTGAGCATCCCAAGTGCTGTAGACGGTACTGCATACGCGGTGATATCCCCTCCTCCCAATAATGCCATTGTATGGCAAAAGGGATTTGATCACCATAAAGTTCATCCAGGCTATCGTGGAGTGTTCCTTATTACCAACATTGACTGGTAGGCGTATTTGCCCCATGGGCCATATCTTTTCTCTTATAAAACCGGTCAACGACGTCATGGTAGGGATTAACTGACTGCGTATCTCAGGTCGCAGTCGCTTGAAACAATGTTTGTAAAACCTGAATTTCTAAAATTCACAAAAAGACCAAAATACCCCTATGATCAAAAAGTAAGAATAATTAATTTAAAGAATACCAAATAAGCTATGTAAATTCAGAAAATTATTAAGAAATATCACATATGATCTAAATAAAATTTGAAGACTTTGTAAAGTTAATTTTATAGATTATAATTTTGTAAAATCAATTTTGTGTTTTTATAATAACCGAATATATTTAATTAGTTTCATAAGAGAATTAAATTATTAATAGCCCAATACAAGTTTATAAAATTAAGATTTCATTTATTATAAGTCCATTACAATATTAAGCCCACAAGAAAATTAGAAAATCATATAAATACATAATATACGGTTCACTATATCCCTAATAACCGATTAATACCTAAACCGACTCTAAAACCCTACAAAATTCGACATTCAGTTTCCAAGGCTTAAAGCTATTTTTCTTGGACGAGTTTGAAGGTAAAGAAGGTGGTAAAAATCTGGTTTGAGGTCCTAAGGTACTGGTTTGATCGTGGTTAGTTTCTTGGTCGATTAGGGTTTCGCCGAGTAGAAGTTTTGGTTTCTTTTGTTCTAACGTCCAAATCTCGTCAAGGGTATGTTTCTAATGTTACTTTCAGTCCTACAAGTCATATAAAACCGGTAAAAATTGGCCATGCATAATTAATAAGTCACACGAAATTGTTTTGGATTAAAAACCCTAGAAACGAATAAAATAGCGAATGAGCTTATAATAATTTTTAGGACCATGATTTGATTTTTCTGGAAGCTCTTACATGTTATAAGACCTGAATAAAATACATGATTATGAATTCGAAGCTTTTGAAAATTGTCTTGGGTTTTCTTGTTCGATAACGCATAAAAAAAGAAGGAAATATAAAAGGGACGATTAGGGTTTACATAAACTAGGGTTTGCTTGTCATCATTAAGGGTAATTAATAAAGTAATAATGATGAGCTAATGATGGGTTAAACTTAGGTTTAGGGTTTGTACTTGAATTATGCATATTTCGGTTCTAAATAAAAGTTTTGGGTTGGTTTTGTAAATTATGAAACTTAAGGGTTATTTTTGTAAACAGTAAAATACATGTACTAAACGTATAAAATAAGTGTGGGGGTTAAACATGTAATTTTGGATACTTAGAGGGCCATTTGAATTGTTATTAAATTAAAAAGGGTACGTTTTGTAAATTCTAAAACCTTTGGGCTAAAATAGTAAAATCTGATAATATAAGGTTAGATTGTGAAATTAAAGATGTCAAAGGTGTAATGTGTAATTCTGAGTAATTATGGGTTCGACAAGTGTGAGTTGATTTTTGTAGAGACATGTATGAGTTTTGAGATAACTTCGGTTTGTTATCATTTACGTTCTAGGTCAAAGTGGTAATCATTGAAAGAAGTAACATATGAATTTAATACGTAATAAGTAATATTAAAGAGTACGAGAAACCCTAGTACCTAAATAGAAAGTTGATTAGGGTTAAAAGCTAAATGTGCAAATTCATTATTTCATGTAAGTTATCCAGGCTTGTGTAAACTATTTTGAAAGAGAGTCCTAAAAACCGTCATTGACATTTATAAACCTTATACTTTGAATGATGATCATATAAGTCCTCAAATAAGATATTTATCATATTAAACCCTTAAGTTTACCATTTATCATTTGTAACCCATAAGTTTGGCAAATTAATGATGGATACTCTAAAATGTTGTAATTACGTCCGTCACTAAAAATGAGAATATTCTGACAACTCTAAGAATATTAATGAGATTAATCTGTTATGACATTAATGATGCTAATAAGTTTTAAATAAATCATAATCCGTGTAGATTCGTTGAAGGAGACGCGACGTTACATCTTCGTGATTCACTTATTCGTTTGCTTTCCTCTCATTTGCTTTAAGGTACAGATATTCTGACCTTTTCAGTAAAGGTTTCTTATAACGGTTTCTTTTCGTTAGCTTTTGTATTAGGATTTCCTATGCCATTGCTATGAACCCTTTCCTGATTGTTTGACCTGTTGCTTATCTGAACTTATGTTTTATTTAATCATGCGATACCTGATTTGAACTTTATGATAGGAAGACTTTGATATGCATAATAGTTGAATCTTAGTATATTTGAGTATGAACCTTATGATATGAGTTATTGATATGTATTTGCTGAACCTTGTGTTTGATTAAGACTTGTGTCATAATTGAATTTCGGTTTGACCTAAGTTAGTTTGACACCCGAGCCAATTATTAACTAGTCATGGGGGTTCCATGTCCGTGTCAGTGATGCACCATTGACATGACTCTAGGGCAGTAGAGTAAAGTTCTGCCACGTCCCTTATCTATTATTTGTTATGAGCTCAAGTTATATTATATTATCAATGTATGTCTGTGGGGCGTATGGATGCATCCTAGATCTGATCTGTTGTCTGATATGATTTGTTTAGATGAATGATGTCGTGTGCAATACGCATCTTCATAAAACTCTGGGAGTTAGCTACTCCGAATTACTTTGAGATTGTTTCTATATAGTTATGATGTTTTTGATATGATATGTTTTGGGCTCGTGGTAGTTAACTAGATCTTTATCTGTTATTTCTATGTTAAGTATTCTGATTATGATTCGGTATGTTCAAGTGTTAATAATTATGTGCTGGGTTTATTATATGTTATTATCTATGTGTATGCTTTTGTATGTTTATGTAACTACTGTCTACTATGCTAGGTTATGATTCATATGTTTTAATATGATTCGCATGCTGTTATCTGATGTCATGATTAGTTTCTCGTTATGTGAATTTATTGAACTGTGGGATGAATGTGTTAGTGTGAAGTGAGTATTCTATAAGTTTAGTATGTATAATTTGATCAGTTAATTTTGTGAGCTTGATTTTATGTTTGTGTTTTATTTGCCTATGTGACCTGCCATGTTTTAACTCTGATGATATTGGGATTTGATCTTAGAACTGGTTTAGCTTATAATATCTGTCTTGATAATTGCTAATGGTTATGCTAAGTTTTGTCTGGTCTATCTAATTATGGTTTGTCTACTATGTTTCTATTTGTTCGTGAGACTGCTATGTTTTGGACTGCTATTTCCGCTGCTGCAATATTGATATAAGTGTGTTAAGTGAAGGTTAATTAATTTGTTGAATGCCATGTTTATTTTTTAGAAAGTATTTCTGTTAATCTTAGACTTTTCGTTTGGTTTGTAGGTAATCTGTTTATTCTAGATATGCTAAGTGTTTGGTTGTTCTGATGTGTTTGTGTTTGTGTCATTAATGTGCTATGAGATGTTTAAATTGTTATGTGGTGGTTTGGATTTCTGTATGTTTGAGTTCCGCAGAATCCTAAAAGATTTTCTCATTATTATTTTATTTTGATTTCGTCATTTGTATATTTTGTATTGTTTAGCTCTTGTTTCGTTATATCTGTTCACTGAGCTTTGTAAGCTCAGCCGCATTTTCTTTTCCTGCGGCAGGTTTTAAGCATTCAAGATGAGCTTATGGGATAGCTGATCTGGGTTGAGAGTAGAGATGAGAGCAAGATTTGAGATAGAGATCTTAGATTTATTTTGATATTAAGTTTATTTATATTATCTTTTGTAAGTTTGTAAAGGCTTTCGCTTTTGTATAGTATTTAAAGTTCTGATATGAAACCGTATTGTGATATCTTTACCCTTGTCGGGTTGGGGTGTTACAATGTTCATACATTATATCTGCGGATGCTCCTCCATCAACATACATGTGGTGGATATCGTGACCCCCTGCATTAATTTCAATGGTGAGCGGTTCTACCACTGCGTTGTCCGCAGTCAAGGTGGGGAAAGAAATTTTGCTTCCACAGGAAAACTTTTGGCTGATCCTCTGCCTAGTCTTTCGCTGCCATGATTGTATCATGTAAATGGTATCAGCCTTATCCTTGGGTGCTTCTTTCTTGTTTCCAGTTTTTTGCTTATCTTTTCCCTCCTTGATGTTCTTAACGAGATGGTCCAATCTGCCTTCTTTTACTAGTTTATCAATTAGTTGGCGCAATTGGACGCACTCGTTGGTGGTGTGGCCCTTCTGTCCATGGTAGTCACAGTATCCGTTCCCCACGCGCCTATCTTCTGGGGTGCACATTGGTGGGGGCCTCGGGAAGTTCGCGCCTTCCGTCGTGAATATCTCCTTTGGAGTCTTGGTTAGCGGGGTATATTTGTCATTATCTCATCCGCTCCCCTGGCCGCGGTAGTTCTTGTTGCGGTTGCTACTCTGGTCAATGGATTGTCTCCGAGGCTGTTCTTGTGACCTATAGTTTGAGTAGCCTTTCCTGCTGTCCGCCGTGGCTGCTTCTCCTTGGATAAAGGACCTTGTGCGTTTCATAAGTTCATCAAAGGTTTGGGGAACCTTGTCGTTCAGCTTTTTGATGAGTTCTGGGTTATTGATCCCGTTCATGAAGCCAGAGATCTTTAGTATTTCGGGACATGCCTTGACATGTATGCACTCATCTTTGTAGCGCTCCACATAAGCGCTTGTAGATTCCCCCTGGCTGTTTAACCCGGCAAGTTTGACAGGGTTTTTGGCGCACTTCTTCCTTTGAGTGAAGTTCAGATGGAACGCCTTCCGCAACTCTTCAAAGCCATCAATGCTTCGCGTGGAAGCTTATCGAACTTAGCGCGCATTTCCCACTAATGTGAAATTGAACATGTGGCACCACACAGGTTGTGGCCAATTTTCGATGGTAGCAGCTGATTCAAAAATTTTTAGGTGATCGTCCGGATCACGTGTTCCATCGTAGGTTTTCACATTAGCGGGCATGCGCCTTCTCTTATTTTCTGAGAAATTACTGATACGCCGAGTGAACGCATCTACCTTTTGGCGGCACCAAGGAAGAGACATATCTTCCTCTTCCTGGTCGCAATATCTTCTACTGGACTTCCAGTGTTGTGTTTCGCTATCCTCGTTGTCCGAGGAATCATCAGGGAATGAGCTTTTTGACTGTCGGCGCTTGCGCCGACCCTCCGAGGAGTCACTAGAGGATGAGCTTCCTCTTTCGGCGCTTTGCGCGACTGTCCTCGAATCCGAAGCTTGAAGAGCTCTCACTTGGGGAGTGCCGTCGCCCCAGTTTGTCGTGGACCCTGCGGTTACCAAGTCTAGCGTGGACATTGGTGCGTCGCCCGTCCTCTTCATGTTCTTCCAGATACGCAGGTCACCGCCGTCATTCCCAACTCTCCTCCCGATTCGGAAAACACCGGGGCAGCGTTATCCTTCCCCGCCTCTCCTCTCGATGACGCAGATGGGGATGTTTCATACTCCGAGTCAAAGTTGAGTCGGGCTTTGTGCTCTGACTCACCTCTTTTCGCTTCCTCTTGAATGAGGCGCGCCAAGGTCTCATAGTTTTGAGACACGAAGTCACTTGGCGCTAATTCAGCCGTGACTCCTTCTAGAGCGAAGGTGTTCGTTTTCCACCACTGGACCCTTGTTTCGGTCAAGGCGCGTCGGCGGGTTTGTGAGGCCCGTTCGCATCGATTGGAGGGGGTGGTGTAAAGGTTGCGCAGTGGGTCTTCTGCGCTGGTGGTTGTTGTAGCAGCATGGGTTGTCCCCGCATGGGTTCCCTGTCGTGGTAGACCAGACTTGGGCCCGACCCTTGGTTTTAGTCACACCGGTTGTTCCAGACCGCTTAGAAGCCGATCCACTTTGCCGCTTCTTCCCTTGTAAGTCACCATGCGATCGCTGGCTTATGTTTCCTTGCTTTGTCATTCTAGTTTGTAGTGATTGGTCCCACGGATGGCGCCACTTTTTGATACAAAAGTTGGGCGTTCCTTGTTTGGACTCCGGTTCCCGTATCAATTGGATCTTGATGCTTGAGACCTGCGAACTAAGCAAACAGAAAACACCGTTAGGCTTATCGTGGGATTGTCTCCCACGATTATCCTCCGGCGTGAGAGTAAGTAATCGGTTTTAGGGTTTTTAGTTGAGAGTTAGGGTTGTAGATCGTACCTTTAATGAAGGCTGGGATGCCCTTTATATACACACGAAACCCTTATTGGTTTCGTGTTCCCCAAACTTCGGCGTATCCCGCCTAAGTCGGTTATTAAACACTTATCTCCCAAGATAAGAGATATCCGATATCGTAAGCCATAAATAACTTTGGATTTGGGCCTTCGTGAGCCCAAACCATTATCTGGTAGCCCCAGTCGTACTGGGCTCGCTAGTAGCAGTCATTGGTCGGGTTCGTGACCCGAATACGGACTATACGTCATCAGTTACATCCATCTAGACATTTTGTTTTGCCATATAGTCCTTTGGTAACTCATTATAGTTGTTATTCTTACTGTTAATTAGTTTACATACTTGCAAGATCTTTTAGTGGATGTATGATTCAATACTTAGAGATCGTGGCTTTGTAATTCAATCTATGTAATCAAACATTAAAGTCTTCAGAGTTTAGAATATGTTTAAGCCATCACCCATGAATGTTTGTACGTATCTGGTACTTTGCAAAAATATGCAAACCGTGTGGCAACAAGTTCATTGCCAACTTTTGTTTTACTTTTTCTTATAACATCTAATAATTAATAATACAAAGTATCATATGTGGTTTATTCATTATTCTATATACAAATTTCATGGAAGCTAAAATAACTAAACAAGGGTAAAAAAGAGTATTGAATAATGAATAAACCACATAGGATACTCTGTATTATTAGATAATACTCCATAGATTACCTAAGAAATCTACATCTATGATCTATCCCAAAGGACCCAAAGCCCACTATCTGGGTTTGCGTCAAGTACTCCATTACGAGAAAGATCAGCTAACCTTTCTTACATCTGATCAAACGTTTGCTCATTTCATCTCTTTTCCAGACGATGGTTTGGTGAGTTGTCTCGTTATCCAAATTTACAGTTATGTCTAGAAAATACTATGATTAACAAACTTGAATGTTGAAGTACTAATTCTTTGGCATCTCTTAAGTCTCATTTTTGGCAATATATCCTGATGAGTTTTTGTTTCCGTGACCATAGTGTCATGTGGATCGCATTCTTAGTTAGGGTATAATTTAGTACATAGGCAATTGTTTTTTTCCCTCTACATTGCCAAAAACCATATTGACAAAGATACTTTTAACTGAATTGCTTCAGTACTTACATGCAAGTTTGATCAATTTGTAATTATTATGGTACGCTCACGAACAAACAAATTTCGATTTGATGTGAACTAAACTTCAGATTAATATTTTAATGTGGTTATAGTAATTTAAATGCAACAAAAGTTTAAATTAAGAATAATGTTGCATACTTGAGAGCTAGAATCATATATATTGAAAGATTAGGTCCTAAAAATCATTGTGGAGTATTAATGACACCAATTTTGAGGTGTAAATATGTGCAGATTTTATTGAGAGACATGCGAAGTGGTCATGTAATTATGGATGCACGATTGGGTTGTAGGTGTTACAAGGAATACAAATAGGAATCATCATATATTTATTACAATAATTAAGCATCGGGCATCTATAAATACTGATGCATTGCTTAATCTTCCATCACCCATTAACTTCCTAACATAAATACTGATTTCTAAACCCAACATGTCCAAGCAGCCTGCACAGAACCTGGGCAAACACCTTGTAGCACCAAACCGTCTTATGTTTCTGGATGATCTTGATATCGGAGTCATTGGGACCATTGTCGTGATGGTATGCAGAATGTGGGATGTCAATGCCATTATTGGACGTTATCTGAGTACAGACTTTGTGGTATCTGACTCCAAGGTAGAACATACTTAAGCTCATTATTTGATAAGCAGTCTTTGGTACTAATGTTGGTTGACTGATTTAGAGGGTAGCTCAATTCATTGTACTGCAAAGAACCATATAGCCCATAATTTTGTTAGGATGAAAGAATGGTTAGTGTATTCTATTAAAGACTTTGTATTCAAGCCTAATAAGGATGAGTACCGAATTATGCCAAAGGATCCCTACATGCTAGAATTTGATGGGTCAACAACGGCAAAGAAAGTTACTGTTAAGGATGGACGCTTTGAGAGATACCCTTTTGAGCTTCAAGATTTGGCAAACCTGAAACTTACAGATAACAAGTATTTGGTTGGTAAGGTCTTTTTAGAATTACTTTCGTTGCCTTTTTTCATTATGGTTATATATCTATCTTGATATGTAAATCATTACCTTACAGATGTAGCCGGCTACGTGATAAATGTGGGCAGGACAATACAACAAAAGTCAGGATCTCGAACCCTTGATTTTTACGTGGCAAATCAAAGGTTCATGAGTTGTAATAAAATTTTGGGAGATTTACATGTATATCCTTCCCTAAATGAATAATTACATATATGTCCTTTATACTAGTTTTTGATGCATAAAGTACAATGCTTTTAATGCATTCAAAAGATATATATGTAATTTTTAAAATAAGCAAGGACATATATGTAAAAACCCTTAAAATTTTTATGTGTAAACCTCATCTCTTACATGTATCGCTTACCATATATCATGGACCACTAACCAAGCTGTGATATCTCTTTACAGTGGGCAATCAGTCCGTGTGACACTACGGGGAAGCTTAGGAGACGTGCTTGTAGGCAAAAAAACATATTTGGCTATGTCCGATTGTCCTGACATCACTGAATGTCAAAGATTACAACATTACGTAGTCTAAGCATTGTTATAAGATGTTATACATAAATTAAAGTATTGATATATCATGTTATTACCTATCGAGCAGCTCTTCCACGGCAATTTACAATGATCCTGAAATCCATGCACTCAAGGAACTTAAAGCTGAAATGAGGTAATCATATTTACCTTTTGTATGGATCCTATGCTTATGTTGCTCCATGTATACGTTATGCTAACATCATCCATTATTCTGTCTGACAGCCGTTTGGAAATGAATAAGGCCGCTTTTCCGGTTGACATGTCCATACCAAGATATGGTACATTGGAGAATCTGCTACTATGCGCCCGTAACCGGAAGAACAATGTAAGCTACTATTCTTGCATTTCCCGTATTGTGCTGTTAGCCAATGTCGTCCGACATATCAATAATCTGTTTATGCAGCCTTTGACCGACAATTGCAAGGTTAGAATCGATGGTGTTAGGACTCGAAAGGGTTGGAACTAACCTTCCTACGGTGACAATAAGTGCAGGAAATGTGCTACCCGTAAAGGGGGGAAGTTTTGGTGTGATTCCTGTGACAAGCCCATTTCATACCCAGTTTTAAGGTCATGTTGCTTTGTATAAAGTCCAACCCCAACCAATATTAAATATCTAATGTAACTTACCTAGACTGTATATTGTATCGCATGCAGGTATTGGCTTGAACTTGATGCGTTCGATGGAACAGAGTCTACTGTTGTTGTGTTATTTGATGAGAGTTCAACGGAGTTGCTTGGGTGATCAGCTGAAACAATAATGGAATCGGGGGATGAGGTACATTTATATTACTATATGTTGCAGGTTTCTGAGGATTTTCCGATTGTTCCACAAATGATAGCAAATCTCATTGGTACCAAACACACGTTTGAGCTTAAATCCAGCAGTTACTATGAACATGGGACGTTTGAGAGCTTTACATGCTGGAAGGTCAACCCATCCCGTGCAGTTGATGACGGTGCTGGTTCAAGCACACCTGCTGCATCGTCACCCGTAAAAAGCTCACCCCTGAAGAGATTGCTAACGACCCCCGCTGTTTCTACCCCAGCTAAATCTGCCGAGGATAAAAATGACAAAAGGTTGGCTACTATTTGTTCATTTTTATTATACAATTTAAAAATGGGCTTTGTATTAACCTTCCATTAATTTGACATTGTTTTAGCGTTGAGTTTGAAGATTCTGATGCCGAAATAATAACTCTTGAGGATGAAGATCCAACTGCTGTTAAGGACGGTCATACACCTGAGAAAAAGAAGGCAAGAAAGTTAACATTTGCCAAGGATGAGTCCAATTAGAGGATTGGAGGTACCGCGACTACTATCAAGCTGGAGTAGTGTTAATTGTTCATACAATTATGATTATAAAAACATTTTGGGCATGCCATTTTTTTTGCCTTAATTGTTTACTTCCAACTATTTCAAACATTGAATTTTTGTTTCCCTGTTTAGCGACTGAGAATATAGTTGTTGTTAAGATTTACTTTATTATCGTTTACCAATTATTAAACAATAACTAACTCCGCTCATGACCGGAATCGTTTACAAACCTTAATAGAATGCCTATATGCTGATTGCTCAAATATCAATCACTTTGAGGCTATTCTTTATACTATATCCTGTCATGAAAGGCACCCATACTGCAAAACTATGTACCTTAACATGTATGTTCTATCATCAATTATAAATGGGCAAAGCAACATATGTAATGCTTTGTTGAAATAGACTAAAGTTTTGACCACCACCATTGTTGTTTGCCAAATTTGTTTTAGCTCCAAAACAAATGTGAATCTGCATGTAGTGACAGCTTTGATAATAATTTCAATCATGCTACAATTATCAGCAATGAAACATTTGTGTTCCATACTAGTTAACCTCTGTCTAACTGTCCATGTTACTAATCCATTGAATCATACATTAAAGTATCACATCCAATATTAGTAGCAACAACAATTCCAAAACTCCTTATAAATATTTAACAAATTGAATTTTAGGGTGACAAAAAAGTTACAAACCTATTAGTAACTACAATGTACTTTATGGTGGATATAGTTACAACACCTTTTATTAACTACGGGAATTGGTAAGATCTTTAAAATCCATGTTCTAGCCTCTGCACCCACTATTCCATTAGTTTGTTCACACACACGTATCAAGACGCTAACATTTTATTTTGAATCCTATAAGGCATATCATGTTTTGTGCGCCAGACATGGAACATCATATGTCAATATTGGCAAACAAAGGAAGTTTTGAGCTTAATAATCAAAATACCCCAACCTAAAGCTCACCACATATTTTGTTTGTAAATATTGACATACGATGTTGAACGTATCTGCGCGCTATGATTTTCCCCTCGAATTTCTTTTGATATCTTAACGGTCTAGCAAAATGTCTGGTGCAGACCTTTGCACAAAGCCTGTTTAGATAGCAAAAGGGATCTGAGGGGGATATCAGATGTCCCATCTACGTTAATATTTGTCTCTTACAATTGTATGAATAAACTAAACTATAAGTGTTTAAGTTTAACGTCTGCTTTATAAGCTAATAATGGAGGTGCAAGATCTGATTGGAACAAGCATAAAATAATTGCAACTTTGAGGCACTCTCAGTCAAATTATTATTATTCAATGTCAATTCAAGCCCATTCTACTACGACTATATACAGAGATGCTTAATATCTTCGATCCAATCATGGTTCATTGGGACGGGCGTCTGCTAGGGACCAACGATTATATCCTCTCACAGAAAATATACATCCATGTGTCTGATAAGGATTTAAAACGTACGCTTTTAGGGGGTCATTTAAGCTCTAAATCGACCACTTTTATATCCTTTACTGTTTAATTTCGTTCTTTTTCACTTTTTAGGTCTCTTGGAAGCAAAATGATGGAATGAAGCACATTTGGACGAAAATGAGCAAATACATGAAGAAAATGGCAAAGTCAAGATCAAAGCTACTCAAGCTGCTCAAACAGAACCTGACGGCATCCCAATTAAAGGGCGACGCCGTCACGCTATGAAGATTTGATCAAAACATGAACCAGACGGCTCAGCGAAAATTCTGGAATAACAAGCGGCCACGTTCTAAAGAAAAGGCGTCACGCATAACTTTCCACCGAAGCCCGGATCTAGAATCGAACGACGTCCCATATGAAGACTGACGGCGTCACAACTCTAAGGCGACGCCGTCCCATTGATGACTTGGCCATAAAGATACCCTAATGACGGCGAGCTGACGACGTCCCATGCAAAAGGTGACGATGTCGCATGTGTAAAACTATATATATAATTCAATTTTTCTGCATTTGGGGAGGTAGACTTTTGGAGTAAAAACCCTAATTCGTTTGTAGTTCGACTTGGACAGTATATTAGGGTCCCGTACCCTATTTTACACATCGAGATAAGTATTTTAATCCAAAGTATCATTATGTCTATCCCGAATTCGATTGATTGTGTGTATGCTTGCTTGTTTACCATGTCCAGCTAAATTTCTTGTGTGTTTGCTTAGATCTATGAAACTTATTTATTGATTATTGTTAAGTTGTTTCTTATCTTAATTGTAAATTGGCTTAGGAATGCAACTAGGCATCATTCGTTGTATTTATTGCTTGAGTATGCTTTATGAATGTGTGGCTTATGAACGAGATAGCTTAGGATTGCCGACTTCGTATGTCATAAACGAGAGATAACCTCAAAGAACTAGGGGGCACGCATACCCTACGACCTTAGGAATACAACGAGTTAATATAAGGTGTGACAATTCAACCGACCAATAAAAGATAACTAGGGAGTAATAGTATCTAGGTAAACACATTTTTAACCATCATACGAGCACACATCGATTAGACATAAACTACCCGTAGTCATTAGATATTAGACAATTAGATAAGTAGAGTAATCGGTAGAAGTACCACCCCCAAACCAATTGCCTCGAGATTTTACCTTAGCTTCCTAAAAAACCAATAAAAAGATAAAAAAGAATCAACCTCAACCCCACCTACTCGTCATAAATTTCTTACTAACATTCCTATTCCCCTAGAGAATGATATCAATCCCCAAGGATTACCCAATACTACACTACAACGATTAGGTTCACTGTCTAGGTGGTTAAAAAACTTGCTCGAAGAAAAGGAAGTTTCCTTTAACTAACGAACGCTTCAAGACGCAAGCATCAAGTTTTTACGCCACGTGGGGAATAGAATAGCTAGTTAGATTTCTATCTCGTTTAGGTTTCCTTGCTTGATTCCTATCAACTAAGTTTTTTTTATCATTTTCATTAGCTTCCTTGTAGTCTATCCCCCTTCTTCGTGCCTTTGTTTGTAACCTTGTCACTTTTCATCATGGAAGGTGCCAACCCGCCACCAAATCAACCACTTCCCCCAATTGACCCGCCAAGAGGCCGTACTCTTGGTGAATACTCTAGACCGAGCCATCAAAGCTATAGGAACACCATTGAGCTCTCCGATCAAGCTCAAACTACGTCCCTGCGATCCGACACCATCCGATTGTTGCAAAACGGATGTGTATTCCATGGACTTCGTTCCGAAGATCCTAATCAGCATCTCAAGGACTTCCTTAAAATCGTTGACTCTATCGACCTTGATACTACCACTCGGGAGACCACGTGCTTGCGTCTCTTCCAATTCTCTCTACGGGACCAAGCAAGTAATTGGCTTGAGCGACTTCCCTCCGGATCCATCTCAAGTTGGGATGATCTCACCACTCGTTTCCTCGTCCAATTTTTCCCACCGAGGAGAACTACCAAACTTAGGAATGACATCTTGATGTTCCAACAACTTCAAGGCGAAACTCTCTACGAGGCGTGGACTCGATTCAAGGACTTACTCCACAAAATCCCTCATCACGGCATCGATCTTTGGCTTCAAGTCCAAATCTTTTACGATCATGTCAATTTCTCAACTAAGCAAACCATTGACCAAGCGGCCGATGGCAAACTTAGTGAACTCACCGTGGAAGAATCATGGGGTACAATAGAGGACCTTGCCCTCTATGACAACGAATGTTGGAATGACCCACGTGAGTTGCCCAAAACCGTCAAGGCAATCTCCTTGCCACCCATTGACTCACAAACTTCCAATCGTAGGATGCTCGAACTTGAAGATCAAGTCAAATTCCTAATGAGCTCCTACAAGAATCCTAAGCCTTCACGCCAAGCGAACAAGGTCTCCTCCTTGTGTGAGATATGTAGTGGTCCCCACAACACTCGTGATTGCAAAAGACTCCCCGAACAAGCTTCTGTGGAATACGCATCCTCGCGAACCAATGGAATGAGAGGGAGATTCCCCACAACACCCGGACCTAGGACTTTCAACGAAGCCCGAGAAGCATGGTGGGGCAAACCTGACTATAATTGGGGTCAAACCAAAGAATTCACCTCTAACAATTTCCCATGGCCCCAACAACATAACCAAAGCTCTCATGACCCTAGTCAACAAACCCTAGAAAGGATGATGCAACACCTAGTTACATCCCAAGAAGTCCAAATAGCCAAGCTTTCAGAACGCTTTAACCAACAACAAGCCAAGATGGATAGGAAGATAGATAACCTTTTGAAAGCCATGACCAATAGTGATAGGAAGACCACCGAAAAGGTTAATGCCATCTCTACTCATTCTCCAGAAGCTACCGGTGTTAAGATTAAGGACCCAAGTAAGTAATTTGAAACTAGGGATCCATCTTAATCCAAGCATGTTCACTTCGTCAATGCCATTACCCTAGTGAAGCCCAATAGGAATAGCGACGAAGCAAACAATGAGACGGAACTTGAGGTTAGTGATACTCCTAAGGATGAATCAACCAATGAAATAGACAAAGTAGGTGATGAATACTTCAATAAGTTTCCTACAAAAGAGGAACTTTCACGCCACCCACACCTAGTGCGCGACCTTTGTCATATGTATGTTAGGAGATACCCCTGAATCACCTTTGGAAATCCTTGGAATCTCAACATACCATGTTGCATAGGATATCTTTTCGTGGCAAAGGCCTACATTGATCGCAAATCCCCAATTAACATCATGACTAGTACATACTATAATTGGGTGATGAAGAAACCTATCCCAAATAGGCAAGACCCCGATGATCCTAGAGTTAAGGGATTGCCCATTTATGTAGGTAGCTTCACGTACCTTATGGATTTTGTGATTGTGGAGGATATTAGTATGGCTATAGATCCTAGCTTGTCCCATGTAATTCTAGGAAAACCCTTTATAGAAACCACCGGAATGACTTATGATCCGACGTTAGGAATAGTTAGATTCAAGGATGAGACCGATGACATAGCTTACCAAATGCAATTTAAGATTGATAAATTTTCGACATTATCCAATGATGAAAAGGAACTTAAGCTATCGGTCTACTATAAGAATGAGGAGGATAAGAAGAAAGGAGTAGATTATGTGATGAATAAGATATTTGGGTTCTGTAAGGATTGTTTGAAATTAGGACTGAAATATAGAACCAATTGGAGGGAAGATGAGTTCTTAGAAAGATGCACGATAGGACATAACTATAAAATGGCCCCAATAGAGATCGTTGATAACATCAAATTATCCTGAATATTAAGTGTCAATTTCCCTCGATAATGCTTGTAATTTATATCATTTATATGGATTTACGCTTGTTTTCCATTATATTCCACTTTCAGATAAATTACGAGCATTGGAGCTAAAGAGACGCGGAATTGGAGAGTTTACTGAAGATTTATCATTGTATGCTCACTTTGAAGAATTTACGGCGTAACTCATCTCTAACATTACGCCGTAACTAAAGCGTGGCTTAGAAAACCAACTTATCAGAAGATTACGGCGTAACTCTCATCAAGGATTACAACGTAACCATATTAGGTCAAATGAGGTTTTGCGCCGCTGATAATTACGCCGTAACTCATGCATCAAACTACGGCGTAACCAAGATTATTGAAGAATACGGCGTAACCACTTATAAGGTTACGCCGTAACCATGAGATCTAGTGAAATTTACGTAGGATTAGAGGATTACGGCGTAACTCATTTTATAGTTACTCCGTAACCAAGACCTGGCCTATAAATACCCTACGATAAGCATTAGCTTTTTATCTTTTCTTTACATTTCAAAGCATCCCATTTAACACACCACAACCAAAGAACGTGGGAAGAAGCCAGAGGCAGGTCTAGAGGAGCATACGGAGTTATCTCCAAGGGAGAAATCACTCCTCTATGATAAGCATTAGCTTTTTATCTTTTCTTTACTTTCGATTCATGTATTTCGTACCATTAAACATTGAATGAATTGTTATGATTAATATAAGCGGCTAAGCACCTCTTGGTGCTGGCCTAGTTATGATTCCTTAATTGTTTTATCTGCGTTTACTTTACTTTCGTATAATTATTTCTAAGTGTATGCATGCATAGTTTATTGGTAGCTACCCTTGTTTCGGTAGTTTTGAATGGCGATAGAGGCCAATTGCCTAGGAGATATGACCAACTGACCCTAGGTGAGCAGACTGAGACGGGGAGGGTAAGATATGACTAAGCAAGACCCTTTCTCCTTATGCGATTTGACCAACTGATCACCTACCATTTGGATGAACTTAAGAATTAGGGGGTGAGTGTTTAAGTTTCTAACTCCCGGGCACTCACTATTATAAATCTAGCATGTAGCAGAACTTAATGACTCAACTTAGAGGACCAGGAACAACTGGACTTATGAGGGGACACCTGACTTCTCCAGTGGTGGCATCTTTGCTGATAGGTTAGGGCGAACTAACCAAATGTTGTCCTCTTGACTTTGACCACACTTGAAGTAATTGGAAGTAATTAGATGTAGACATTACTAGCTAGGATGAATAACTAGGACCACTCTCCTCTATTGATCACACCTTTGCCTTTGTTTGGTTTATTAGTTAGTTCCCTATCGAAATCATATTAAAATCTGTGACACCTAGACTTAGTATTAATCCAACACACTTAACTCTTGGGACGACCTCGGTTTTACCAAATACTACACTACACACGACCGGGTACACTGCCCGTTAGTGCATTAGGGTAGACCATAGGTATAACAAGTAATTATAAATATTAAAACCTGGTCAGTAAAACCTGCATCAAGTTTTTGGCGCCATTGCCAGGGAGTTATACTAGGATTTTTTGTTAAGTCTATTTTTAATTTTTTGTTTATAATGTAAGGATTCAAGACTTGAAGCTCAAAGCCATTTTTGGCTACCCCATTTGATGATCCGGAAAAGCACTTTCGGAAGAAAAAAATTTACTCACCAATTCCTATTCATAACATTTTTTCGTTTTACGAATCTGATCAATCTGATGCTGAACCTGAAGTCATTGATGAAAATAATGCCGAGGAAATAACCATGGAACAATATTTAGAGCAGCCAAATGTGAACTATAAGAGAGCCTTCACACAAGAATCTAGTGTGGAAAAGTACTCTATTCCGGACCAATTTATTCGAGAGTTACACGAGGTCAAGTTTTCAGGAGATGATAATGAAGATTCTCAAAATCATGTGGAAGAAGTGCTCTACTTATCATCTCTTTTCAGTGTCCGATGTATCCCTAGCTATTCCGTTACAGCTAGGATTTTTCCTATGACTCTTACAGGAACTGCAAAAAGATGGTTCAATAAGCTCCTTGCCGAGTGCAAGGAAACCAGGGGTAAATTAAGAAGAGAATTCGTTCAACAATTTTGCCCTCCTTCGAAGATGGCTAAACATCTCAGTGAAATCCACCAATTCGTTCAAGAAGGAGAAGAAACACTTTATCAAGCATGGGAAAGATTTAATGAGCTGCTTTATCGATGTCCCACTCATGATTTGAACAAACATCAGATCGTCTATGTCTTCTACGGGGAATTAATGCTACCAACACGAATTACTCGATTCTCCTAGACCTATTCCTAGCATGACCTCTGACCAAGCCTTGGAATGTATTCAACGGATTTATGAACATTGCTACAAATGGCATATGGATACAGGGTACAGACCGAGAGACAACTTTGATCATAAAGTAATGAAAACATTGACGAAGCAAGAATACAATTATGGTGAAATTTCGAAAAGCGAAGGTTGGAAAGGGCAAAAGAAGTTGAAGCCTGTAGGATTGAAAAAGTTAAGAGTGTATTCGGGACCAAAACCGGAAATAGTCTTGAAAAGAAAATTCTTGACCATACCAAAGAATCAAGGGAACGAGATGAGAGAATTGAAAAGATGATGAAGGCATTCGTGGAAAACACAGTTTCTTCTCTCAAGACTCATGAAGATCGAATTAAGGGATTGGAGAAAAGTGTGAGCTCATGTTCGCAAGCCATCACAGATTACCTAGCTGCTCAAGAAGAAGAAGTTGTCAATACGGTTGAGACAATCTTTGAAGAGCCCACTACCTTTTCGGAGAAGGTTAAACGAAGAATCAGCATGGAAAAAATCTCACTTCTGGACAAAGCTCTACCGGTAAACGTCCCTCTTAATTCCATTAAAACTGATCATAATAATATTTTGCAGGAATTAAGCAACGATTCTGATGAGACGATTCAACTTAACGAAAGATGTTCAGCAGTTTTAAGAAATGAACTGCCACAAAAGGAAAAAGATCCCGGTTGTTTCACTCTCCTTTGCTTGATCGTGAATCTCAATATGTGTAATGACCTAGCTGATCTTGGAGCGAGCATAAGCATAATGCCTCGTTAAATGTTCCTTCAAGATGGGTGTGGGGAGACCTCAAGCCACCAAAATGAAGATTGAAATGGCCGACGGTCCATGCAAGTACCTTTGGGAATCATTGAAAATGTGTTGGTGAGAATTAAGAAATTTGTCTTCCCGGTTGATTTTGTGATTTTGATATTCCCTATACAAAGAATACCATTATTCTAGGAAGACCTATGCTTGCTACTGCACATACAAAAGTGGATGTCTTCGCTCATAAATTACATCTGGAAGCTAAAGGAGAGGTTGCTGTGTTCAGACCTAATGAACTTTTGGCCATTCCTCAAAAAGTATGTGCAATTGACCTTATAGGAGGTTTTGGTGATACTCTAGAAAAATTTCTTAGCGATCCCCCGGATCCTGGCATGATAACTTCTGGGAAAGATTTTGATGTTTTTGTGCAGTCCCAAACCTTGGATCTAGAACACTTAGCTTGCAAACGTGTTAGTTGCCTTGGATGGTTCCAAAACAACAATGAGAAACTTTGTGGTAGATGCACACAAGTATGCGGAATCTACTTGAATGCACTTAGAAGATTAAAGTAAGCACAAGTATAACACCAACAGCTTCAATATTATTAAGAAATAATATGAGTACTCTCCTAGTACTAGGGTTTACAACCTTGAAGCTCTTCTTAAGACGGCTAGAATATGAGATGTCTGTTTAACCTAGCTAGGATCTCCTTTTATACACTAAGGAGATCCCTGACAGAGATAACTATGGACTAAGTATATCATATCTTCTATTGGAATAGAAGATATGTTGTTACAACTCTTACACGACATTCCTTACTTAGAACAGTACAAACTTAATACTATCAGTACTAACTAGTTAATACTTATCATATAACATTATCAAGACTAACTCTCATGAAATAAGTATTAACTCCAATAAGCTTATTTCCCAATAATCCTCCCCTAAACTTGTGATTGGGTTTCTAATCACAAGTTTTCTTCATCTTTGAGGATTCTTCCAAACTTGACTTCTTCGCTAGGTCTTCCCGCCGGTCATAAATCTTCAATGAGAATTCCTTAGCCATTTCAACTGCATTGCCCATCTTTAGCCCTGCTGAAAGCATTTCCAGAAGTGTTCCTAAGGCAAGTGGGTAGGTTCTTTCAACCAGTATGTATATATATATATGTCCCATTGCATGTAGTAACCAAGTGTAGCTAGTCCACATGAATCAATCAAGGTCCAAGTTGGTATATCTTCTCTAGATTGATACTTTCATTGTTCTCCTGATGGATCTGGTTCAAAGATATTCCGTAACTCATAAAGTAATTCCAGATCCTTTTCATTATCTGGATCTTTATTCTTGAACCTGTTCTTGACCAACTCCCATAGCTTGAGCAAATCATCCCTGTCAATAGATGCAAATAGATCCACCAGATATAAATAAGCACTTGTCCTTCCACCTGCTCTGTGAATCTGCCAATGCCTCTTTCCATCTTCAGTAGATATCCCACCAAGAATTGGATACCTAGTGTTGATGGGCTCTGAATATAGTGCATCCTCTGTAGATTCAATTAACATCATCTGATTAAGTTCCTCTTCAGTGAGTCCACCTTCATCTTCAGATGCTTTCATCTTTTGGTGCGCTGATGAACCTCCTTCTTCAGATGGTCTTTTGTAACTTGCAATGGGATCAATGGGTTGTGATCTTCTAGTGAAATCATCATCTGACATAGATCTAAAGTTGAGTATGTTTCTTTGAGTTTTGTCAGCAAGCTTTTGAAGAGTCTCCCATGCTAGTTGATTGAGTTGCTTCAAGGTTCTCCTGTCTTCACATTGATATTTAATGTATTTGCACAGGTACATCTTTTGTTGACTTTTGTTAGGAGGTTTTGAGGCCTTTTCAACTTCCCTTTGCTGTCTGAATTGGCTCTGTCTTCTAGTCAATATTTCACTAAAAAACTGAGCTGCTTCATTAACACTTTTTCCCTGATCTTGTTGCAGCTTCTGTTGCACCTCTTGTTGCACCTCCTGAGTAGCTTCAACTTTGGCTCTCATGTCATCCCATGTTTGCCAATCTTCTTCAATTTTAGCAATCTTTTTCTTTTCCTTTTCAGCAACTTCTTTTTGCAATTCTTCCTCTCCATTCTCACAAATCTTTCTTTTGCCTCTTCATTCAATCTCTCAATCTCTTTCTTCTTCTTTGGTACTTCCACCAAGATCCCTTTGCCTTTGTCTTTTGGATCAACCTTTGGAACTGAGTGAGTTGGGGATGGTGGAGCACCTTCTTCTCTGATAGCGACTCCTTTTTCTTTCGGTTTGGTTTATGCTGATTTGGTTTTCTTTCTCAAATACAGAACAGGAGGCTTCTTGTAGGTTGAAGAGATAGGGTCTGATTTCTTCAAACTCTGAAGTCCCAGACCTTCATGTGTCTCTCTATTCTCTTCATCACTTTCTTCATGTGGAGTGGTAGTGATGATGGTGGCCTATGTTGTTGTGGCTTGTTGTATTTCAGCAGCTACTTGAAGGATTGGAGATAGTACTGATTGCAGAACATCATGAGTACTAACTATAGTACTATCAAGATTAACTACAACACTATAAGTACTAACTGATAGTATTGATAGTGCATGTAGGAGTACCGAGTACTTCTTCGCATGTGAGGTAAGTGAACATCTTCTTCTTCATCAAGGAAAGGGCTTTGAAAAGTTGAACCACCTTGCCACTGACCAAACTCTCTTCTACTCGTATGTCGAACTCCTCCCCTGCTTGGAAGAATTCTCTGTTGAAGTGCTAGAGACTCTCAGACTTAGCCTTCCTTTTAATTGATGTGGTAACTCAAGATGCTTCTCGTAGTAGGCTTGGATAGAAGTTGAACCTGATGTGCTAGCCTTTTCATCTTTAAGAGCATCCTGGTATGAACCTTGCAGCAGCCTTTCTTGTGTTCATCCAGGGCAATCTCCAGTGTGTTAACCTTTCGTCAGAGAAACTTGTACAATTCCGTCATTTCAGTAAGTGTCAAGCTGCCCTCACCACTTCCAGCTGTGTTACCTGCTAAGAGAGGTGGGTCACTGGGCATTTGAGATGCACTCCCAGGCCTAGCCTGAGTAGATACAACCCCCCGTTTTAGCCTTTGCCTGGGTCCACCCTGTGATTGCTCACTAGGTGTTGGCATGGATTGGGTCTTATGGATGTTACCACTTTCCTCACCAGCTTCTAAGCATGGTTGAGTAGTGGCAACCCTCACCATTCTATCCCCTCCATCACTTGGGATAGGCTCATCCGGGTACAATGTTAGAGGAGAATGGGCTGAGTTGTCCCACTCTCCTGTCCCGAGTGCCTACCGTTGATGAAGTTTGTTGATGTGGAGAGTGTTCAGGATTTGTGGGTGTGTGTTGGGAGCCACATGTGCTTGATGGTCCGTCACCCTCTGCAATAAGCATATTTGGAAATAATGGCACTACAACCCCACTTTATCCTACCACAGCCCTTAACATATTAGAAAACACTTTGGCTGTGAGGACTTTTGATGGATAAATATTTTTGTGAGGTTGCAAGTTTTGTCTCTGAAGATCCAAAAACATTTGTATAAACCTCGATACATCGAAACTTAGTTTTGCTAACTGCATTTTTAAGCATACCCTCAAATATATAATTTGAAAATTGAACACCTCGCCCAAGGGCGTATCAAGGATGTGACTATGCTTGTGGGAAAAGCATCCCAGTCCAAATCCTTTTGTGACTCAAGCAGTGTAAGAGGGTATGAATTAGAAACCTCCATTGTGGGGAAAACCTACTTTTGTGAAAGTTGATAGTATTGTCATGTCTATACCCCATCAATGTGAGTTGTTCAATTATTTCGCTGATGGCAAAGTGGTAATACCTTCAAAGATCTCTAAGATGAAGATGTTCTCTCGAGAGATGCCTCAAGTAATAACAATTAGAGTGCCATCCACTGTACCAATTAACTATTGTACCCCTTCCTCACTTGTTGAGGCAATAGCGGTTGCCAAAGCTTTCGGGTACATAAGATAGTAGGGTTTAATAATAGAGCAAACCTGATGCTGCTTCGGTTTAGAAAGGCTACTATCTTAGCAAAATCATCATGACCTTCTGGTAATTCTAAGCATGCTACCATGTTATGCTTTTCGACAAAATCAAGAGGAGCCATGAATGAGTAGATTAAGGGTTAGTAAAGTGGGATTGAGTCGCAAAAGTCTTTATTGAATTTTGGTTAAAGCAATTGGAAAGTTATGCAATACTTGTGACTAAGTACTGAAACCTTCCCAAATCAAAAGCTTTAGTTAAAAGATCTGAAACATTAAACTTAGTATCAATCCTTTCAACCTGAATGAGTTTCTTTTCATTACAATCTCTTATAAAATGATGTCTTATCTCTATATGCTTAGTTTTAGAATGAAAAACTAGATTTTTGATAATGCATATAGTACTGTTGTTATCTATATAAATGATGCATGCCCATTAAATTATACCCATAATCAAGCATCCGATCTAATCCAGAGAACTTGACCACAAAGAACTTGCAGCAGCCTACATACTTAGCCTCAGTTGTAGAGTTTTCCACAATGCTCTACTTCTTGCACTGCCATGAAATCAACCTATCACCAAGAAACTGACATCCTCCTGTGGTTGATTTCCTATCAAGAGTTTCCCCAGCATAGTCACTGCCGAGTAAGCTACCAGATCAAAGGGAAAGTCCTTAGGATACCAAAGGCCTAGTTGAGCATGGCCTTTCAGATATCTAAAGATTCTTTTAACGGCATGCAAGTGAGAAAGCTTTGGAGAGACTTGGAACCTTGCACATGCACATACATCAAACATAATGTCTGGTCTAGAGGCAGTCAAATACATCAATGATCCAATCATGGATCTGTAGAGATGCTGATCAACATCTTCACCATCAGCATCTGGAAGTAGTGGCTTATTATGCTCCATAGGAGTGCTTGCAATTTTTGTATTTTCATAGCCAAACTTCACCAAAATCTCTTTGACATACTTATCCTGACTAATAAATATACCATCTGTCTTCTGCTTGACCTGTAGCCCAAGAAAGAAGGTGAGTTCTCCCATAGAACTCATCTAAAACCTGTCATGCATCAACTTCTCAAAATCTCTAGATAGATCCTGCTTTGTTGAACCAAAAATAATGTCATCCACATATATCTGTACCAACAGGATATCAGTCTTCACATTCTTGATGAATAGAGTCTGATCAATCTTTCCTCTTCTGAAGCCATTGCCCAAAAGATACTTGGCTAATGTTTCATACCAAGCTCTTGGGGCCTAATGCAGACCATAGAGTGACTTCAACTTTGTACACTTTGTCCGAAAGGTTGGATCTTCAAACCGTGAGGTTGACAGACATACACATCCTCCTCAATCTTCCCATAGAGGAAAGCACTCTTCACATCCATCTGGTATACTGTGAAGTCTTTATATGATGCATAGGCCGGAAAAGTCTCGATAGCCTCAATCCTTGCCAATGGAGAAAAGACCTCTTCATAATCAATCCCTTCCTGCTGTGTATACCCCTGAGCTACCAGTCTAGCATTGTTCCTTATTACCACACCCCTTTCATCCTTTTTGTTTCTGGAAACCCATTTAGTGCCAATAGCTCTCTTGCCATCAGGAAGATCCACCACAACCCATACATCTTGAAGTTTAAATTGGAGAAGCTCTTCCTGCATTGCTTCTACCCAGGAATCATCTTCAAGAGATTTGTAGACTTTCTTTGGTTCTGCTTGGGAAACAAAACAGGCAAAGAGACATGTCTGTGAGGCACCATGATTTCTTTCTTCATAGATGGCACTGAAGAATCCTGTTTCACTATGCTGAAATTAAGATCTTGTAGTTCTTTTCGCATTAACATCCCCAATAACATTCTCCAAAGGATGATCTTGATTGATTCTTCGTGTGGGTGTAGCAGAAAAGATATGATGAAGCTATATTAGTCAAATCAATCTCATCAGCTTCACCAAAAGGATCAGGAACCTCTGCATTGACTGATGGAATGGAATGAGGACCATCAGTACTAACAATTGGCTCATCAGTACTAACTTGTGGCTTATCAGTATTAACCACAGTTGTACTAAACACTTGAGGTTCGACCACTGGTTCATCTGTATTGGTTGCATTTCCTTCAGCATTAGATTCATGGGTCTTTGGAGGCTGATCATCATATTTGTTTGCCTCCCCTGAAGAAGTGCTTCCACCTAAATTGTCATTCCAAATGGGCAATAGAATGCAGTCATCTTCATCATCGAGATCCGCATCCGACCTTGCTTTTCTCCTCGCAATTATGTTAGAATCCACGTAAATGTGCACATAGTTCATAGATTCTGTTAGCATATCAATATCAAAAAGCCATGTTAGCCCTTTCCCCTCTACACTAGGTTTGTCCTCAAGAAACTCTATGTGCAGATTCTCCTCTATCTTTCTGGTTCTAGAATTATAAACCCTAAATGCTTTACTATTCAATGAGTAGCCAACCAGATATCCACTAACAGATTTTCCATCAAACTTACCTAAGTGGTCAATGGTATTGAGAATAGAGACATGACACCCAAAAGGTTTAAGAAAGTCTAGTGTGGGATTTCTACCTAAAAACAGCTCATAGGGAGTCTTGCCATGAGGCTTTACAATCAGTACCCAGTTCTGAACATAACAAGCAATATTAACTGCCTCAGCCCAAAATGTTGTGGGTAACTTGGAATCGGCTAACATAGTTCTAGCAGCCTCAATCAATGTCCTATTTCTCCTTTCAGTAACCCCATTTTGCTGAGGAGTTCTAGCTACACTGTATTCTCTTTTAATACCCTTAAATTGACAGAAATCATTCATCACTTGGTTTTTAAACTCTGTCCCATTATCACACCTAATGATTTTAACTTTCTTATTAGCTAGGTTTTCTAATACAGCTATGTAAGACTTAAGGATTTCACTGGTCTCATCCTTAGTGTTCAAAAAGAAAACCCAAGTAAATCTGCTAAAATCATCAGTCACAACCAAACAATACTTCTTAAAATTCAGGCTGCTAACATTATGGGGCCAAATAAGTCCATGTGCAACATATGAAGTGGTTGGGTGATAGAGCTAAAAACTTTGGGCTTACAAGAGGCTCTATGCTGCTTCCCTTTGAGACAAGCACTACAAGTCTGTTTATTTTCAAATCTTTTTGAAGGTAAACCTCTTACAAGGTTATTTTTTGCTAAAAGATTGATTACCTTAAAGTTCACATGACCTAGCCTTCTATGCCATAACATAGATTCATCCAAAGAAGCTGTAGCAACTAAACATGTAATATTGTCTTTGGGCATTATGTTCTTCATATTGACACTGTAAAGATTGCTTTTCCTAGGAAACTTAAGTAGAAACTGATCATCACTAGGCAACTTAAAGTTAGGAGATAAAACCAAGCAATCAGTATATGTGAATAGAACAAAATTCCTCTTGTCACACATTTGTAACACACTGAACAGATTGTATTTGAGTTCCTTCACATATTACACATCTTCAAAGTCCAAATTACCAGTCTTGATTGTGCCTTTACCAGTAATCCTTCCACCTATTCCACCTCCAAAAGAAACATATCCTCCATTCAAATCAGTGAAGTCTGAAAGATAGGATAGATTTCCATTCATGTGCCTGGAACACCCACTTTCTGAATAGCCAAGATCATCATTATTATTGGAATGTCCTTGCACACAAAATAAAGGAAATTAGTTCCTTTTGGGGACCCAAGCCATTACTGACTTGGATCTGCCTCGTGCATCAATGTAATCATATTTCTTGAGAGTAACTGATGCACTATTGGGTTGAGTGGTCTTTCTCACCCAACAAGCCGAGCTTAACAAAGATTGCCCTTGTTTCCCTTTGTAGCATTTACTTTAGAGCCAGTATGTTTCATTTTAGGCTTAAAAGTATTAACTTTTGGCCTATCAGTATTAAGTCTTGGCTCATAAGTATTAACCTTTTTCTTGTAAAAATTGATTTATTCATTATAAGAATTAAAGGTTTATGCTGATTTAAAGGACCTTGGTAAAGTAGATGATGATTTTGAAAAGTTTCTTTTAGGTCTTGCACCAAATACTCTGGTTTATGGTCTGGCAGTATTAACTGGCCTTGCATTATTCAAAGGTTTTATGCTAGTTTTGAGAAGAACTGCTCTGGGGGTCATGATGGGTTGGGGTCTCATAGGGTGTCTGCAATTAGCTTGCAGATGAGAGAAACTACTACACACAAAGCAAGATTTGTTATACATGACAAATTCATCTCCTAGTTGCTCAGATTTTAACTGGTTCTAGTTTCTTTTGTTACCTCTAGGACTAGATGACATGTTTCTATACATCTCAGCATATTTAACTGGTTTACTAACAGGTTTGTCAAATGGTCTTACATGTTTAGTGGCCTGTTGTTGCTTTGGTTTACTAGACTCTACATTAGCCTTTTTATTTTCAGATTTAGACACCTCAGGTAAGGAGGTGTCACTGGCACTTTCAAACACTTCATCAGTCTTTTCAAGGAAAGAACTTTTTATTGTAGGCCTCTCGACAAATATGGGTTCGTGAAACTCTGCTAAGCCAGTGTGGGCAAGGTCTATACCAGGAGGTGATGGGATACCTCTGAATGGTGGTGGGGTGGTCTTATATCCCATAACGGATTTGGCTTTGCCAACTAGTGCTTTTTCCAGGAATTTATTAACTCTCTCACAGTTATAATGTTGTGAATCTGCAAGTTGCTCAACACTTAACTCTATATTATCTTTTATTGTAATAACTTTCTCTAGTTCTTTTTTTAACACATTTATGGTGATGTCTTTAAAAGAGATTTCCCTATTAAGCACAACAGTTGTTTCATTACACTTTGATTCATTTTCTTTATAGTGCACAATTTGTTTTTCTAAAACTGCTAAGCCTCTTTTATGATTTGCTAAGTTATACTCAGTTTTAGAAAGTTCCTCAGACACATTATCAAACCTGGTTTTTAGCTCTAAATATTTGTCTAATGGAATGCATGTATCTGAACAATCAAGTACCTCGGATACCAAAGCCATGTTGATTGGACTTTCTTTTTCATCAGCCACGAAGCTCCAATCATATCCAGCACCATCAACGTACCACCATTGCTTTTGAAGAGGAGTTGTCAGCATCAGTATGTCTCTCCTTGCTCCTAGGGCTTATGCATTCCCTGGCAAAATGCCCAAGCTTGCCATAGTTGTAGCATTCAACCTTTCCCTTGTCAAACCCAGCAACATCTCCATCATTAATCTTAATCTGCCTTCCAGTTTTCTTCATGAACCTTTTTGCCCTCATACTGTATAATTATTCCAAATCATAACTTTTTCCCATTCAATATCACTCGATCACTACACGTTTAGATTTAATCGTACAGCTCGTTGGGACTTAACGACCTGAGAAAACACTGTACTCTCCTGGATCTAATTGCATTTCGTTTTCAGACTGTTTGGACTTTTTATTACGGTTGACCATTCACAAGTGGTTGACTTGTGTGATAAAACTTGACGGTTTGAGCCCAATCAAATTTTGGCGCCGCTGCCGGGGAGCTGTGCTAATAATCTTCCATTTAGCTGATTAGTGTTGTTGAATATACACCCATTGTATATTTACCATCTTTGTCCATATTTTCTTATTTTCATATAAAACCAAAATTATCGTGAAGTTAATTCGTTTGACTAATCGATTACCAAAAATATTTTCATTCTTTGTTTTTATAACATGTTTTTCAAAAATCCAAAAATATTCATCTTTACCCTTTTACCCTTTTTGATTCTTTATCCCTTTACCCTATATCCATATAATTCGCCAGTCCAGACTCAACAGTTTTACTGTTGTGAGAACTATGGAGGTCCCCATTTCAGCTCTGATTGTCAAACAGGGAATCCATTTCCTTGTAACAATTACGACTATCCATATCACGACCAACCTCCACAAGTGGCAAATGACTCAAACTCCTCAAAGAAACCCAACAAGACACTTATCTAGAGCTTCTGGAGTCAGTAAAAAGAACTGAGGAGTTGAGTAAAACAACATTTCTAAATGTTCCCAGTTTTTCTTGTGTATATTGTGGGGGTCCTCATGATGATTATCAATGTCAACCTTCCGTTTTTGACAAATCTCCACTCCCACAATGTCCCGTCATTCAAAATTCACATGAGAAATCTATGGAAGAATTGCTAGCTGAAGAGCAGGTTGCTAAAATAAATTCCCAAATTGCCTTTGAAAAATCTATTAGGGAATCAATTGCAAAAGAAAAAGCAGCCAGATCTAGCTCTCAATTTCGTTTTATTCCTGATGACAGTGATGATGAGGATAACCTTGATATCCTTCAATTCTATAAAGATTCATCAAGTTCATCAGTTGAAATTCCTTCCATGAAAAATCAGGGAGAAAAGACTATGATGGAATTACTAGCGGAAGAACAAATGGAAAGTATAAAACATATGTATGCTAGTCCTTCTCAACTTCCTCAGTCTGTTGTTATCACACCCGATATTCCCACTCACTCTCTAAACATGGGGATGAGCTTCTTGACACTGCTCCTGAAAAGGAATCGGACGAATTCATAAAGTCTAGTGTTGAGAACCTTGTCCCAATCCCGAGAGTCACAGGAACTTCGATCATATGTGTGATTCTCTTTCTCCTCTTGAGTGTTCAAAAGATCATTTTGAAACTTTTTCCGATTTTAGCGATGATTGTAAATCTTATGGAGACATTGAGTATGTTGAGGCATCACTCCCACAGTCTGATCCTCTTCTTGAGGAGTTCACCGATGAACTCACTCACATTAGTCCACTTTCATCAGAAAGTGACGATGATCTCTTTGATTTCGCCGATCTTGGAGAAATTCAAAGTCTCCTATATAATGATCATTCACTCATTTCTTGTCCCATTTCCGACTCTTCCATTCCTTCTCTCACTCCGGATGAGGAAGATGACAACTTTTGGAAGGAGGTCGATGCTTTTCTTAGTGATGAGTCAATTCCAACAGGGATTGACAATACTTACTTTGATTCGGAGGGAGACATCCTTTTTCGGAAAATCTGTTAATTGAAGAACCGTTTCCATTTCTCCCTCCCGGAAATTTTGTTGCCAATCACCATACAAGCTTCAAGTCTAAGCTTAAAAATCTAACAAATGGTGATTTGCTCACTGATGAAGAATGGGATTGCATTATCTTTATTCCATTTTCACGATGGTGTGGTTTCTCTTGTTCTTCACTCCTTCGGGAATGAAGACACTATTTTTGATCCCGGCATTTTCATTTATCATTTTTGAGCCGGTTCTATCTATATCTCATCGGTGTGGAACTTTCGCGTACTTCAATGTTTATACAAACATCTTGAATGAAAGTCCGATGGAAATTGTCTCTTCCACTTACTTCCCCATGAACAAATTAATTCAGGGTCGAGTCAAGCTAGCGACTCGGTAATCAAAAACAAGTAGTGCAACATGGGTTTTCACCCCTGTTTTCTGTCTTCTTTCTACTTTCTACCACCCTAGTGTGGGGGAGTTGCCCCCCTCTGTTGTATATATGTTAAAAAAAATGTGTATATATCAAAAACAAAATAATGGCCGTAGTATTTCCCTTTTACGTTCTATGTTTCGGCATAACCGCCGGTACTTTGAATATTGAGGGCAATATTCATTTCTAGTGTGGGGGAATTCTCACGAATTTTATCATGTAATTATACCACCCAATTCCCCCGCTTTTGGCCAAAATTGTTTTTGGAGTAAGTATTTTCACTTACTCGCAAATGGTAATCAGTACGCTATGTCTAACCCACATAAGGATTGGCTAATCCAGGAGCAAACGGCTCTTGGTAAAGATTTCTCAAATCCGTTTATGGCTTGTAATTTGCCCAAAATTGTATGGTGTTCAGCTCACCATATCTTTAATTAGTGAAGAGTTGGCTAGCCCGCAAGTTTATGGCTTGTGGTAAAGGCAGTTGGAAAGCCATAATTGGTAATCGACTCACCAAAGATATTTTATCTAAGAGTTGGCTAGTCCAGAAGCAAACAGCTTCTGGTAAAGATAAATCAAAACCGTTTATAGCTTATGATTTGCTCAAAATCATTTGGTTATCATTGTACCAAGGTTCTTACTTGAACTGAAACAATTGGCTACTCCAGAAGTAATGGCTTTTGGTAAAGAGATGAAATCCATTAAAGTTTCAAAACATTGCTAGTGACTAGCAATAGTTTAGTGTGGGGGATTGATGAGTGTCTAAATACTCATTATTTTTGTACCATCTAGACTGCAAAAATATCTGAAAACACTCAGAAATGCATCAAAATGATAAAAATATCATAAATAAGTGTTTTATGTGTTTTAAATGCAAAAATACCATAATCAGATGAAAAACGTATCAAGTTTGCATAATTTGCAGTTTTAGTCCCCCAAGTTTCAAAAGTTGTCAAAAATAGTCCCTGGTAAATCAAAATAAAGAAAAATATCATTTAAGGTCCTTGGGATTCACAAGTTGTAAGAAATTGTCCTTCAAAGTTTAAAATTGCAAAATGACAACTTTGGTCCCTCAACTTTGAAAAATGTCAAAAATAGTCCTTGGATATTTAAAAATGGAAAATTATCAAATATTATCCTTGTACTATTCATATATGGCATTATTGGTCCTTTTGATAAGTTTGTAAAAAGTGCTGGTTCAGTCCCTCAAGTTTGGAGAAATTTCATAAAAGGTCCTTGTGTTTAAGCTACAACAAACCGGACCCTTGTAATATCCAACCCAAATCTAATCCTACAACCCAGCTGGCCCAAATGCAAACCCAAGCCCAACCACTTGAACCTTGACCCTTCACCCTTGAGCCAGTCCAAATCAATTTGACCCTGCCAAAACCCATTTTGACCCCCCCGTTATTAATATCCAACGGTCAAAATAAGTCAACGCGCCAAAACCAGAAACACTGTTTATCCTCTTCACCTTCACCTGTAAAACCAAAACCAGTGGTTTTCCCCACCTCTCCACCTCACCACCACCTGTCTACCACCTCTCCCATCTGTCTACCCACTCCCCTTCCACCTCCACTATCTCCCAAAGTCCATTAAATGCAAATACCTGCTCAAGACTATTTTGGCGCCAAAATTGACAAATGGCAGTTATGATGAGTCGGAGAGATCCAATGGCTAGAAATGAGTGGGAAATACTTAGAGGTGTCGACAAAGTTGAAAAGATCATTATAAAGGGGAAAAGAAGCAACGTGGAGAACTAACTAGTGTAATTTTAATTTGTCATGTCGTTTTAATAAATTTAAGATTTCCAGTCTATGTTTAAGCTTCCAAGTACTTTTTTATGTAATCTCAGTGTAATATAAAACTTTTTAAGTAATCAATTTCAATTTCCAAGTTCGAATTTATGTTATGCAATTTACAAGTTCATATATATGTGATTATAAGTTGATAAGGGATAATAAGCTTGTATAAGTTCTTATATTAGCTTTAATAAGCTCACTTTAGCTTGTTATTTACTCAGAAACTCATTTACTCAAATTTTACTCTCAAAAATACCTTGGTCAATGAAAGTCAATCTGAAGCTAATTTGGGTTTGAACATGAAATTGGGTGATGCAGAGCTGGAACTGGTTATATTTGGGTTGCTTAGCTATAATTTGGGGATGAGAACAGTTTAGACTAGTGGTTATTGGTTATTCAGTGGCAAGTCATTAAAGCTAGACCTCTTGTAAGCTCTTATTTTAATCCCAAGTTCATACAGTAGTATAGATCAACTATCTGTGTTTCAATTTTGATTTTATTATCTTAATGTTGCTAGTTTGATTAGTATTTGATTTGTTTAAGCTTGTTTATATCTTCTACACACATTTCTGTCTTAACTTGATTTGATAATCTCATTTTAAGAATTAATGGTTTGAGATTGTTTTGTGGTTTCACTTTGCATTAAATAGATCTAAGTTGATTATAATAAGTAGTATTAAGGTTATTCATGGTTTAGAATTAAGTTTTGATTAGTAATATAACCAAATCAGTATCATAACTAGTGTTTGGATAAAGTCTTATTTCTGTGTTAGAAGGCATCTGTGTCATTGCTTGTTGTTGTTTCATATCACTTTAGTATTAAATAGCTCAGTTCAAGCAAGAAAACTAGTGCTTGATTTATAAAAGTCAAAATCGTTTCAATCTCACCATAATAGTTAACTGTTAAGAATTTGGAGTGCAAATCTCATCAAAGTAGCTTGTAACTTTGTACTTTAGCTTAAATCATTCTTATTACAGCTTAATATAACATAGTTAATAAGTAGAATCAATTATAAGTTAATAAAAGTTAAAGTTTTAGTGTAACTTAAAAAGTCCAATTTTTCCTTGGTCAGTTTTTGAATTAAATTAAGAATTTTATTGTGTGTTTAATATTGAGATTTAGCCTATAACCTTTTGGGATATTAAATTTTAGCTGCTTATCTTAATTAGAAAAATATTAGTTTATCTCTGCTTAGCTTATAAAGTGCTTATTTCTCAGCTTGTTTTAGATACCTTTTCTGAAAAGTGCCCTGTGCACAGATTTGCTAGCTTATTTCACAAGCTCTCACAGAGCTCATTAGTAAGCTTTAACTTGTGTATTTTGTCTTTTTGGAAAGCCCACCTAGCTGTGTCTCTATTCTAGTTCTCATTTTTCCATTTGTAGCTTATTTGATAAGCCTGCTTATGGCTTTTTGTTTGTCCCATTCCATTCAGTACAATGACCAGTCATGGTTTTTCAGTTTCTTCATAAGCTTCTCACAAGCTTATTAGTGTAATCCAATCCTTGAAAATTAGTTTTTTGGATAGCTTAGCTGGTATACTTGCTAATTCCAGTCTTTACTTTCATCTTCTAACTTATATAAGTGCTTAAAAATTAGTTAGAAAGTGCCTAGAAAACCAATTAGTGTCCTGTGCAAACAGTGAAGACTTATGCTTATTTTGGCTTATTTAGTGCTTATTTCTAAGTCATTGAGCTTGTTCAGTTGTCATTTTAGCATATTATAAGTTGTCTAGCTTATTTTCAGTTCATCTTTTACTTATTCACTAGCTTATTAGAATTGTAGCTTAATCTTGTGCTTATTTTAATTTTTGTTCACTGTTAAGTATCATAAGCTAAAACTGAGCTTATTAGTGGTTTTTGTAAAAAGTTGTAGTTATAAAATTTGCTTATCTAATTGTGCTTAATAAGTTTGTAAAAGAAAAAGTCCAAAAAGAAATAAAAATAAAAAAGCCATTGCTGGGATTCGAACCCTGGCCACCCAGCTCACCACACCACACACATACCATCTGCCCTTGGGTCTTTGACTGGTATTTCTTTGCAAAATTTAATATATAACCTGTTTTGTCTATTTTAAGCTTATACGTATTATTTAGCTTATTTCTAGCTTATTAAAATAAGTTGTCACACCTTTTGCATTTTTCCTAGCCTTGTATTGTTATTAAGTATTTTATAAAAAAGTTTCAGATTTTTCTTAATAGTTTTAGTATTTTTAATCATTTAATTAGTTTAAAATAGTATTTAATTCATAATAAAAAATATAAAAGTAAAAAAAATATAAATCATTTTTCTAAAATTTTATTTTGTCATATAGTAAGTAAGAAAATTGTTTTTACACTTGTAGGACTTTTATTTTAAAAATTTTACGTTTTTTTATGACTCGCGTAATTTTTACATATACGCCGTTTTCATTCTAGGTCACGTTTTTAGATAATTTAAGTTTATGTTTTACTTAAAATAGTTTATTTAAGTTATTTTATTTTATAAATCAAGAAAAACATCATTTTAAAAATAGTGATAGCGTTTATTTAATATATTTTAGCTTTTTAATTTTCTTTTAATTTGCATTTAAGCTTCTATAATTTACAAACTTTCTCTTTAGGTATAATTATTCCAAATCATAACTTTTTCCCATTCAATATCACTCGATCACTACACGTTTAGATTTAATCGCTACCTCGTTGGGACTTAACAACCTGAGAAAACACTGTACTCTCCTGGATCTAATTGCATTTCGTTTTCAGACTGTTTGGACTTTTTATTACGGTTGACCATTCACAAGTGGTTGACTTGTGTGATAAAACTTGACGGTTTGAGCCCAATCAGTTAAACGTAATGCTTGTTTTTATGAACTAAAATCTTGACGAAGGTTTAACTTGTAAGAACAATAGATTAGTCCAACAACTAATTATCATAACCAACATGTTAAGAGGTTAACAAAATCACATTAATCTATGATATGAAACTAGTTTAAGCAAGTGTAGTTTTTAATCATCTGAATTTCATTATATCTATTTGTTTTGTTATATGTTTTGGATAGACTCTGTTGATTCAAACTTGTGCTTAGATTCACTCAAATGACTGCGAACGATCCTGACTTACCTTCATAATCTTGCTATAACGGACGAGTATACTTGCTCGTATGTGTTATTGGTAATATTGGTAATTCACATTTTATAAATTTAAAACTTGTACACACGTAGCACATCATGTTTTTGGCGCCGCTGCCGGGGATTTGATTGTGTTTCAGCAAGTTTTTGAATTTCCATCAGTCGATTCAACCAAAATTTTTCTCTCAGAAACCTTAACCGGCTCCGGTTGTCCTTCAACCGAATCGGTTACGATTTTACCCATTACCTAACTGGTCTAACCGATCGGTCGCAATCCGCAACCGATCCGGTTACCCTTCGTCCCAAAACCGCTTGTTTGTCCGTGTGTGTAGATATTGCCTGGATTCTCTAGGACATTGTATGAACACTCGAGCAGCGGGAATAGAACCAATTACACCTCTTACCAAACCCGAACGTTTGATTCGCAGAAGAAGAAGAAAACTTTTCATACCATTGGAAAATCGTGTACCAAGATTACCAAACCCACCATTTGATAACCTCGTAGAAGCCAAAGTTGTTTACAACCCTTTCACCAATTTACTTTTTCCTATGGCGGACGATCAACCCATGTGGGGAACCAACCGAGCTGTAGCACCAACCCGCGGAAGTGCTATTGTTGCTGTCAATCTTGGTGACAACTTCACCGTGAAGGGACATCACCTTTCTATGATCAAAGACCGTCAATTCGATGGCCGTGCGGGGGCCGATCCGCACAAGCACATTTCCGAATTCATCAAAATTTGCGGCATGTTCCGTTATGGCGACACCGATGTCAATGCCATCAAACTCAAACTTTTCCCATCATCACTCGCCGAAGATGCTAAAGTATGGTACAATGAATTAACCCCAGGAATCATCAATACTTGGGAAGAGATGGGGCAAGCTTTTGTGTTGCCGATTCTTTCCACCTGCCATGTTTGATCGATTAATGGGAGAAATTCATGCTTTCAACCAAAACCCAAATGAATCACTTGTCGAAGCTTGGCTTCGAATGAAAGATTTGCTTCATAGTTGTCATGGACATGGACTATCCAAAGGAACCATTATCCAAATCTTTTACCATGGACTAGATGAAATCTCTCAAGGCATCCTTGATGCTGGAGGAATTTTTCTCTATAAGACTCCCAACAATGCACATCAATTGCTCGAAGATCGAGTACTTCTCAAACTCGATTGGTCCAAAGATTCCAAAACTAAACCTCTTCGAAAAACTGTTGCTTTTGTCGAAAACACCGATACTTCAAAACTCATGGAGAAGATGGAAGCATTAACCTCAAAAATCGACTCGCAGTACAAAGATATCAAAGATGAAATGAAGGAAATGCGAGACGGATGCAACAATTGTGGAGGAAATCATCCATCGTCCGAGTGCGACGATAATCCTATTGGTGGACCGAAGGAAGGAGAAGAAGTTACGCCAAGGAGGATAACGTGGAGGAGGATATCGTAGTAATTATTATGGTCAAAATTCTGGAAATTGGCAAGATCGCCGACCAAGGGATGACAACCGTGATTCTCAACCACGAACCGACGATCCACCACCACAAAACCCGACAAAAGATGGAAGAAACCGAACCGAGAAAACCATGAGAGAATTCGTCGCTTCAAAATCTTCAAATGATTTTATAAAAATCAATTTTGAATCTCAAAGCCAAAGTTGAGCAAGGACGAAAATCATCGTGCATCTATCCAAGATCTTGAAAACAAGTTTGGCGATTTTCTGACCAAAATTCCTCTAGACCATCTCGTTCATTGCCAAGTAATACCCAATCCAACCCAAACCATCAAATGATAAGACGCACCGTCCACCACAAACGAAACGAGTATGTCAATGCTATCTTCACAAGAAGTGGTCTCGGGATTCCAATCCGAAAGCCGTTGTTTCCACTGGTAGAAGCAACATCAATACCGATCATGCCTCATTGATCGAGAAATTGGAAGCTCTCTCCACAAACATCGATACCCAATTCATAAGCATACGGAGGGAGATGATGGAACTGCGAAATAATCACCACGCTTTAAACTACGATGCCGAGGATGACACGCCGATGTGTGATCCCATGGAAGCGAACCACGCCCAACATGAAGGATATCACGGCAGATATTATGACCAAAATTCCAGAAATTCTTACTCCTTTCCATACCACAAACCAACCCATACATATCCTCGATATCAGCCATGGAATACAATACCACATCCATCACAACATTTCAATACACCTAAAACCTCACCGGAGGAGATGATGAGAGAATGGATGGCAAGTCAAACAAAAGCCAATGAGAATATGATGAACTTGTTGGTTGAATTGGAACATAAAGTCGATCAAGGAAGAAGGAACCAACAAGCGATAAGCCAAGACTTGAAGAGGAGGATAGAAAGATTAAGTAAGGAACAGGAAGTCCATCACGCTGAATCTCTTCCTTACACCACCGATTCCAACTCGAGACATGAATTTGTCTACGAACCACCCTCAATTCAAGACGAGAACGATAAGGGTGAGGTTGAATTTATCGAAGAGGACGAGACCGAGCACAGTCCAACCACACCAAATCTGAACCGAATCATGTCTAACTCACCAATCGTGTTACCTTTTCTTGAGGATTGCACCATGCATATCCCAATGACTCAATTAAAAGGTTCTGAACACAATGTATTTCCGAATCATGTTGATGATAAGAAGTTCAACAAAATCGTGGCAACCGAATGGAGAACTGGAAAGAAAGATAGACAAATGGGCCGAGCCACAAAATCCGCCAGAAATCAAAGGACTAAGCCACCTCCTACAACTCACCTTGAGAATGTGGATGCAATATTCACTGGGAGTGGAAAGTCCAATGACCCTTTGAAAAATCAAAAAGATCCGCCACCTGTCCTCATTTCTAATGAAATTGACCAAACAATCGAAATAACGAAAAGAGACTATAACATGGTCAAACCAAAAGAATCAAATGTATTCCCATCCATTGTGGAGTACAAACCAAAGATCCCATACCCTCAACGTTTAAGAGCTGAAATTTCCATTTAAACCGTATGGTCAAAGTATCCTAACCGGGAAGATTCGAGTCAGCTGATGACTCGGTATTAAAACAAGCCTTGAGGCAACCCGTGTTTTTGATTTGATTTTCTATGGTCACTCCCCAGAGTTTAAACCTTTGGTTGAACTTAAGTGTGGGGGGTGCCACCTTTTAATAAAACCTTTTGCTTGTTTATAAGATTTTGTGCATGTAATGATTTCTCCATATGGACGCTTTGGAATGAAGAAAGAATTTTAAGCTGACAACTCATTGACATATCTGTTTCATTCTATTTTCCCTATTTCTATGCTTTGAAGTTCGCTTCACATTGAGGACAATGTCTAACTTAAGCAAGGGGAGGGGAATAGGAAAAATTAGAGTTTTCATGCTTCAATTTTAAATTTTTTTTGCCCTTGTGATCTAGTTGTTTTCACACTTTTAGGATTATGTAACTAGATCAATCCACTGGTAAAAACTGGTAATATTTGAAACTTCGAGATGTGTTTCTATTACTATTGCAATCCATTCTGGGATCGATAAACATTTGCTAGCACATATTATAACCATTTTCCACAAATTGTGAGGATTGAAGCCCGCTTCTATAAAGCATACATCTTTTATGCTTGGATCTTTGCTATGAGTGTGCCGGTGATTTTATTTATTCTAGAACTTGTACTTGTAAATCATTACCAGACCGCAGTGAAATTGCATTCGTGCGATATAAGTGAATTCGTGTGATAAAGAGGCACCTTAGGATTTAACCCAAATGGCCTTCCATTTTACATCCAATGATATATTAGCTACCCGCATTTGTTAGTTAACCACCCACATGGACCCATTTGTAGTGCTCATTTTTAGCACTAGATACCCTTAGTTACACCCTCTGAGCCTTCCTTTTCATTTTTTGCTTCACCAGAAAATACAAAAAGATTTTACACTTTAAACCTTAGCCTACCCCGTATCAATGTCTAAACGGTTGGTTGCTAGTCGCCTAGAAAATGAAGATTGTTCAAATGATTATGAGTACCATATCTCGTGAGATTGATTGAGCCATGCATTTAGTTCATGAAAAAAAAATAGCCTATGTGTTATGATCGAAGAACAATTGTCATGGCAAAGCAAAAAGCTGTGGAAAGTGGAAAAGAAGAAATTGAAGCTATAATCATTTATTGGTTCGTGGAATGTTTGGTAGCTAGCAACACGGGTATTAGACTTGATTTCATTTTTCTTTTAACACCAATTTCATATACATTCCCATGCCTTATACATACCCTTAACCCTAAGCCATATCATTATAACTCGAATAAAAGTCCTCTTTAGATGTTTTTACTTGGTGCTCACGCCACGTCAGTGGAGTTTTGTTTCTTGTACAAGCTTATGGTAATAATCTAATCATGACTGAGCAATGAGTGCGATTTATCTTGTTACTCCACTAAAATGAGTGATTGAGTGAATTATATTTTGTTCCTTTTTCGTGAGGTGTTTTGAAATGTTAATCATGCAAGAAAATCATTGGATATTGTCAAACATCTTGATGTTTCACCTTTATAAAGCATAATCGATGAATCCTCTCTCGTATTTATACTTGTTTGATTTGCATCACATTTTTCATAATCGCGATCTTGTACCAGTGGATGTTTTCCTAGATTTGCTTGAGGGCAAGCAAAGTTTAAGTGTGGGGGAATTTGATAACGCTCAGATTGTGCACGTTTTTAGTAGCGTTATGTGTGCTTTTGTATATGTTATTTGGTTATATTTGCATAATTATAGTGCTTAAATGCATCAAAAGATGTTTGTCTAGTGTTTATAACCGTGCGTGAGGGAAATGGAAGGAAAGTAAAGAAATGTTCAGCAAATGGAAGATTCCCGTTTCAGTGAAGCCTAAATCAGTATCTCAAGGACCTTTGAAGACCATAGTGATTGAAGAACCAAGTTCTACAAGATTAAGAAAAGAAAAGATCAAGTTTCCGTAACTCAGGAAATCAAACCGGATCGGTTGCAAGTGCAACCGGATCGGTTGGAATATGACCAGAAACGCCAAATGCCATCACCAACCGTTCGGTCGCCACCCGCAACCGGAACGGTTGGCCCTTTTGTAGAAGACCAACCGGATCGATTGGTCATATAACCAATCCGGCTGGAGAAGCTGCATCTGCCAAATCTTCATCACTAAGTTTCCCCTTTGCATCCAAACGATTCTAGGTCCTTATCTTGGTGTATTCTAGTCCCTTCCTTACTCCTTGGAGGCCAAGTTCAGCAATTAATACCCTAGGCTTTGGAATTAGTATAAATAGAGGCCATTTGTGAGCATATGAGACACATACTTAAAATATAAATCTCTCTACTCATCAAACAAAGCTTTAAGCTCTCAAATTCTTCCTTAGAAGTCCAGGGAAGTTTGGAGTTCCAGAAGTTCCACATTTGGAGGCCAAATCACCAAGAAGTCTACCCCAATACTTTGGGAATCATTACTTCACAATTTGTAATCTTATTCCAAGCATTATAAGACTTTTAATCATGTTTTCTAATGTTCAAAGTTCTGAGTTTATGTTTATGTTTGCTATGAGTGGCTAGTTTCTTTATACACTTGCTTAAATGATGTTGATTATCATATGATTAGTTAGTGATTGTGTTAATATGTTTTAATTCAATTTCAAGTTGATTCTAAGATCTAATTGTGCTAAAGTTTTGTAGTGACATTTTTTAATCAAGTTTGATTAGTTGATAGTAATCGTAGAGGTCGAAAGAACTTATTGTTATTCAACTAGTCATAATCATTTTGTCTATGGATGATTGTTTTTACCCATTATTCTTGATTATACAAAGGAACTAAGGTATGGTTGCAATAGAAACGCTTTTTGATTATCAAATTGGATTGGTTGGAAACATCTAAAAGGTCGTAAGATTAGTTGTTGAGAATCAATTGTAGCCTTTTGTCTATGATCGGTTACCTTTTGTATTGACCATTTCTTAAGCAATTTGATGAAACAAGTGGATGTTTTTGTGTTTAAGTTTATGTATGTAGACTTATGAAACTTGAATTGATCTTGAATTGATTGGTTAAACTTAATGCTTGTTTTATGAACTAAAATCTTGACGAAGGTTTAACTTGTAAGAACAATAGATTAGTCCACCAACTAATTATCATAAGCAACATGTTAAGAGGTTAACACAATCACATTAATCTATGATATGAAACTAGTTTAAGCAAGTGTAGTTTTTAATCATCCGAATTTCATTATATATATTTGTTTTGTTATATGTTTGATAGACCTCGTTGATTCAAACTTGTTCTTAGATTCACTCAAATCCCTGCGAACGATCCCGACTTACCTTCATAATCTTGCTATAACGGACGAGTATACTTGCTCGTATGTGTTATTGGTAATATTGGTAATTCACCTTTTATAAATTTAAAACTTGTACACACGTAGCACATCAAGTACTAACGTCAAAACTGTCCACATCATTGCTAGTAACAGGGTGAGCCACAAAGGCTATGTTTTGTGACCTTAACTGGAAGATGCAATGCTTCTCTTCATGTCTTGATGAATCACCTTAAAGCTATTGAACAAATTGTCCAACTTCATGGTTTCAAAATCTGGCTTGTTCTTCCATACAATGACATGAGTGTCCCATTTTGGTGATGGAAGACTTCTAACAAACCTTAGGTTGACATCTTCCTTGGAGAGCTCCACATCCAATACTGGCAATTGACTAACAAGTTTTTGAAGCCTATTATAGGATGAGTCAATGGATTCAGTTGCACCAGCAGTGAAGTTTTCAAACTCTTGCTTCAAAAGAGTCTTCTGAGTTTTCTTGGTGACAAAATCTCCACCAAATCTGGTTTCAATGGCTTTGAACAAACTCTGAGCATCTTTGTGTTTGTTGAAGGTGAGTTGATGATCATCGTATTGCTAACGAGTAAGAGACTTCGACCTCGAGATCATTGCCTCTTAGAGCCATTTCTTCATTGGTGATAGGATCACCTTTTTCTTTAACAACTATCTTACTATTAACTTCTTCAACAGTGGATTTGAAAGAGTTTCCCAGTAGAGCACAATGTTCCACACTTGAAATCAAGTACCAAGAAGTACCGCTCTATGCGCATTCTCCGACTTCATATTCATTTGGCTACAACTTTGGAACTCTCATAACAGCATTGGATTTGTCAAAGTCCCTTATCGACTTGTCACACAGATCTTCCAAAAACAAAGCTTCGTGACACAAGCCTGATACCAGTCCCAAACCTTGGATCTAGACACTTAGCTTGCAACGTGTTAGTTGTCTTGATGGTTCCAAACAACAATGAGAAACTTTGTTGTAGATGTACACAAGGATGCGGAATCTACTTGAATGCACTTAGAAGATTAAAGTAAGAACAAGTATAACACCAAATGCCTTCAATATTATTACAATAATATGAGTACTCTCCTAGTACTAGGGTTTACAACGTTGAAGCTCTTCTTAAGACGGCTAGAATATGAGATGTCTGTTTAACCGGCTAGATCTCCTTTATACACTAAGGAGATCCCATCATAATTATGGACTATATATCATATCTTCTATTGGAATAGAAGATATGTTGTTACAACTCTTACATGACATTCTTACTTAGAACAGATAAACTTACTATCGCATCTAATATTATCACTATCGTACTAACTAGTTAATACTTTCATCATAACATTATCGTACTAACTCTACTGAATAAGTATTAACTCCAAAAGTGTATTTCCCAACATCCTTCCTAAACTTGTGATTGGGTTTTAATCACAAGTTTTCTTCTCTTTTGAGGATTCTTCCAAACTTCACTTTCACTAGGGTTTCCGGTGGTCATAAATCTTCAACAGCAATCCTTAGCCATTTCAACTGATTGCCCATCTTTAGTCCCCTGAAAGCATTTCCGAAGTGTTCCTAAGGCAAGTGGGTAGGTTCTTTCAACCAAGATGTATATATCTGTCCCATTGCATGTAGTAACCAAGTAGTCCCATGAATCAATCAAGGTCCAAGTTGGTATATCTTCCGCATTGATACTTCCATTGTTCTCCTGATGGATCTGGTTCAAAGATATTCCGCAACTCATAAAGTACTAACTCTACTGAAATAAGTATTAACTCCAAAAAGCGTATTTCGCAACAGTTTTTGTCAACTTTGAGAAAGAAGATAACTTGGGAACAGCGACGTAACTCTAGTGACGTCGAAATGGCTCATTGGCAAGATAACTCAAAAACATTTTCACAATCCGACCAACCACGCTTTATATGGAGTGCACGATCCATCATATGAACCCCATTATCTAAGATTTCATGCAAAATTGGGTTCATTGACTTCCATCCATTCATCGACACAAATTCTCCAGTTAACATTATTTCAAAGGAATGCTACAAACAGTCATGGAGAAAGAACTTGTATATAAAGGAAACAAATTCGATTGCAACAAACATCCGTGTCTTTGTGGACTCACCATTTTGGTTGATTTTGTGGTTTTGGATGATGTTAGCAAATTCGTGGCAGATGGGCTAACCGGGGTTATTTTCGGGAAACCCTTTCAAGAAATGTCTTGGTTAGATAAAAATGAGAAGGAAGGACTGGTATGGTTAGAGATTGGAGATGATAAAACAATATTTAGAATGCCAAGGACTATGGAATTAAAAATTGACTAAAAACATAAGTATGCTTCTGGCCGCGTATAGGCATTAGGACGAAGATAAGGCCATAGTTTTGACCACCCCTACCAAAAGATCAAGAATTTTTACTTAGGGTGTTTAGAACTAGGCAAGGGCTACAAACGTGATGAGAATCTGATCAGCTGGCTTCTACGTGGAGATTGCCATATCCACGAAATGACAAACAAACACTTCTATCCCTGTGGCTCTGAGTCTAAATTAAAGACTCGTAAATAAAGAAAAGTGCTCTTTCGAGAGACAACCCGAATTATCCCTTTCTTTTATTTTATTTCCATTTCTATTGGGTTTTGTGTTTTTAACCATTTTTGTAGGAACGAAGAAGAGTTGCTGCTGCAGCTTGCTGATATGACCAGAGTTACGGCGTAACCCATTCTCATGGTTATGCCGTAACAGGCCCCCTTGTAGCAGAACTTTTGATGCACTACCAATTACGGCGTAATCCCATCTCGGTTACGCCGTAGGTACACTCTGCGGCAGATGTTGTTTTGCTATACGCTTAACTCCTTATAAGAGTTACGACGTAACTATCCTCTGCTTTACTTCTTTCATTTTAAACACTGTAACCTTGTATTAGTATTTTAAATGAACTTTATGGGTGTGTTCCTTGTAAACCCTCACGCTCACTCGTCCACTTGGGACACCAAGTGGTTAAAAGGCTGTTGCATATGCTAAATGCAACCGTGATTCCTACGAAAGTGAGTTAGGTTTATTTTTCATTTTTAATTTTTCTTTTTAGAATTATGCTTGTCGGTAGTGTGATTTCAGGGATTGAATTTGCTCGGATGCTTATACGAAGGCACGACTCTTTTCGTGGGCCTTCTTTTCTTTTGGAGCATTTCGTGGAAGTTCTCGACTAATTCTACTTCTTCACCTTTATTTAATGCTTAGTACAAAAGGGACTTTTTACAATTCAAATGGGGGGACGGGAGTAGAATTGTCTCTTGAACTTTATTTTTCCCTCGTTTTTCTAGTTTATTTTGAAAAATTATGCCATTTTTTAAATTTTGACATGTTTTTCTTAACCTAACTAGATTAGACGTTTGCTGAGCACATACAACCCTTGATATTATATGGTGAGATTAGCATTATACGTTTCCTAATTTTTACCCCAAATCCACCAATTATGAGTGTGTCGGTAGCTTGTAAACTTTAGAACTTGGCCTTTGCATTATTTCGAGACCAGATCGATTTATGTTGAGTTAGCTCGATGTATTTGGACTTTTCAGTTTTAAGGCAAGATATAGGATTATCACCCAAATAGCTACCATTGTGTGTCTATCATTAGTCACCGACTTTCACCCCCATGTGAAACCCTTTGTTGCACTCACCTTTAGTGCAAGATACCACCTAGATACACCCATCCGAGCCATTCCTTTCATTCTGTTAACCCAATATATTGTTTCGATACACCTATACACCTTAGCCTACCCTGTAGTCTTTATTTGTGATTGGGAAGTCATCATTTGCCTAAGTTCATGGTTCAAGTGGAAAGGTTGGAATTACGCCACAAGACATATTCTCAAAGATCATTGAAGACCCCCCGAACTCCCATTGTTCATCTCAAGTGGGGGGATGTTATGTTTAGTTGTTATATTTATGTTGGAAAAAAAATAGTTATGTTATTCAGTTTATTGTAAAGTGCGATGTTATAAGCACTATGTTATGAGCTTTATATAGATTTAGTATCGAGGAGGCCACCTCGGTCACATTTGAAGATGGGAGTTGGTAATTGCGCCAGCAGTTGGAGGAAAGGTAGTGTACCCATCATGACGTCCTCTAATGACACATCTACCTAGTATTACATGATCCGGTTTCTTGACTTCAAAGCTTGAACTTTGGGCGGACGGTAAGTGGTGATGACTTAGTTATGGATTTAGACTACCTGCTTGATTTTTATTTTACACCATTTATATATCCCATGTCTTATCCTACCCCACGGGTTGTCTAGGTGATGCATCAGCAATCTTTGGTGTCTTGGCCATGGATTTGGTCATGTATCATTGATTTTGTCTACTTCGCCATGACATGTTAGTAATGACGAGTCACCCTTAACCTTTGTCGTTTCTACCCATATTGCCTTCGAAAATTGTTTAGCCCTTAAATCTAGTGGTGGAGATTTGTGTAACCGCCAAGCTTATGATAGAATACATGCTATGACTGTGAAATTGAGTGATCACCCCAAAATTGACACTTATAATAGTTGAGAGATTGGAGTGTTTTGTTCCCATTTCGTGAGGTGTTCGGCTTTGTTTTATTCTAGCATAAGGGATTTGTAAACTTATATTTTTCAGGTAATGGAAGATATCTTTTTAGGAATCTATCTAATAAGGTCTACTTGAGGGCAAGTAGAGTTCAAGTGGGGGATATTTGATAACATCAAATTATCCTGAATATTAGTGTCAATTTCCCCCGATAATGCTTGTAATTTATATCATTTATATGAATTTATGCTTGTTTTCCATTATATTCCACTTTCAGGTAAATTATGAGCATTGGAGCTAAAGAGACGCTGAATTGGAGAGTTTACTAAGATTTATCATAGTATGCTCACTTTGAAGTTACGCTGCGTAACTCATCTCTCACATTACTGCAACTAAAGCGTAGGCTCAGAAAACCAACTTATCGAAGATTACGCATACTCCCCAAGGATTACGACGAACCATATTAGGTCAAATGAGGTTCAAGGCCGCTATAATTACTCCGTAATCATGCATCAAACTACGCATGTATAAAGATTATTGAAGAATACGCTAACCACTTATAAGGTTACGACATAACCAAATAGACTAGCAATTTATGTAGTGATTAGAGGATTACTGCGTAACTCATTTATAGTTAAGCCAGAATCCAAGATCCGCCTATAAATACCCCACCATTTCCAAAGATTTCAAAGCATCTCATTTCACACCACAACCAAAAGAACGTGGGGAAGTTGTGAGGCAGGTTCTAGGAGCATATGGAGCTATTTCCAAGTGGAGAAATCACTCCCTACGATAAGAATTAGTTTTTATCTTTTCTTTACTTTCGATTCGTGTATTTCTGCACTATTAAACATTGAATTGATTGTTATAATTAATATAAGCGCTAAGCACCCTTGGTGCGGCCTAGTTATGATTCCTTAATTGTTTTGTCCAGATTTACTTTACTCGTATAATTATTTCTAAGTGTATGCATGCATAGTTTATTGGTAGCTACCTTTTTTCTAGTTTTGAAAATATGGAGGCCAATTGCCTAGAGATATGACCAATAACCCTAGTGAGCGGATCGAGACGGGAGGGTAAGATATGACCAACTTTTCTACTTTCAGGCGATTTGACCAACTGATCACCTACTGGATGAACTTAAGAATTAGGGGAAGCTTTTGTTGCTAATGCCCCACTCACTATTATAAATCTAGCATGTAGCGGAACTTAATGACTGCTTAGGACCGGAACAATGGACTTATGAAAGGACACCTGACTTCTCCAAAGGATGGCATCTTGGTTGATAGGTTAAAATAACTGACCAAATGCCGCCCTTCACTTTGACCACCTTAAGTAATGGAAGTAATTAGACGTAAATTACTAGGTTTGATGAATAACTATGTCAAAGACCACTCTCCCTATTGATCACACCTTTGCCATTGTTTGCTTTATTAGTTAATTAGTTAATTCCCATCGAATCATATTAAAAATCGTGACACCTAGACTTAGTATTAATCCAACACACTTAACTCGATGACCTCGTTTATTCGAATACTACACTACACACCCACCGGTACGCCCCGTTAGTGCATTAGGGTAGACCATAGGTATAACAAGTAATTATAAATATTAAAACCTGGTCAGTAAAACCTGCATCAATCGTCATGAGGAAAAAGATGACGGTAAGGAAGTCACGTAGGAGCATGACTTCGAGTCTAGCTACAAGACTCATAACAAAGAAAAGCTTCAAAGTAAAGAGGCAACCCATGCTTAATTGTTTGCTTGTTTGTGTGTCGTATATCTTTTTCATTATTCTTTATTCTCATGTTAGACTTTGTGAAAATGTTTTATTTTGTCTTTAACCTCGTCTTAATTACATATAAAGGTATTATACAAAAGATAAGTGTAGGGAATATCACATTACGTTTTTAAGAACATGAACATGAGAATTGCGAATAGTGAAATTGATATATATGTGTGTTTTTTAGAGTCAAATGCTTGTATCGAGTCATAATGGATGTTTTGCAGGAAGTTTTCCAGGTTTTAAAGATGTAATTTTTCTAGAATTTATCCAGAAAAACGCAGCAGACCAGTTTCTATCATGACAACCCGACAACAATGATTAAAGCCCCCATGACGTCAAGTTAAGAGAGAAATGTACTATCAAATTTTTCAAGGTTTCAGGCTACTTATAAATTTTTGAAATTCCTGTGTCTTAATTGTCCAGAAAAACTGTAAACATCTATTCCACAGGCATTATATCTTACTTGCTTTCTAGTATAGTTATGTCATATATAGTTTTACCGACGATTTTACTGAAAGTTTGTTGTCTTATAAGTGTGCAAAGTCATATTTTGCAAGAAGAAGAACAACATTTGATGGAGCTTATCATTTATGCATTCTTCGAAAAGAATTTAACCAAGAATTCACACCTAATCCTACCGAAGCTAATCGTGAGTACTAGTTTCTTTTTCCTTACTTACCTTCCTTTATCATTACTTACCTTCCTTTATTATTACTTTGATACTTGGTGTGGAACGTGGGGACAATGTCAGTTTTAAGTAGGTGGAGGGAGAAGAAAACGGAACTAGAACTATTCACCAATTTGATCATTTTGTCTTGTCCTTGGTAATTTGTATAATAAACTATGAGAAATATTCGTTAGGGCAATTTTAGCACCAAATTTAAATTTTTTATGGCATGTAATGAGCTAAACTTTAGTCTTAATAAAGCTGCCTCATGGATAGAGTTATATGACTTGCACAAAAAACCGCTAATACTCATCCACCCCAAAATGAAGTTCGCCTCAGATATTTAGGAATAAGCATCCACCTTAATGCTTAGAGAATGTACCGGTAGTATAATAGATTCTAGAACTTGTTTTGTGATGCATTCCTAGATCGCTTAGCGACTACACTTGGTAAAGAGTTAGGAATAACTAAAATGAAAGAGGCATTAGGATAACCCTTGTTTGAAACATGTATTATAATTACTTCTTCCACTTTGTTGAGAATTGCCCTACACCCCAAGTATGTACTTATCTTTAGTACACGATACCTCTAGTTAACCCCTCGTGAGCCTATTGATAAGGATTTAAAATGTACCTTGAGGGGTCGCTTAAGCCCTTTATTTGATCACTTTGTATCCGTTATTGCTTAATATCGCCCTTTTACTTTTTAGGTCTCTTTAAAGGCAAATCAGAATGGCACTATTGGACGAAGGCCATATATGAAGAAAATGGCCAAAGTCAAGAATCGAGACACTGTCGCTAAATTGCGATCTGGCCATCATTAAACTCATCACGAGGATTTTGTGACTACCAAGAGCCAAATTGCTTTTTACACTTGATCTATGTCGTAGTCGACGCAAGGTCATTGTACCCACAAGGTGACGCCACAAGTCAGATCAAGACTATCACAAAGATGCCGGCGAAGTTGATATTGTTTTGCCATAACTTATGCATAATAATCGGATTTAGGTGGTTCCGTTGGAATCACTCCTAAACAGGATTTCAAGTATTTATATTTCATATGTAATAGGTAGCTTTATTATGGCCTTTATGTTTGTTTAAGGTCAAGCTTATGTAGAAGGCCCATAAGCTTAGGCCCAAGCCCAATAAGGAATAGGGAAGGAGAGGGAGTGTTGCCCTACCTCCTTGCCTATATAAACCATGTAATAACCTTCATTTGAAGGTTGGTTGTTCAAGTTTTCTTTCACATACTTTGCCTAAACCATATACTATATTGTGTGTGTGTGTGTGTTTGATACTTGTTCAATCGCCTCATCTCCTTTCTATATAACTTGTGTTTGTAAACTAGTGACCTAACAGTGGTATCAATCGCCAAATAGTTGGGTGTACTCGTTTGTTTTTGAAGTTTTGATTTTGTGGTCTACGTAAAGATAACGCAATCTTTGGTTATCTTTAAAACTCGTTTTTTACACTTTTTAATCCAAGATTCTTGTACTTTCAATGTTTTGAGGTGTTAAAATACTTGTTTTGGCAAAAAGTTTCAAACTTTACGCGCGGATTTACGTTTTTTGCTTGTTTTGTTCGTGGGTGTCGTTCTTCACGCGTAACCCGCTTGGTACATCAAAATTAACACTTTTGTGTTCTTTTGGTACTATTGAAGCTATTCCATAACAAAAATCGGTTTAGAACACATTTGGGCAAAATCAAAGTTACGAGTAATCCTACTAGATCAAAACCCTAAAATTACGCGTAAGATTTTTCCTTGGTTTGATCTTCATTTTCCGGTTTATTCCGTGTTTTCTTACTTGGATAAGTCTGAAAATACGTCGACTTGGATATCTTTTGCACTGTGAAGTGTAAAAGATCATTTGGGCAAAACCCTAAAATTACGCATAAGCATAAGCTACGAGAAATCCTACGCATAAGATTCACTTTACGCTTAAACTTAGGTCTACGCATAAGGTAATCCTACGCCTAACTTTCTACGCCTAACTTTTGTCTACGCATAACTTTAGTGCTTTTATCCTACTTACGCCTAAGCTAAAACCTACGCGTAACTCCTCATTGTTACGCGTAACTTTTGGTGTTTTTACGCATAAGTGCTACTTGGTTCTTGTCTTTTCTATGCCTAAGGACACTTCATCAACAAAGGTTCATTCGACTACAAAGATCCATTTTTACCACACAAGTTTTTCAACATGTCACAACCACCATACTCTAACTATTTCCCTTACACTTATCCTCAACGACAACAACAACTAAGTCCACAACATCAACAATGGAATCAACAACAAGCAATTTATCAACAACAATTTAATCAACAACATACTCCACAACTTGTCTGAAATCCACAACCTCAAATGGTTCAACCACCACCAAGTCCTCAAGTTCAACCTTACACAAATGAATTCAATCAACATCCATCAAGGAACACTATGAAGGAACCCACTTGGTTTGCAAAGATGTGTGAAGCTTTAAGCAACCAACAATCAATTCATGAGGTCGGATCACTTGATAGACCTCCAATGCTCACTCCAGGAAACTACGATCAATGGGTGATAAGGTTCTTTAGGTTTTGTGATCTAAAGAAGCCACATGGAAAGTTCTTAAAGAAGGTTATCTTAGAAGGTCCATTTGAGATGCCTACTATCATTGTACCCGGAGATCCAAATGCCATTCCACCAAGAGATGAACAAACCAACATTGCTATGTTGCGATTTAAATCCCAAGAACTTCTACACTATGAAGCCGATGAACTTGCAATGGAATACATCCTCTTAGGATTACCAAACCCAATTCTTCGTAGTGTTGATGCTCAAAAGACGCACAAAAATGGGATCATATTCGTCTTCTTATGGAAGGATCAGACTCAATCGAGGATTTGGAATCCAAATTTTACTTGGCTTATGAACACTTCATGATTGAACCCGGAGAGACACTAGAGTCCTATCATCATAGATTTTCAGACATCATCAATGATTTGGATAAACACAACATCATCATGCCAAGAATTGCAAAGTGAATACTAAGTCCTGAGTAGTCTTGGTCCTGAATGGGAGAAGTATGTCATTTTTCTCCGCCAAGCGAAGAACATGCATCATTCTACCTACGGATTGTTGTACGATTATTTGAAACCTCATGAAAAGGAAGTTGATCGAAAGGATTCTCCGGCTCAAATTGCTCCACCAACACATCCGAAAATCAACAACAACTTGCCTTATATGCTCAAACCGCTTATTCTCCTCAACCAAAGAACTCAACCAAATGCTACAAACACACCTTCACAACAACAACCTCAACAAAATCAATTGGTTCCATACAACAACAATGCTCAAGCATATGTCGCTGAAGCTAATGAGGAATCGATCCGTCAAGCATTGCAACAAGTATTTGCTATGATTGCTAATGCCTTTAGCCGTTATACCAACAAATCCAACAATCGTATTCGCCTCATCTAACACAGGACTCAAGCCGTTGTGAACAATGGACGGTTGAAGTTCGTAATCGGATTATGGTCGCCGATGGGCGGTGGTCAAGGGTTTAATGTCGGGTAGGAATAAACAACTGAGCTCAGTGGTGGAAAGTGGAAATGCTCAAAATGGGTTGAATGGTCTTCGATGCTACAACCGCAATGAGAAGGACACTGCTAATGCATGCCCAAAGCCAAGGACTAAGGGCAAGGCTTATTTCAAAGAGGCTTCTTTTGGCTCTTAAGGATGAAGTGTGGAACTCTCACGCACAAAGAACAGAGCTTTATGGCAAATGCCGACTCGTGATGATGATATGGAGGACTTGCGGCCAATGCAAATGTTATGTTGATGGCTAATATGCACAAGTTACACATGAGTGACACAGCCCAGTGAGATAACGATGGCTTGTCTCGTGCACCGAACAAACCATATTTATCTCGATCTCATATCTCCGCCAACATCCTGATCCGGCAGGCTCGGAATGTTCAAAATGAGTCATCCACATCTCATTCCGACGATTTTCAACTAGACCTCGTAGTTATATTTGACGATCAAGATGACCAACCGTTTTCCCTTGATAATCAAATTGACTCCGTGGTCATACTTGAGGATCTAAATAATGATCATGTTGTGACTCACGTTGAACAAGATGAACTTTTGCCCCATCCAGATTTTGTTCGTTAATTCAAGACCAACAATCCCAAATTGCTGAATGTGTTGCATTAAATCAGGACTTGAAAAGTAAAAATGCACTGTTAACAAAGGATTTTGAATGTTTACAAAAGCAACTCAACTTTTTCAAAACTCAAGAAAACGTGAAAACGGTTTTGAAGCAGCCTTTGCCAAATCTTATCAAAACGAAAATATTTAGAACGACAGATGCGTGATCTAGCCGTCAAGAATGCTTTGTTGTCCAAATAGAACAACAAACATGAACATAAAAGCAAATTAACGCCTCACCTTGGAAAATCAAAAAGCTAAGGCCGAAGTTGTTAACTTGTCAAAACAGCTTCTCTCGCATACAAAAGCATTCAACTAAACGAATAGATGATCATCTGGAAGAAATCGTCGGCTTGCAAAACAAACTTAAAGAGTTTAAAACTGTTGTTTACAAACATGGCGAAGTCGGTCACAACCATTGAAAAGTTTACTTTAAAACCAAATGGATATGGACCGAATCTTGCTGATTACAAACCTAAGCTTTCAACCAAAACATTCAAACCAAATCCGAAGTTTCCAAGTGTAATATAAAATTGATAATCTCGTTATGAATGTTGTTGAATATCATCGCCAAGAGGAATTAGATGTAAGACGAGAGTCGATCAAAATTAGAAAATGTTGTTTACAACAAACCTTTTAATTATTCAAAACCGTCACTTTCGTCACACCAACGGATTCTTCTAACACACCAAGAGTTATCATCAAAACACCTCGAAGTCTTCTATTGTTAATCCCAAAACAGACTTTGCACAAACTTATGGTCCTTTACCTTCCATTAGTGAAGTAAACTCACAACCGAAAATCAAAAATTCTTCGATATTTTGACATTTTCATGGCCGACCTCAAAATTTTACAACATGAGATAGAATATCGATCTGAAATCAAAGTTGAACATTTTCAATCGCCTCGGGCGCGAGAACAAAGAGACATTTTTCATAAAAATCTTTTACCTAATGTTAAAAACTTGAAAAGTTGTGCAATTGCCTTGGAAAAGGATTTTCATAAGGAACTTGGGGTCATGAAAACGTTTCGAGAAAACGAAACATCTATTTCAAACACTAAACGAAAAGAAAATGTTGAGAAAAGATGTTGATCGACTCTTGGAAGATGTTATCTGTGCGGATGTTCAAAATGTTGTGTTATTGAATTCTTTGTCATATGCATTTGATAATATCTCTCCATATCATTGTTTCGTGGTAAATGTTGAGAACACTGATAATGTGCTTCAGATCGAGTCCTTAAAAGTTGAAAACAAGCGATTGTCAAACGAACTTTCAAATGCAATACGTCGCCTTAATTGGTGTCAAAAAGATATTCACGATCAACAAATTGCTTTTCAAAACAAAATCAACCCGCCATGCGTAAAAACCTTCGATTCTAAAATTGAGCAACTGGATGATCAAAACGCGTCTTTTAAGTGTCAAATCTCAAAATATGAACAAGAACTTGTAAAAGTTAAAAGGAATATGGTGTCATATTTGATTTACTCAAAAGACTCGTGATGAAGCATCAAATGAACTTGATCATTATCTTGCACACACTAAAGAAGTTATGCATTTTGTCGAAATGTTCGGCCCGAAAATCAAGATCTGAATCACACTATCATCAAGTTAAGAGAAATGTTAGGAAAGTATGAACAACTTCCGCCAACAATCATTAAGAGATTAGCCCCAGAACACTTAGTACTCATGCACCTAGAATCTCTACCGCCAAATCACAAGTAGCTAACGCGGCTTCCTTCATGAAACAGAATAGTTGAGCCTTTTCCAAACGCCCCGACTTCACACCTAAGAGCACTCAATCGTAGAATAGGAAGTTGCGACCTAAGAAAAGATCAATCAAGAATGCTAAAGTAGAAGAACACCCTAGGACTGTGAATAAGACACACGTTGCCTCCACTATAGATATTGCGTCTAGCAAATGTAATAGAAATAGTGATGTAACTAATGCTAAACCGTTAAGTACTTTTGATATTCAGTCCGATGCACCTTGTGTTATTTGTGGTAAAAGTATGAATTCCGATTGCCATGATAAATGTGTTGCTAAAGCTATAATCTCTCGTTTAAGGAATCCTAAGAACCGAAATACCTCTAGGCCCACTAATCTTTCTAAGTCCAGGCTTGGTAGACCGCCATCTTTAGATTCTAAGAAACGCATTGCTGTCCCTCGTAGCTCCAGCCTTCACCTCCTAGGAATGTAGTACCACCTAGTGAATTCACTAAGACTAAAGCAAAGAGTAGTTATAGATGGCGGAAATGGATATATAACACACTAGGATTTAAATGGATACCTAAAGCTATTGATGTGTGTATATCTACTAATCGCTATGGAACCCTCTAACATTTCGGTTCCACATCTACTTCTATTCCATCCGTGTCGCCCGTGTAATGCAGTGATACGTGATCATTCTCGATTGTTGATAGCGGATGTTCCCACACATGACGTGCAATCTTAAACCGTTATCAAACTTTATTGCAAAGTTCATTGGCACCGCCGTTCGGAATGATCACTTCGCAGCTATCATGGGCTACGAAGATTATGTCAATGGGAACATCGAAATTAGCAGGGTTTACTATGTGGAAGGCCTCGGTCACAACTGCTTTCAAGAGGTCAATTTTGTGATGGAGATTTGGAGGTTGCTTTCATGGAGAAAACTTGTTTCATTCGTGATCTACAAGGAAATGACCTTATGTCCGCTCGCGTAATTTAGTCTCTACACTATCTTTATGCAAGACATGGTTGATTCCTCTCCCATTTGCTTACTTTCTAAGGCAACATCAACAAAATTCGCTATGGCACCGCTGCCTCACATCTAAACTTTCAAACCATCACCAACCTTGCTCGACACAAACTAGTTGAAGGACTCCCCGATCTCGTATTCAAAAGATCACCTTTGCTCGCCTTGTGAACAAGGAAAAGCACTCGTGCTCATTTTCCTTCAAAGGTGGAACACGTCTCAAAGATGTGCTTCATCTTCTTCACATGGATTTGTGTGGCCCGAGCGCGCTGCAAACGATCAATGGCAAACGCTACATCTTAGTAATTGTTGATGACTACTCGATGGACTTAGGTCTACTTTCTTCATAGCAAAGACCAAGCTCCACAAATGATCATCACCTTCTCACAAAAATACGTGTTCACTCCGCAAACACCGCCGTAATCATCGTAACGCATAAAGGAATCAATTTGTTAACAAAACCCTTCGTGAATTCTATGAGAAAGTGGGAATTCAAGATCAAACATCTATTGCACGCATAACCTAACAAAACGGAGTTGTTGAAAGATCTAAACCGAACGCTAGTGGAAGCCGCAAGAACAATGTTAATCAATGCTAAACTTCCAGATACTTATGGGCGTAATGATCTAATGATGCTATACTCAAAACCGATCTATGATTACAAAATGTCACAACAAAACACCTTTCGAGCTTGTCCATAATGTAAAACCGAATCTAAAACATTTTCATGTATTTGGATCTCTTTGCTATTCGAATAATGATCGTGATGATTTTGGAAAGCTCAAAGCCAAAGCTGACATTGGAGTCTTTATCGGATAATGTGATAATTCCAAAGGTTTCTCCGACCGAATCGTCATACAAAACAGTGATGGAAACGATTCATGCTCATTTCGATGAACTTATGAAATGGCTTCGAGTATAACAGCTTAGAACCCGTCACAACCGCTTAAACTTCCTCAACCCCATCATCACCGAAGAAAGCCCTCGCCTTACTCGCCAACAAATGGAAAGGTTATTTGCTCCTCTCGTTTCGGTGACGATATTGATGACGTGCTCCGTGTGTATCCACTGCTTCCGCCGCACAACCTCGATAATATTCCTATACCCGATACACTCGCTACAACAACTATGTTGAAGATGCACCTACCCGCTTGACTCCAACACAACAGCTTGAACACACCGCCCAACAATGATGAACCAAATTGATGATATTCTCAATGAAATACCCCACTGCAGATTTTGATCCAAATGCGTTCTTCAACCCGCTTGCTAATGAGCCGCACCGATGTCGCTGAATCTTCCACAAACCATTTGAATCCTCAGAATCTGCACAATGTATACCAACATCAACCCTCCACACATAGATGGACGAAAGACCATCCTCTCGAAAACATTATTGGCAACCCGAATCAACCGGCCGTTACGAGACAACGCCTTCACACGACGTGAACATTGCATTTATGCACTCACCGCTCTGCCAATCAACCTAAAACATCAAAGACGAATGACAAAAGACAACTAGTTTGAATCCATGCAAGAAGAACTCAACCAATTCAAACGTCTTGAAGTATGGGAACCGGTTGAAAGACCAACAGGAGTCTACGTCATTGGTCTAAAATGGATTTGGAAAACAAATTGATGTGAAGGAACGTTATCCGAAACAAGTCACGCCCGGTGGCTAAGGGTTATCGCCGGGAAGAGGGATTAGACTTTGAAGAATCTTTTGCCCGCTGCTCGCTTGAGGTCGTTCGATATTTCTAGCGCTCGCAGCTCATATGAATATAACGGTCATCGATGGATGTCAAACCGCTTCTCAATGGACAACTTAAAGAAACGGTTTATGTCACCAACCGATGGATTCGTTGATCCCGAAGCCAATCATGTCTACAACCTAACAAAGCTCAGATGGTCTCAAACAAGCTCCTCGGGCATGGTACGATAAGCTATCATCTTTCCTCATTGTCAATAATTTCACCAAAGGTTCGGTTGACCCAACTCTTTTTATACAATATCACGGGAACATATCTTAATTGTTCAAATTTACGTGGATGACATCATTTTTGGGTCTACACATAAAAGTTTTCAATCGCTTTTGCAAAACTAATGAAGAAAATTTTGAAATGTCCATGATGGGTGAACTTACATTCTTTCTAGGACTGCAAGTTCATCAATCACCCCGTGGTATTTTCTTGAGTCACTCCAAATATGCCCTTGAATTGTTAAACAAATTTGGAATGAAAACCTGTGACACCTATGCCACACCAATGGCTCATACCAAGAAGTTAGACGCTGATTTACATGGGAAATTGGTGGACCCTACAAAATACCGTAGTATTATTGGGTCTCATGTATCTAACAGCTAGCGCACTGATATTGTTCTTTGCCGTATCTATGCTCCGCTATCGGCCATGACCAATCGAAACCCACCTCTCGAGGCTAAAAGAATCCTCCGATACATAAAGGAACCATTAACTTGGGGATCCGTATCCGGCGATTCGTTTTGAACTAATCTTTTCAGACGCCGACCACGCAGGATGCTTAGACTCACGGAAAAGTACTTCAGGAGCTTTACAATTTCTTGGTGATAAACCGTGTTGGCAATCAAGAAGTGATTGTACATCACCGCATCAACCGGGTAATATGTAGCCATGTCACCATGTTGTGCTCAAGTCATATGGATGAGAACACAACTCAAAGACTATGGTTACGTGATTTGATGTAATCCCGATGTATTGCGACAATCGAGTGCCATTGCAATCTCGCAACTCGCCAAAGACTGAAATCAAAGCACATCGATCTTCGATATCATTTCATCAAGGACCACGTGGTAATCGTTGAATTATATTTTGGGTATGTAATACCAATTGGCGATCTTCTCACCAAAGCCTTGCCTCCCGCTAGGTTTAATGAGTTGGTCCACCGATTGGTATGAGGTGTTTGACTCAAGAGGAATTGATGATCTCCTAAAATGCTTAAAACCTCGCCAAACACCAAATTCTTCTTGTAAATAATTTTTCAAAACAAAATACAAAATTATAAACCCGATAAAACAACAAAAAAAATATTCTTCTAATCTAATTTTCTTTCAACATGGCAAGTACATTTTTTCCATCAACACTTTAATCTTTCAAAATTCAGTATTTTTCCGATCAAGTGTTGAGGGGAGAAAATAATCTTTAACTGCTTCAAAACATTCTGTACTTGCATGTTATCATATCCTGTTGATTTTTTTACAAATGGTGGTACATTTTCTCGGTTCAAAGACACCTCTGACTTAAATTAATAACCTTTCATTATTTTCTCAAGTCGAGGGGGAGTGTCGTCAAATTTCTTTCCTAAAATCTTCGTTTGGTAACCAAAATGGAAGTTAAAATGGCTTTGGTTTGAAAAGGGAAAAGGTGGAGGGACCAAAATGTCAAAAAGGTTAAAGTTATTTTAATAAAACACCCCCCCACCTACTTTCACTTCTCATTTATTACAAAAACCTAAAACCATCCTACGCATAAAATTCACTCAAGAAAACCGTTTTTGATCATCATTTTGTAAGTGTTTTGTGATCTTAACATGTTTTAACATAAGGTTTTGAATTTCATTCAAATCCAACGGCTAAAACGCTTATCTATGGTGATTATGTGTTCTTGCTATGCAGATGAACACACAATCAACATGTGTGTGTTTGTGGTTAATGGTGTCAAAACGCTCAAAATACATCAATGATACCATTTTACCATCAAACCACCCTAAACACTAATTGATGATTTTGAAAATTAGGTTTATGAGTCGAATTGGGTATTTTCAAATGTGAAGTGTTTTGGTCAAAAAGATTGTTGTGTTATGCTCTTGTATGATGAATTGATGATTTTGCCTATAACCACCCGAAACACTAATTGATTAACAATTTGAAATTAGGGTTTAAGGTTCTTAAGATTGGGTATTTTGATTCACCAAATTAAGTGTTAAACTTGGTCATTATGCTCACAACATCTAAGATATACCGTAAAACTTTGGTGCATATTCCATGGCTAGATCTCATACGAGATTTAGGGTTTAGACTACTGTATGCGCTTCTACGCATAATCGTTTAAACTGTCCAAATGTGTTTTGATCAAAATGAATGTTATGTGTTTAACATTGATGATATGATGCTTTATTTCATGCTTGCAACACTAAATATTCAGAATCAATTTACCACGCGATAAGGATCACCTTACAGAGCTTGTTATGCGTGAAGATTCTTCACGTAGCTTCACGCATAAGGTTCTACATATGGGACTACGCAGATCCGGTGAAGGATATGCGAACAAGGACTCTACGCATAAGGTCAACTCTACGGTAGCCTTACGCGTAAGGTTAATATATGCCTACGCATAAGCTCTACGCATAAGGTCTTTTCCTACGCTGCAACACTTCTTACGCGTAGTTAAGATCTACGCCGAAGTTTACGCCACGCATATATCATTCCCGCTTCACGATAACTTTACCAATCCTACGCATAAGCCGAGATCATACCTTCATTATGAATTGTTACGTGTACAAACTTGTAAATAAACTAATCATATCATCACGAATCCTAAAATGTCACTAATAAACTGAAATCGCTTGATATGTTGTGAACAATAAGTGATAAAATAAACTTTAAAACTTAAAGTTAACTAACTCACTAAACATTTCACGACGTCATTGGACTATTGAATATACAAGTGACTTAGGACTCAGAATAATCATTGACACTGCATATTCAATAATTCAGATATGCACCTTCTCGAATGTTGACTAACATGATTACATGAACACTTGATCTATCATGGCTATAATAATGAATATATCTCGTTGATTGACACCTCACTGCTTCCAACCCTTGTTTTATTGCTATTGACATTCTCAGGACTCATCCAGATCGTAACATGCTTCACACTCTCAATCGCTCTCAGATCTACATCCAACAGCTTCGAACACTATGGAAAGGGTCAGGACAAATCACGACGGGTGACTCAATCACAAACAAGTCACCATTACACTGCAGCTTAAGGGCGGTTCTCCTAATTTCTATGTCGATCCAACCAAACTATATGCCACACCGCCAAGAGCTCACTCTCCATTCTTAATCAATATCTATGACGAGGCTAAGGAGTAATCACCAAGCATTCTCAATGAGCTTAAGAGTATTCCTCAACCCTCGAGAACTCTCTACATGATCATCACCAAGTTCTGCTTCGGTCGTGACAAATATGAGCACCCAAGCTCATGGAACTGCAAATATTCTGCGCATTGGTCAACAAGAAACACATCGCTATCGAAGCTCTGATTTGGGATGACATGATGTCATTTCTCAACAAACTTGGCTCAAAGATTCCCTACATCGGATATACTAAATTGTTGATCCGAGAGCACTGGACTTCATCCCGACATTCCCAAGAGGCTCAATGACCCCAACAATCACGACATGTTGACGGAACCCATTCTATCTGGTAGAATCAAGGAAACGTCTACAAAGAAACAAGGTGTCGGTTACCGCATTTCCTTCTAATCAAGATGTCGAAAGCTCGAACGCATAAAAGGTATCCGGAAGCAAGACAAGGCAAAGTTGGTCATCTCGACGAAAAATCTTCGAACACTGTAAGGAGAACCAAAAGAGGAAGTGCAGGAAGTACGGCAATCGGTGAGTCAAAGGAAGTTCCCCAAGAGGAACCCTCCTTCAAAGAGGATTGTTCCATCTAAGGAAGCCGCTCCCATCCCAATTCCCAAACCCGAACCGCAAAGAAAGCTTGTGGATCTAAAGCTCGAAGGTATCTATAATGATGAAGAGATTACCTCTCAACTGCAATCCGATCCCTCCTCCAAAGCAGCCTAAACCTACAAGTCCAATAGCCGAACATGGAAAAGGAAAGACTCTCGACTTGAGTCTCATGATGAAAGCTCAAGAAGAAGAAGAGCAACCGGATCAATCCTACAGAAGAAGTTTAAATTAGTTAGACAAATTCAAAAGTCAAGAATTTGCAAAGATCAAATGGGTGGCCCCGGAGGATCGAGTGGTGTTGTCCACTCTTCACCGTGTCCCGATGCGGTTAATCAACCCGAAAGGATCCGTGCCACCACTCTTGTGCAACAACAAACGCTTGTGAACGAGTCCACTGATCTTAACATTGAGGAACCGTAAAAGAATAAGATCGAGAAAGAGAAACCGATGAAGAAGCTAAGGAACGTGACGGAAGAAAAGGCTAAACCGACATGATGACTAAGAAGATTATGATGACTTTCTTCTCAAGAAATTAACTCGCTCCAAGGAGGATACTTCACCTCCAAAGGACCCCGAATCTCCCATGTGTCCCTCATCATTCTTCATCTCACCTCATCACCACCACCATCAAAAAGATCAACAAAATCATCATCCAAATTGCGGAAGAAACCACCTCGATCTTGGATTTCTCAAGCTCATAAACGGATTCACAAAGCCGTCAAACAAGTCGAAAAGAAAACGTGCTCTACAAAAGCTAAATTTCTTTGCCGATCACATACAAAGATATGTAATGACGAGCATGACAAGATGGAGAAAGAAAGGAATTTGTTCGGTTCATGAAGAGTCATCGAAGAGGAACCGAACGAAATGATCGGTTACACTAACAAGTACCTTCGTGATATCGCTCCTAAAGTCCAAAAGAACCGAAAAAGAAAGCAAGAGATCATACTCACAAGTTTCTTCGACACCGTCCCCGGTGACTAGAGAAATATTTTCCGGATAACTCACCCCTAACATCGTAGCATTGGTTAAAAATACAATGGCCAAAGAAGCCGATCTCTCGACCGAAGTTAATCGCTAAACTTGTGATACAAATGTCAAAGCGATCCGAACGCTTACTTCGATGAAGCTAAATTTTTCAAAATCTACTTGATTTTCAACTCGATCATCATGCAAGGAGTCACCGATCAACCCAAAACGACCAAGAGATGACGATGATAAGGATAAGGATTCTCGGACCTAAACGCCAAGCAACCGTAAATCTACCCTATGCCACCTCCACCACTAACTTCTTCTCAACAAAGTCTCCTCCACTCCTAGCTCTTCATCGATAAACCTCGGACGATTCCGAAGTTACCACCCCTCACTCATAAAATGTGTGATTACTTTGAGTATACGGTGGT
>OU343217.1:276152771-276258871 GCA_910596185.1 Chrysanthemum makinoi
GTGTCATTCCGACAATTTGCCTTCAGATACCTAAAAGTGAAAAGGAGCGATATATTAAGTAATACTTGAATACAAAAGTGATCAAATAAGGGCTTAAACGACCCCTCAAAAAGGTACATTTTAAAACCATATCAATCGCACATAAGCTCGAATGGTAGTGACCAATTAGGTGAAACCATGATCGGAGCACTAGTCAGTTGAGATTTCAATGTTTCAAAGGCTTTTATGCAATCGGCATTAAAGTGAAAACGAATCCTTCTCAAGAAGTTTTGTCATCGGACGAGATATTTTTGACAAATCTTTGATAAATGTGGTAAGCAGAGCATGTCCTAAAAAACTTCTAACGGCTTTAACGTTAGTTGGTTGTGGAAGTTTCGTGATAACGTCAATTTTTTTTTATCTACTTCCATGCCCGCACTGGAAATTTTGTGTCCACGCACAATTCCTTCGGTCACCATAAAGTGACATTTTTCCAAGTTAAGGACAAGATGTGCAGCTCCGCATCTTTCGAGCATTTTATCAAGGTTGGAAAGACAAGCTTCAAATGAGTTTCCGAAGACTGAAAAGTCATCCATGAAAACTTCCATGGAGGTTTCAAGCATGTCTTGTAATATGGCTATCATACACCTTTGAAAAGTTGCAGGTGCATTACACAGACCAAAAGGCATATGCCAATATGCGTAGGTTCCAAAAGGGCAAGTGAAGGTGGTCTTTTCTTGATCATTAGGATCGATTGGAATTTGAAAGTATCATGAAAATCCATCGAGGAAACAAAATAATTTATTCCCTGCTCGTCTTTCAAGCATTTGATCCATGAACGGGAGTGGAAAATGATCTTTCCTGGTGGCTTTGTTTAATTTACGATAGTCAATACAAACGCCAACCGTGATAGTTCGTGAGGAACTAGTTCATTCCATTCGTTAGTCACAACCGTCATTCCTCTTTTCTTGGGGACACAGTGAACGGACTCACCCAGGACTATCCTCGATCGGGTAAATGATACCACGTCGAGAAGTTTGATGATTTCCTTTTGACAACTTCTTTCATATTGGGATTGAAAGACGTTGACGTTCCACAATGAGGTTTAATCCCATCTTTGAAATTGATTTTATGTTTGCGAAAATTGGGACTAATTCCCGGGATATCGGATGTTTTCCAAGCGAAGCTTGTTTATGATTTTAGGACGAAACTAAACTTTGTTTCTCCTTTTCCTCAGTAATGAAGATATGACTCTGTAAAGTAAGTTTTTCTCCAGGTAAGCATATTCAAGATGATCAGGGAAAGGTTTGAGCACGAGATCTGTTGGTGGTTCTTCAAGAGAAGATTTTATTCTCATCTCTTCATCAAAATTTATTTCTTCAAAATTTTCTTCCTCCGTTTCTTCCTCCTCTGTGTTATCTCCTTCGAATTCTACTTTCATAAAATCAACAAACTCTTTATCAAAGTTTGTTTCGTTGATTTTTTTGGAACTAGTCATGAATGGATCAGATTCGTTAAGTAATGCATCTAATTCTTCGTCGGTGACTTCATCGATAACATCGATGTTGAAACAAGTGTCATCACTGGAATGTGGATAGCGCATTGCTTTATCGATTAGAAAGGTTATTCGATCTTCTCCAACTCCAAGGTTGAGTTCTTTTCCATTTACTTTGATGATTGCATCAGCGGTATTTAGGAAAGGTCTTCCTAAGATGAGTGGGACTTTACTATCTTCTTCCATCTCCAGGATTACAAAGTCCACGGAAAAAATGAATTTACCAACTTGAACGAGCATATTCTCAGCAATTTTGACATGATATTGATAAGAATGATTTGCTAATCGAATGCTCATCTTTGTCGGGTTAAGGCTATTATTGGATAATTTGGAATACAGAGAATAAGGCATCAAATTGATACTTGCGCCAAGGTCGGCTAAAGCATCGCATTGAATATTATTCCCGAAAGTGCATGGAATAAGAAAGCTCCCAGGATCTCCGAGATTTGGCGGAATTTTGTTTTGAATGATCGCTGAGCATTCTTCGTTATGGAAGGTAGCTGATATTTACTCTAGCTTGCTCTTGTTGTTTAGAAGTTCTTTCAAGAATTTCCCGTAATTGGGCATTCTAGCTAAGACATCAATGAGGGGAACTTTGAGTCTAACCTCTTTGATTATTTCAATGAACTTCTTATATTGTTCTTCCATTTTTTTCTTTCTTAAGGCGTTGAGGATATGAAATTTTTGGTGTGTACGCCTTGACAAATGGAATGGTTTTCTTTTGGTGGTTTGGTGTTGGGTTGGTTTCCTCACTTCATCCCTCACTATCTTGGGTGATAGGAGTATTTTCATTTGGATTTGGTGGTGGATCGTCGCGAGACCACTTCTTGTGAAGACATCATTGATATGCTCATTTCTTGTTTGTGGTGGACGGTACGTTTTATCGTTTGATGGTTTTGGATTGGATTAGGTGTTACTTGGTAACAAACCAGATGGTCGAGAGGAATGTTGGTCAGAAAATCTACCAAATTTGTTTTCAAGATCTTTCATAGATGCTTGATGATTTTTGTAGGACCTTAAAAACATGTAATTTATGTGGTTCGGGAGGTCTTGGTTGATCAAACATGATGATATGAATCATGTTTCTAGTGAGAGAAAGTAGAGAGAGGGTAGAGAAAACAAGATGAGTTTATTGATAAATGAAATAATACACTAACCTCATGAATTCCCACACCCCTCATAGAGAGTCATGAGGGGTATTTATAGGCTCTAAACATTATAACTTTGCCACTTAAAAGATACTAGTCCCTGCGGGCAAAGTATGCAACGAATCTAGTCCAATGTCAGTTTATCCCCCCCCCCCTCTTTCACACCTCATCAAATCGCAGTCATCAATCTACCAAAACTATTCTCAGTTACATATCCATTAATCATGAAATCATCCCAACATATACCAATCTCAGTTACAAAAACCGAACGGCTTGATGTCCTTTTATAATTTTCATACGAATCAAGATGTTGTCTTCAAGATCCGATGGGTCTCAGGTAGGTTTATGTGATGATTTATTCGATTTCCATTTTAAACGAACCAAAGAGTAATTATAACATAATTGTTATCAATTATTCTTTATTGTTTTCGGATAGTAACACGAAGGTTTGCCTTCAAAAGGATCAATGATGATGATTGTTCAATTAAAACAATCTTTAAAAGATTGCAAAAAAAATTGAAACAAATCAGAGATCATTCTTGTTATTTCTTTTTGAGTCTTGAAAGTGCTAGAGGAGATGGAGGATAAGTTAGGTTAGTTTAGATTGGATGTTGAAGAGGATTAATAATTTAAGTCGGATTTGTTTTTATTCTTTGGCATCTCGATTTTGTTTTCATTATACCATGGACTGATGATGGTTAAAGAAACCTGAGGTCGCATATGAGATTTGGTATTCGGTAATTTTGTTGGGTCAACAAATCGCACAGCCTTGTTGTTTGGTCAACAAACCGCATAAGGTTTTCTCAAATCGCATTGATATTCAAAGCGAGTTGGTCAAAACACAACTCTTTAACAAACCGCAGCGATTTCTCAAATCTCACAAAAGTTTTGACAAAACGCATATAGCGATTGGTCATAACCAAATCGCATAGAGAATCAAACCGCAAAGTTTTTTGTCAAATCGCATAATCTGTACTATCCTTAAAAAATGGGATTTGGTATTATTATTTCTTCAAACCGCAGGCAAGAAATAGTCCAACTCGCAGTCAAGAAACTACCCATATCTGACTCTTTAAGCATTAAACCCAGAAACTGCATAACATACCCTGTTTGACCACTTAGATTTACTATGTTTACCACAAAAAAATTCACGGTAGGTACAAAAATCACTACGAAAATGATAGTACAACAATCTGTTTTGGACAGAAATGACACAAGAGCAGATATTGTAACATCTTGAATGGACAATATGACGTTTTTGACCAGGATACAAAATACTTGAAGAAACTGTTTTAATAATTAAAGGTAGAAAAAAAAATTCCGAACATGAAAAATGTATGAAAACAGTTTCAACAAATAGATTCGAACCACAAAAATCACAAAACACAAACAACCTGGCTCCTTATACCAATTGTAGGACCTTAAAAACATGTAATTTATGTGGTTCGGGAGGTCTTGGTTGATCAAACATGATGATATGAATCATGTTTCTAGTGAGAGAAAGTAGAGAAAGGGTGAAGAAAACAAGATGAGTTTATTGATAAATGAAACAATACACAAACCTCATGAATTCCCACACCCCTCATGGAGAGTCATGAGGGGTATTTATAGGCTCTAAACATTACAACTTTGCCACTTAAACGATACTAGTCACTGCGGGCAAAGTATGCTACGAATCTAGTCCAATTCACTAGTGTGACGTTATCTTTATAGAAAAACGAGGCTAACAAATTTTCTGTCCCTGCTCAACTTTAGCTTTGAGATTGAAAAACTGATTTTTGATGAAATCATTCATAGATTTTTGAGCAGTCACGAATTCTCTCATGGTTTTTTCGAATTCGGATTCTTCCATCTTTTGTCGAGTTTTGTGGGGCGGATTGTCGGTTCGGGGTTGAGAATCACGATTGTTATCCCTTGGTTGGCGATCTTGCCAATTTCCAAATTTCTCCGTATAATAATTACCACGATATCCTCATCGGTATCCTCCTTGGACATAATCGCTTCCACCTTCGTAGGTCCACCCATGGGTTTATCGTCGCACTCAGAGATGGGTGATTTCCTCCACAATTGTTGCATCCATCTCTCATTTCCTTCATTTCTCCTTTGATATCTTTGTATTGCGAGTCGATTTTTGAGGTTAAGGCTTCCATTTTCTCCATGAGTTTCGAGGTATCGGATTTTTCGACAAAAGAAACGGTTTTTCGAAGGGGCTTGGATTTTGAATCTTTAGACCAATTGAGTTAATTGGTGTGCAATGTTAGGAGTCTTATAGAGAAAAATTCCTCCGGCATCAAGGATACCTTGAGAGATTTCATCTAGTCCATGGTAAAAGATTTGGATAATGGTTCCTTTGTATAATCCATGTCCATGACAACTACTGAGAATCTTTCATCCGGAAAGCTTCGACAAGTGATTCGTTGGGGTTTTGTGTTAAAGAACGAATTTCTCCCATTAATCGATCAAACATGGCAGGTGGAAAGAATCGGTTTACAAAGGCTTGCCTCATCTCCTCCCAATTATTGATAATTCCTAGGGTCAATTCATTGTACCATTCTTTTGCATCTCCGGCGAGTGATGATGGAAAAAGTTTAAGTTTGATGGCATTGACATCGGTGTCACCATACCGGAACATGCCGCAAATTTCGATGAATTCTGAAATGTGCTTATGCGGATCGGCCCGTGCACGGCCATCGAATTGGTGGTTTTTGATGATAGAAAGATGATGACCCTTCACGGTGAAGTTGTCACCAAGGTTGACAAAGAAATAGCACTCCCAGGGGTTGGTGCTATGGCTCGGTTGGTTCCCCACATGGGTTGATCGTCCGCCATGGGAAAAGGTAGATTGGTGAAAGGGTTGTAAACGACTTTGGCTTCTACAAGGTTATCAAATGGTGGGTTTGGTACTCTAGGTACACGACTTTCCAAGGGTATAAAAGGTGTTCTTCTTCTTTGTCGGATCAAACGTTCTGGGTTGGTAAGAGGTGAGATTGGTTCTATTCCATACGCGAGTGTTCATACAATGACCTAGATAATCCATGCAATATCTAAACACGGATAAACAAAAAAAAGATTTCCGGAAGACGAGTAACCGGATCGGTTCGCGGAGCCGATCGGTTGGATCAAATTGGTTATGGATTTTGGCGCCTTGCATCGGTTGTGAAGATGACCGATCGGTTAGAGCTTTTGAATTATTTTTTTTTAGAAATTGATCGACTGACGTGGATTCAAAACTTGCTGAAACACAATAAAATCCCCGGCAACGGCGCCAAAAACTTGATGTGCTACGTGTGTACAAGTTTTTAAATTTATAAAAGACGATTTACCAATTTTACCAATAATACATACGAGCAAGTTCACTCGTCCGTTATAGCAAGATTTAGAAGGTAAGTCGGGATCGTTCGCAGGGATTTGAGTGAATCTGATTAACAAGTCTAAATCAACTAAGGCAATCCAAAAGCAAATTACAATAAGAATAGATATAATGAAATTCAGATGATTAAAAACTACACTTGCTTAAACTAGTTTCTTATCCTTGATTAGTATGATTGTGTTAACCTCTTAACATGTTGGTTATGATAATTAGTTGGTGTACTAATCTAATGTTCTTACAAGTTAAACCTTCGTCAAGATTTTAGTTCATAAAAACAAGCATTAAGTTTAACGAATCAATTCAAGAACAATTCAAGTTTCATAAGTTTAATTTCACAAACTTAAACAAAAAAACATCCATTTACCTTATCAAATTTGCTTAAGAAATGGTCAATACAAAAGGTAACCGATTATAGACAAAAAGTTACAACTGATTGTAAACAACTAATCTTACCACCTTTTAGTTGTTTCCAATCAATCCAACTTGATAATCAAAAAGCGTTCTTATTACAATCACACTTTAGTTTCTTTGTTTAATCAAGAATAATGGGTCAAAACAATCATCCATAGACAAAATGATTATAACTAGTTGAATAACAATAAGTTCTTTCGACCTCTACGATTACTATCAACTAGTCAAACTTGATTAACAAATGTCACTATGAAACTTTAGCACAATTGGATCTTAGAATCAACTTGAAATTGAATTAAAACATGTTAACACAATCAAAACTAATCACATGATAATCAACATCATTTAACCAAGTGTATAAAGAAACTAGCCACTCATAGCAAACATAAACATAAACTCAGAACTTTGAACATTAGGAAACATGATTAAGTGTGACAACTCGTATTTTCAGGTCATACTTCAAAACATTATTCATGCTTCATCATTTATCGTTTATCGTAAACTAGGTTTACGAGTATCAAATTCACGTAACCGTAATGGTTTGGCTGTGAATTCATGATCATATCATCGAGGTCATTTCATATAGACTAAGTTTAGTCTACATTTCATTAACATCATTGTCATCATATTAATTCATGCATGGTTTTGCATTTTTCATTAAACGTATAATTTTCATATTAAATAAACGTTATCGCGTAACTAATTATTTTGAACAATTGATCCGTTACTTCCAAAAATTATCCTGATATATTTTTATACTCATATTAAGTTATAAAAATAATATTATGAGTTTACCTAGTGTTTTAAATTTATTTTGTATATAAATTGTTATATTTATATAATTACGACGTTTTTCTTAAATACTACACGATAATTATTATTTCACTCAAATTTTGCAAGAAATATATTTTTATAATTTTTATGACCTTAATATATTTTATCTTGACCCGTTAAAAGTTATTTTTATTTAACGCTACCCTAAATAATCAAATGTGTATTTAACTTATCACTTATACTCAATTTACTTACATCTAATTACTTGTACATGTTTAAAAGAAAAAAAAAATATCCAAGTGAATGACTAACTCCCCTTGTCGACAAGGGGAGGGTGAGTCATTTGAGGATGAGTCATTTTTTTTGTTTGCTAAATATCTCTTGCAAGTTGAATGTATTATTTCACTTAAACTACATACACATTCAAGATATTATCAAAGATAAAAGCATTTCTTCCTTTATCTCTTGCTAGAACCGGAAATCATCAAAGACCAAGGAGGATCATCATATTTTTTTCAAGACAAAGATTTTATTACACACTAGTATCACTTGTTGTATAGGTTTTGCAATAAAAACCTCAAGTAATTAGGAAAAACCCTTTGTCCTTAAACCTCATCATATTACTTGTAAGCATTCATATTCATGTTGTTATTTCACATTCATTGTTATGGTCATATCATTTTATTTGAGAAACATGCAAGTTATGTGATGTTTATACCACTTTTTAAGGTTTTAAAGTGTTATATATATATAATCCATCCTATAATTACTACTTGTTATATATTATTTTTGGTGATGTCTAGGAACCCATGACACCCTAAGAAGGTGTATGGTAGGATTAGAATAGCTTCGGAGTTGTTTTGAATGGGTTAGAATAGGTTTGGCGCGAGAAAAACTCATTTCGACAAGTTTGCAAAAGGGTCTGTCCTTATTTTCAAAATCTGGAAAATCCGACAGTAGGTAAAAATTTTTGGCCTAGATATTTAGAAAATATATTTTAAAACGAAACCGTGGCCGCTTGAACGGATTAAAACGGAGTTATAACGAAGAAGTTATGAATTTTTCAAGTTGAGCGTCAAAAACTATAAATTCTGGAAATTTCAGCATGAAAATGTCACTCTTTATGAGTCAAAAATGAGTCTTAAGCTTTATAAATTGTGTCGAATTATCAAAAATATATTAGTATACTTTGACACGAATCTAAGGATGTAGAACGTGAAAACGGACTTGATTAAATTACCGCGATAAACCAAGTTGCCGTAACTTTATTCTATTAGTAAAATTAATATATTCTCTATTAAAACATACTACGGCAACTAAAGGACCATGTTGGCGGACGTTTTTAACAATGATGTAGAACTTTTTATAACGTTATGTCTTCTAGTAAAAGTAAGTTCGCCTAGCATATTTTCCAAAATGTCCAACCGTTTGTTGAGCGGAGTTGTAACGAATAACATATAGTCACTCAAACTTTGCCGAAAACCATCCTTAAACAACATTTTGGACAAAAGTACCATACTTAACCTATATTTTTCTCTATGATCGAGACCTCTAGGTTGAAAACTTAAACACTAAAACTTTGAGATAATGATACAAGCTTCCCAAAACCGTTGAGTTCGTTTCCTAACAGTCGACGTGCACCATTTTACGACTAGCTTTAAGAGGCCGTTTTAGTCACTTTCATGGAAATTTCAACGACATTATTTTACGACGAAAAGTTATAATTTCACAATAAATCACTAAATGATTATCGTCGGATATCATTTCAACGCAAATACATGTGAAGTAATTTAAAAATAGTCAAGACGTTAAAAGATTATATTTTCGACGAGAAGTATTGTTTTCAAAAATACATAAGTGGTATAAATATCATCCGAATTGCATGCATAACATTACATCATGACTTATTACATATCATATCATTCATAATAGGTCATTTTCGAGATTCACGCTACATTTCATTGTATCCACTTTTGCCATTTTATCATCATAAACATTGCACCAGGTGAGTCATAGCCCTACTCTTTTTAACTTTTTGAATTACTTTTGGGGGAGATACATGCTCAACTATTTTTATGACATTCATGATATTTGCAACTACATGTTTAACTGAAATGAATGTTTAATCATACGAGATAGCAATATTGTCATATTTAGAATTTCTATACGATTATCATTGAGCTGAATGTCTTGGGATTATTATTGAGCTAAATGTCTTGGGATTATCATTGAGGTGAATGTCTTGGGATTATTATTGAGCTAAATGTCTTGGGAACATCATTGAGCTGAATGTCTTGGGATTATCATTGAACTAAATGTCTTGGTATAATTATGTCAAGTAACTATTGATACATAAGTCATGCACTATTATGTGAATTCATTTGACATCTTGTGATTTAGCATAAAGTATACATATTTTGGCAATGGATTGTAAACACACAGGTTGCAAGTTTTGTATGGGCGGAACTTGTAACTGAGTGGATTTACTGCTTTTGCATAACTTGATTTTGAAAGGCTTTACATTTCAGCAAAACTCTATGAACTCCTCAACCTTTGTGTTGACACTTTTTAGCATGTTTTATCTCAGGTATCTAAGGCATACACTTCATGGCATGCATGTGGACTTATCATAGAGTCACGGTGGCGCTGCTTACTTGGGTTTTATGAACTTTAAAAACATCGTTTGACTTGTACCAAACTTATTTTCCGCACAAAGTAACTTTCATTTGGGACCTATCTTTGTAACTCTGAATGTTTTTATTAAATCAAGCGATGTATTTTTCCAAACGACACTATAGGTCGTTCAATATAACTGTGATTGTGATGCTATGACAGTCAATTCCCAGGAACAAAACAGGTAATTTGGGGGTGTGACATTAAGAATCTTACAATGCTTGGAATAAGATTACAAATGGTGAAGTAATGATTCCCAAAGTATTGGGGTAGTCTCCTTGGGGGTTTGACCTCCAAATGTTGGACTTCTGGAACTCCAAACTTTCCTGAACTTCTTAGAACGAATTTGAGAGCTAAGAGCTTTGTGTTTGATGAGTAGAGAGTTGTATTGAAGTGTGTGTCTCATATGCTCACAAGAGGTCTCTATTTATACTAGTTCTAAGGCCTAGGGTATTAATTGCTGAACTTGGCCTCCAAGGAGTTAGGAAGGTACTAGAATACACCAAGGACCACCTAGAATCGTTTAGATACAATGGGGAAGCTTAATGATGAAGAAATAGCAGAAACGCTACCGAAAACATGTACAATATGAGCGTTATCATACCGTGATATTCAAAAAGGAGAATGAGGGGAAGGAAACTAATAAAGCAAAATGCCACCAGCTCCAAACCATGAAGACGCGGGGGCGTGAAGATTATTATTATTGTGGTTTTTCATAATTGATTATATATGATAATGTTATGACTTTTTTTGGGTAAAAGGGTTTCCCTCGGTAAAATATTATTACTTCAAAAAAACAATTAAGTACAATGGATGTGGGTGAATCCCACACCTCAACCGAAAAAAGGCAAACCAAAAGTGCATACAGTGCTTAAGATCTAACCAAGCATAAGAGATGACATGTCATACTTATGCAAAACAAAATAAAAACAACCTATCTAATCTAACCATGGAGACTAACGTCATAAGAATTAGCAAACTTCAATTGAGCATCGGCTAGACAACAATCATCAAACTCATCCTTATCATAAGGGTTTTGATCATGGGTATCTTCCTTCCATTGCTCCAACAAGCTCCTCATGCCCACATCACTACCACCTTTAGAACCGCCAAAGGCCATAAAATTTGAAGTTTCATTAAAGTCATCAAGAACTTCATCATCATCACTATAAGAGATAATTAGATCACCAACCTTAGAAAATGGATTTCCAACCTTTTTTTCTTCTTTAACCATGTTAGGAGTGCTCTTCGAAATACAATGAGGAGACAAATTGGACGAACTTGGGATACTTGCATAGTTTTCCACATTAGCCTTTTGAATAAGAAGCGGCTTCCCATCATTACCAATAAAATTATGACTTTTACATTAAGTAGTCATTTTGTATGATATTGATAAATTTAGATATATATTTATGTGGTTAGTGTTTGGGAAAAGCTTATCATCCATAGTGGGAAAGTCTACATGGAATTTATAACTTTTCAAACCTTCCTACCTCAAGTTATGGTGATTTTTCTTCAATCAAGTACCAACTATCCAATAGTGATTTATGTCAAGTTCCAAACACACACCGCTTTGGGTCTTTTTAATTAGTTACAAAGAAATAACTGAGTTAACTAACCAACTTTCATGATAGCAAGTATCAAAACCTTTTAACATGATGACAAGTAATATAGAAGTTAGAATAGGAATTTTTCAATGTTTAAATTCTTATTAAAAATGAATCAAAGAATTTTCTATGATTATTTGCAGAATTGTAATCAAAGTTGAATGACAATGATATCCTCACAAACTTAAACATTAACCAAAATAAGTTTTTAAGTAAAAACTATGCTAACACTCTTATAGGACTCAAAGACTTAGTTCTTATGAGGAGTAAATGTTCCTATAAGTGTGTATCCAATAATTGTACGAGATAGCATTTACGTTTTTACAACTTTCTTTTATTTAGGAAAAGTTCGAAGGGATACCCATGGATTAATATCGACATATCAAGCATCTAACTAGTAAAATACACTGCCATCTTACTGCATTAAATGCTTCTATTCTTATAATGTGTCCAATCCTACTATAGGTAAGGGTGTTGGCAATTGTTTTTCCTTTTCTATCAAGTATTGTACTTCTTTGACTTTCTTTTATAAGTACCTTTCACTTATCTTTAGTCTCTCTGAAGATAGGTCCCTGAATGTTTTTACCTAAATTCTATAACCTACTGATTAGATCAGTTTACTCATTCTTTGGGGCAGATCAAAATTTCAGTTTTGTAAACATAACATAGGGCTTGTTTAAGCTTGTTTTCAAGTTCCAAATATTATGTACAATGTCCAAATGTTACGAAATACTTCTTATAACATATAAACTCATAGAGTCCATTAGCTATTACAACAAAAATAAATAAGAACAAAAATATAAACAATAATTTTACAAAGGAAAGATAAAGGAAATTACAACAAGAACACCAAAATCAACCCTTTTAGAAATCAAAAACAAACTAACCCTAGTCTTCAAATCATTAACCCAATCTTATAAACCTTTTAAAACCAAGATTCAAATACCCAAGAACACTTGCAAGAACTTCTTAAGAAAACCCTAGTAAAATCTTCAAATAAGCCTAAGAACACTTGTTTGTAGGAGAAAATAAACCAAAGACTATTAAGGACACTATGAACCTTCATCTTTAAGCATAAAGTTGACAAGGAAAAATTAAAGTGCAATGGTGTTTGGGATTGTTTATGGGACGGTAACAAGACAAGAACCAAAGAGATATATGTGAAGTTATCTTGATTAAATGAAGTGATAAGTGGTGTATATCTTTACTAGTGCATACATGCAAGTAGTGACTATCAAGGTGTCAACACCAAATGCAAGAAGGATCCTCACCAAGATGTATGTCTTGGTGAGTGATTAGAACCGGTCACCTAAAGGGTGAGGTGGTTTAGTGGGTTGTTTTGTTATAATTTTGAGCTTTGATGTGTAGTTTGATCCCAGTAATTGTAAACATAAAGTTTTTAAGACGTGAAACGTAAAGCCGGGTAACGTAAAAAATCCTAACTTATAAAAATGTTAAAACTTATCAACACCACCTATTTTAGTAGTTTAGATGAGTGATGAGTTTAACGGAGTGCTTAAACGTTGTTAAAACCTAAAAATATAGGCTAAATACGCGTAAAACATAAAAGGTACAATGTTTACGTAAAAATTGGAAGATTAAAATATGTACAAAAAGAAAATAAAATGTTTAAAACAAGTAGACTAAACATAGTCTAGAGTTAGTTAAGAGTTAAACGTCGGTGAATGAATTTTATTGATTACACGTAAAAATAAATTTACTTAAAATTAAAATAATAATAAGTAATAGTATGTAATTAAATTATAACATGCAAAGTATGAATTGCTACAGTATATATACATTATAAGTAGTAGAGATATATAAAGATCATTGTTTTAAAGTAAATTAAAGAACTTTTAATTCAACAAAGTCTTTGTGACAAGCAAATATTTAATTTCTATTAGAAATTTCCACAGACAAAAGGAGATGATTTGCATACTCTCTAAATTGATTGACACACTCTAAAATAGAGTGTCTTGACATTTATCCCCTCACAGGGTGAAATTGTGTAAAAGTAATATAAGGATATAAATGTCAAAACACACTAATTTAAAGTGTGCCAATCAATTAAAAGAGTGTACAAATCGCCTCCTATATTTAAATGACCATTTCAACAAGTAGTTAATATGGAAAAGTCATCAGTGCCAACCCAATGATCAAATGAAAGTCTCTATCTAGCCATCAATTCGTCAAAGAGGTAGGATATAATAAATTATGTATAAAAGAAAAGACTATTTATGTCCTACAATATATATGACAAGTTTATGACCCGCTTTTTTCCTTATTCAGCATGTATTTCATTTTTTCTTCATAAAACTAGCGGTGCACGATTGATAACATCAAATAATCCTGAATATTAAGTGTCAATTTTCTCCAATAATGCTCTTATTTTATATCATTTATATGGATTTATGCTAGTTTTCCTGTATTTTACACTTTCAGGTAATTTAAAAGCATTGGAGCTAAAGAGACGCGGATTTGGAGAGTTTATTAAAGATTTATCATAGTATGCTCACTTTAAAGAAATACGGTAACTCTCTCTCACAAGGTAAATTAACTAGCGCGTGACTTCAGAAAACCAACTTTACAGAAGATTACGGCGTAACTTTACCCAAGATTAAAACGTAACCATTTTAGGTCAAATGAGGTTCCACGCCGCTGCTAATTATGCCGTAACCCGTGCTACAACTACGGCGTAACTCCTTCCATAGTTACGCCGTAACCAGATCTGGCCTATAAATACCCCACGATTTCCAGCATTTCAAAGCATCTCATTTCAAACACAACAATCAGATAACGTGAGAAGAAGTCGAAGGCAGATCTAGAGAAGCATACAGAGCTATCTCCAAGGGAGAAATCACTCCCCTACGATAAGCATTAGCTTTTATCTTTTCTTTACTTTCAATTCATGTATTTCGTAACATTAAACGCTGAATTGATTGTTATGGTTAGTATAAGCTAAGCACCTCTTGGTGCTGGCCTAGTTATGATTCCTTAATTGTTTTATTTGCGTTTACATTGCTTCCGTATAATTATTTCTAAGTGTATGCATGCATAGTTTATTGGTAGCCACCCTTGTTTCGGTAGTTTTGAATGGCTGTAGAGGCTAATTGCTTAGGAGATATGACCAACTGACCCTAAGTGAGCAGACTGACATGGGAAGGGTAAGATATGACCAACTAACGACCCTTTCTACTTGTGCGATTTGACCAACTGATCACCTACCGTTTGGATGAACTTAAAAAGTAAGGGGTGAGTGTTTAAGTTGCTAGCGCTCGGGCACTCACTATTATAAAATCTAGCATGTAGCGTTACTTAATGACTTTGCCTAGGATCCAGGAACAACTGGACTTATGAGAGGACACCTGACTTCTCCAGTGGTAACCTTTGCCGATAGGTTAGGACGAAGTGAACAAATGTTGTCCTCTCGACTTTGACCCCACCTGAAGTAATTGGAAGTAATTAGACGTAAACATTACTAGTTAAGATGAGTAACTAGGTTAGCACCACTCTCCTCAATTGATTACAACCCTCGCCTTTATTTGCTTTAGTAGTTAATTAGTTAATTCCTTATTGTATCAATCCGCACACATAGCTCTTAGGACGACCTCGGTTTTACCGATTACAACACTACACATGACTGGGTACACTGCTCGTTAGTGCATTAGGGTAGACCATAGATATAACGAGACTTATAAATATTAAAACCTGGTCAGTAAAACCTGCATCAAGTTTTTGGCGCCGCTGCCGGGGAGTTATATTTGGATTTCTATTTAGTCTTTCATTTTTTTTTAAATTTTTCTCAATTTTCACGATCTCTTTTCGAGTTTCAGGTACCTTGGAAGTTGTTAACATCGATGACCTCAATCTTAAGGAATATTTGGCGTTGACAAGAGAAGAACACGGGTCGGGGCTCGTAAGACCGGCAATTGGAGCGGATATCGATTTCGAGATAAAACCAGAGTTCATGAGGGAATTAAGAGCAAGCCCTTTTTCTGGAAATACCTCGGAAGATGCTTACGAACACATCGAAAACGTTGAATATATCACCAGCCTGTTCAATACACCTGGAGTTTCAAAGGATTCAGTTATGCTCAGAATTTTTCCTATCACTCTTACGGGAGCACCTAAAAGATGGGTTAATAGATTACCAGCTGGAACTATTAATACGTGGGCCCTTCTTAAAAAAATACTTCATTCAACGATATTGTCCACCATCTTAAATATCAAGACAACTCACGAACATACACAATTTTAAACAAGATGACAGTGAAACATTGTATCAAGCCTAGGAAAGATACAATGATCTCCTCTACAAATGTCCTACGCATGATCTAAACAACCAGTAAAAAGTCAACACCTTTTACAAAGGAATAAATGTGACTACAAGACAAATGTTGGACTACCAAGGACCAATTCCGAGTATGACTCCTACTCTCTCCATTGAAGTCATTCAAAGACTTGCCGATCACTCTCAAAAATGGCACAATGGAGGAAACAGCCGAAGCCTGGACAGAGGTTCCGTAGACATTGCCGCCATCACGAGCAAATTGAAAAACCTTGGAAGAGATATGAAGAAGCTATAGGAAAATGTGCATGATATTCGAATGGGATGCGATACAGGTAGAGAAGGGCACTTGACCAGAGATTGCCCTACAAAAGATATAAGCCCCCAGATTAAAAAGGTTATGTATGGAGAAGGAAAACCCTTCCATCAAGGATATGATAAGAATTCTTTCAAAACAAAAAATTCTTCACTCAAGGAATCAATAAATAAGTATCTGGAAGAAGATAATGATCGACAGGCCAGCAGGGACGCCGTGTTCAAAAAATTTCAAGAAACAAGAACCACCCTCCTTGCTCGCCATGAAGATCTTGAAGACAACAAAGAGGAACCTGGAATAAAAAGAAATGAAATTAATCAAGACAGTTCATGTGATGATAGTTTCTGTAAAGCCATACTTTCCAGCAACGGAAAACCTCTATATACCCCTTTCAGGTACGATGAAGAGGAGCTTTCCGGATTCCAAAAACAAGCTATCATAAAATGTGACAATGCGAGCTTTATGAAAGAAGAACTACATATGGAAATAGAAGTTGTTACAGAAATTGAAGTAAAATTAAACGCCAGATGCTCTGCAGTTATCCTAAATCAAATCCCTCTTAAGGAAAAAGGCCCATGAAGTTTCATTCTCCCTTGCTCTATTAATAATTTACATAATATCAATGCCTTAGCTGACCTAGGGGCCAGTATTAGTATCATGCCATTTTCCATGTGCAAAAGATTAAACCTTGGTCCTATCAAAACCCTTTGTATGACTATTGAAATGGCTGATAGAACGGTAAGTATACCTAGAGGGGTAGTTGAGAATGTGCTTATCAAAATCAATAATTTTACTCTTCCTGTCGACTTTGTTATTTTAGACATGGAAGAAGATCTCGACATCTCATTAATTTTGGGCAGGACCCTTCCGACCATTGCGTCACAAAGATTAATGCTTTCAAAAAAATCATTACATTAAAAATCAACGATAGAAAACTTACCCTGAAGATGGATGACATTGGAAAATGTCACCCTGTCGAAACTGTTTGTGTTATCAAGAAAGGAAAAACAAAGCTGCTCTACCACCATCACACACAAACACCTACTAATGATCATAATATGCGGAGGAAGGAAGTAAAAGAATACGACCATGAAAAAATACATCGCAACCACGCCTCGAAAACAAAGGAAAATGAGTCTGAAGACGTGTGGCACGAAGCTCAGAAAGTTGATTATAAATACTTTCCCAAATTAAAATACGATTGGTGCAAGGCTATCCCAATTGACAACGATAAAGGATATGATCTCTGGGCTTCATGTAACCCTTATGTGGACAACTGCGACGGTGGTCATGACAAAGAAAGAGTAAAAAACAACAAGTACTTATGGTCCTCAACCAATGATAAAGAAATAACATTCGAAGCTTGGGTGCAATCATGTATGGGGAAGTTGGCAAAGATGATAAAATAAAAATATGGACTAATCTTTGCCAGGGTGAAACCTCTGATAATAATCATGAAGCAACAATTAATTCAACCACGGATCACGGGCTCATTGATCGAAAGCATTGGTGTGAAATAATAAGAACCATTGATGGGGATTCTTGGGCCTCTTGTAATCCTTGCGATGACAACTGTAATGGGGGAAGTAATGCAGATAGAGTAGGAGTTGACGAATTTATATGGAATTAACAACGGACAATAGAAGAACCGAGGTATGATGGTCAGATAAATTAAGATTTAACGATTGGATCAAAATCAAATATGGGAAAGTGGACACTTCCACTAAAAATAAAATTTGGAAGGACTGCATGAATGAAGAAAATCCTGAGGAAGAGACTCCTCAAGATACGGGGAACTCATCAAATGATGACAAAGAGGACACAAGAGAAAATTGCAAGTATAGGCACATTAATAACTCTGTTGAACCCAATTTCAACCATGGAATCATGGATCACCAGGAGCCAGAATGTAAAGCAAAGATAACTGGCCTAGAATATGAAGAGTATGAGCAAATGAGATGCAAGCTTCTTGGCATTCAATATAAAAAACCACCACCGATTGTTGCCGAAAAATATGAATTCACTAGGTATCATTTGGGGCCGGACGAAAAATTTTGCAAAGTCCGGAAGATAGGGACTAAAGAGTACCTCCGCACTGCCACAAATGTTGCTTGGGTCAGACACAACTTGATGAAGGACATGGAGGAAGTTGGCCAAAGGCCACCTTAAGGCCCCGAGGCTCTGAGTTTAACTTAAAGACTCATAAATAAAGAAAAGTGCTCTTTCGGGAGACAACCCGAACTATCTCTTTTATTTGTTTTATTTCTTTTCTGTTGGGTTTTGTGTTTTTAACCATTTTTGCAAGAAACAAAGAAAAGTTGCTGCTGCAGCATGCTGATCTAACAAGAGTTACGGCATAACTCATTATCATGGTTACGCCGTAACAGGCCCCTTTTGCAGCAGAACTTCAGAAGCATTACCACTTACGATGTAATCCCATTTCAGAGGTTACGCCGTAGCTACACTTTTGCAGCGTATGCCAAGTTTTTCCTAGTTACGGCGTAACTCCTTCTGGAGTTACGACGTAACTATCCTCTACATTACTTCTTTCATTTTAAACACAATAACCTTGTAAAAGTCTTTTAAATAAACTTTGTGGGTATGTTCCCTATAAGCCCTCACAAGACTACACTCGTCCACTTGGGACACCAAGTGGTTTAAAAGTCTTGTTGCGTGCGCTAAATGCAACCGTGATTCCTACGAAAGTGAGTTAGGTTTATTTTTCATTTTTCATTTTTTTCCTTTTAGAATTATGCTTGTCGATAGTGTGATTTCAGGGATTGAAGTTTGCTCATGGATGCTTATGCGAAGGCACGACTCTGTCGTGGGCCTTTTTTCTTTTTGGAGCAAATTTCAGGTAAGTTCTCGCTCTAATTCTACTTTTCTCTTCACCTTTATTTAACGCTTAGTACAAAATGGACTTTGTACAATTCAAGTGGGGGGACGGGAGTAGAATTGTCTCTTGAACTTTATTTTGCCCTCGTTTTTCTAGTTTATTTTGAAAAATTATGCCATTTTTAAAATTTTGACATATTTTTCTTAACCTAACTAGATTAGACCTTAGCCGAGCACATATAACCCTTGATATATTATGGTGAGATTAGCCTTATCCGTTTCCCAATGTTTAACCCAAATACACCAAATTATGAGTGTCCCGGTAGCTTGTAAACTTTAGAACTTGGCCTTTACATCATTTCGAGACCATAGATGAGGTATGTTGAGTTAGCTCGATGTATTTGGACTTTTCAGTTTAAGAAGGCAGTATTATAGGATTATCACTCAAATAGCCTACCATTGTGTGTCTATCGATTAGTCACCTCGACTTCTCGACCCCCATGTGAACCCTTTTGTTGCACTCACCTTTAGTGCAAGATTTCCATAGATACACCCATCTGAGCCATTCCTTTCATTTTTTTAACTCAATATATTGTTTCGTTACACCTTTACACCCTAGCCTACCCTGTAGTCTTTATTTGTAATTGGGAAGTCATCATTTGCCTAAGTTCAAGGTTCAAGTGGAATGGTTCGGAAATCACGCTTTCGTCAACGACATATCCGTAAAGATCATTGAAGACCCCCCGAATTCTCATTGTTCATGTCAAGTGGGGGGGGGGGGGTGTTATGTTTATGATTAAAAAAAATGTATTTGTTATTCAGTTGATTGTAAAGTGCAATGTCATAAGCACTATGTTATGAGCTTTATATAGATTTAGTATCGAGGAGGCCACCTCGGTCAAATTTGAAGATTGGAGTTGGTAATTGCGCCAACAGTTGGAGAAAATGTAGTGTGCTCATCATGATGTCCTCTAATGGCACATCTACCTAGTTATATCATGATCCGGTTTCTTAACTTCGAAACTTGAACTTTGGGCGGACGGTAAGTGGTGATGACTTAGTTATGGATTTAGACTATTTGCTTTATTTTTATTTTACACCATTTATATATACCATATCTTATCCTACCCTTTAGTCATGAAGCGTGTCTAGGTGATGCAGCGAGCAATATTTGGTGTCTTGGCCATGGATTTGGTCATGTATCATTGATTTTGTCCACTTCGCCGTGACATGTTAGTAATGACGAGTCACCCTTAACCTTTGTTGTGTCTACCCATATTGCCTTCGAGAATTGTTTAGCCCATAACTCTAGTGGTGGAGATTTGTGTTATCTCCAAGCTTATGATAGAATACATGCTATGACTGTGCGATTGAGTGATCACCCCGAAATTGACACTTAGAGTAGTTGAGAGATTTAAGTGTTTCGTTCCCATTTCATGAGGTGTTCGGCTTTGTTTTATTCTAGCATAAGGGATTTGTAAACTTATATTTTCCAGGTAATGGGAGATATCTTTTTAGGAATCTATCTAATAAGGTCTACTTGAGGGCAAGTAGAGTTCAAGTGAGGGGATATTTGATAACATCAAATAATCCTGAATATTAAGTGTCAATTTCCCCCGATAATGCTCGTATTTTATATTATTTATATGGATTTACGCTGGTTTTCTTGTGTTTTACACTTTCAGGTAATTTACGACCATTGGAGCTAAAGAGACGTGGATTTTGAGAGTTTATTAAAGATTTATCATAGTATGCTCACTTTGAGGAAATTACGGTGTAACTCCTCTCTCACATTACGCCGTAACTAAAGCGTGACTCAGAAAACCAACTTTACAGAAGATTACGGCGTAACTCTATCCAAGATTACAACGTAACCATTTTAGGTTAAATGAGGTTCCACGCCGCTGCTAATTACGCCGTAACCCGTGCTACAACTACGGCGTAACCAAGATACGGCGTAACTCCTTCCATAGTTATGCCGTAACCAGCAAATCTAGTGCAAATTATGAAGAATTGTATGTTACGGCGTAACCCTTATATTAGTTACTCCGTAACCAGATCTGGCCTATAAATACCCCACGATTTCCAGCATTTCAAAGCATCCCATTTCACACACAACAATCAGAGAACGTGAGAAGAAGTCGAAAGCAGATCTAGAGGAGCATACGGAGCTATCTCCAAGGGAGAAATCACTCCCCTACGATAAGCATTAGCTTTTATCTTTTCTTTACTTTCAATTCATGTATTTCGTAACATTAAACGCTGAATTGATTGTTATGGTTAATATAAGCGGCTAAGCACCTCTTGGTGCTGGCCTAGTTATGATTCCTTAATTGTTTTGTTTGCGTTTACATTGCTTTCGTATAATTATTTCTAAGTGTATGCATGCATAGTTTATTGGTAGCCACCCTTATTTTGGTAGTTTTGAATGGCGGTAGAGGCTAATTACTTAGGAGATATGACCAACTGACCCTAAGTGAGCAGACTGAGACGGGAAGGGTAAGATAAGACCAACTGACAACCCTTTCTACTTGTGCGATTTGACCAACAGATCACCCACCGTTTGGATGAACTTAAGAAGTAAGGGGTAAGTGTTTAAGTTGCTAGCGTCCGGGCACTCACTATTATAAAATCTAGCATGTAGCGGTACTTAATGACTTTTCCTAGGATCCAGGAACAACTGGACTTATGAGGGGACACCTGACTTCTCTAGTGGTACCCTTTGCCGATAGGTTAGGACGAACTGAAAAAATGTTGTCCTCTCGACTTTGACCCCACCTGAAGTAATTAGAAGTAATTAGACGTAAACATTACTAGTTAGGATGAGTAACTAGGTTAGCACCACTCTCCTCTATTGATCACAACCCTTGCCTTTATTTGCTTTAGTAGTTAATTAGTTAATTCCTTATCATAATCATATTAAAATCTATGACACCTAGACTTAGTATCAATCCGCACACATAGCTCTTGGGACAACCTCGGTTTTACCGATTACTACACTACACACGACCGGGTACACTGCCCGTTAGTGCATTAGGGTAGACCATAGGTATAACGAGTAAATTATAAATATTAAAAGTGGTCAAAAAACATCGATTGATTGGCGGATATCCTGTGACTAAATTTTACGGCGAATAAATCTTATTTTGTTGGGCTGCTAGATTTCAGATTTATGTTTTAAAAAATTAATTAGATTGTATATTGTGATTAAATAGTTGTATATTTTGATTAAGGGATCAATTAAATTGTGTATTAATTGTATGTATTGAATAATGTTTTTTTTAGTTTTATTTGTGCTTCAAATAACTGTAAATTGTGTTTTTTACTTGTATTTGCTTAAGGCTAGATGCAGTAGACTGTCAAAAGTCGGTCGGGTAACAAAAAAAACGAACGACGACCGATATTGAAGTCGGTACGCTGGTCATTACATCGGTCGAGCAACAAAATTTCCAACATCGGTTGGATTTTCAACCGATTTCAAAACTTACTTTTCCAACAAAAATCCTACCGTTTGCAATAAATTTAAAAAAAAATTAAAAAAAAAATAAAAACGTTACCACTTTACATCCTATAAATACCAACCTCAAACACAATTCAACCTCAAACTACTTATCATCTATTTTCACTTCCCCTCAGGTTGCTTCATCTATATTCCAACAAATGTTTTTTCCATGAAGGATTTAGGAGAAGCTGCATACATTCTGGGAATCAAGATCTACCAAGATAGATTAAAGCGGTTAATTGGTTTAAGTCAAAGCGCTTACATTGATAAAATATTGAAGAGATTCAATATGCAAAATTCCAAGAAAGGATATTTGCTGATGAAAGTAAAGCATGGCTTATGTAGCGATATGTGTGCTTCAACACCTGCTGAAGTGGCACGCATGCAGAAAGTTCCTTATGCTTCGGCAGTAGGATCTATTATGTATGTTGTGACATGCACAAGGCCGAATGTGGCGTTCGCCGAGAACATGACCGTCGATATCAACGAATCGGGTGAACTTCAATGGACTGCTGTTAAACATATTTTAAAGTATCTGAGGAATACGAAAGATATGTTCTTAGTGTATGGTGGAAATCCAGACCAGAGCTTGGTGTTCTGAGTTACTGTGATGCGTCTGGCAGTGTGATAAAGATGATACGAAGTCTCAGACGGGTTATGTCTTTGTCATCAATGGAGGAGCATTTGACTGGAAGAACAAGAAGCAGAGTACGATGCGATATCTGCAACGAAGCCGAATACATAGTTTCTTTGAAAGCTGCAATAGAGGCTGTTTGGATTAGGAAATTCATTTCAGGGCTTGGTGTTATGCCTTCAATTGAATCGCCTATTGATATGTATTATGACAATTCTGCTGCAATCATATTTGCCAATGAACCAGGAGTCATGAAGGGCACCAAACATTTTCACACAGATGATAACTTAGCTGATCCTTTCACTAAGGCTTTGGCTAGAGACAAGCTTTTTGGACTTGCCAATGGAATTGGAATTCGTTTAGCTAATAGTTTCGTGCAGAAATGTGATTAGTATTTGGATAAAGGATATTGTAAAACATTTATTATTTTGATGAAATAAAGTTTGGATTATGTTTATTTTCATTTATAATATTGTTGTCATATATTTTCATGTTTAATCCATGAGTAACTAAGTTATTCTAAATTGTCCATTGTCAATTAATGATATGGGAGTATCATTAAACTAAGACAAATCTGAGAGATGTGGTAGAATATACTTGAAAGTATATTGATGAGAATGCATACCAATTTCAGATGATATTCAATGAATTGAATATAGGACTTATACCAACTACATAATTTACTTTGTGGATATTGTTATAAGTAAATTATGAATAGTTATCCTGAGACTTGAGATACCAGATAAGTGTCATGAATGTAGTGCATTTCTGTAGAGCAACTTAACGCTATACATAACTGGTAGTCATAAGGGTTGTTTTCAGAAATGTTGCAAAGTTTGTGGGTTAGTCTCGTAGTCAAGACAGAATTTGTTCCTTCAAATTTAGTTGGAGTTTAATACTGTTAGGCCCCTCGTAGGGTTGACAAGATGTTTGTGCGGCCGCACCCAAAATCTGCCCTAAATATGTTTAGAAGATTTGGTAATCTTGGTCAATCACTTATAACGAGAAACAGAATAGTTTAATAAAGAATGACTTAATTCCATATCTTTATTTAACGTGGTATTAGAAACAAAAGGATAATAATAATGAGAAATCATTAAAAGGTTTTCCAAGAGCCTTACTCGAGTTGTGCTAGATGCATCGAAGTGTTGCTAGACGCTAACCGATGTGATCACTCTATTAAGATATATCCAAGTGGGAGCTGTTGGTTTAATGGATATAAATTAGTAGACGTGAGTTAGGATCGAACTCGAGACCACGAGATTGCACACTTTATGTATGAGAATTAAAGTTAATAATTAAATGTAAATGTTATATTTATTTATTAATTAAACGAAATAATGTAACGGACGTTAAGTAATTAAGTGTAATGGACTAACGGTCGTTAAATGTAATTGGAAAGGACTAGATTGAAAAATAAAGATTGGGAAGGTTTCGGAATCCCTCTTGGGATGTATAACCGATCGGCTAAGGAGGAAACCCAACCCAACCCAAACTCAACTTGTTCATCAAGTTATGTTGAGTATATATACAAGGCTAGGGGTCTTCGTTTTACATCTCTTGTACTCATTAAGCTAAACCTAAAATTTGTTTGTTTGTTTTGTGCTTAAAACCGGTCGACAAGTACACCTATGGTGTTGATCACTTTGATTTTCCAACTCAAGTTATTTGTTTAATTAAAACTATCATTCCTTTAATTCGGTATAGTACGTGTGTACAAGAAAGTGGTACTAACACATTATTGTTAGTATTCTTGGATTGAATTACAAAACGGTAAGGGGTAATTCACATAATCCTATAAACCACAATTAGGGTTCATCCAATTGCTAGTTTTGTGGATTTGATTCTTATTCGGCTAGAATCAAAAAAGGTACGCATATTCTTGTTTATGTTAATTAATTATTCGTTAATCTTTCCTATACGCTTCCGCAAGTATTCTTTGATGTTTTGTGTTTTATTTACTGAATGTCATGATATATAATTCCAACGGTTGGACCACAAGAGGAAGGCAAGAAAGCAATATCCAAGAGGAAGAGCTTTTGAAACCAGTCTTCCTCGTTTTACATATCAAGAGCTAGTCATAGCTACTAATGGGTTCGACGATGTATTGGGAAAAGGTGCTTTTGGGATAGTCTATAAAGGTTCAATAGGGACAAAAATCGTAGCAGTTAAAAAGTTAGACAGGGTGTTCCAAGATGGCGAAAAGGAATTTCAGACCGAGGTTAATGCTATTGCAAGAACTCATCACAAAAATTTGGTGCAGTTGCTTGGCTATTGTAATGATGGTGAGAAGCGGTTGTTGATTTACGAATACATGAGTAATGACACTCTGTCAGTGTTTCTTTTCGGGGACATAAGACCAAGTTGGAAACAGAGGAGTAATATTGTTGTATGTTTTGCGATGTGACTTCAATACCTTCATGAAGAGTGTAGCACCCAAGTCATCCACTGTGACATAAAGCCTCATAATATACTTGTTGATGAGTACTACAATACTAAGATTTGTGACTTTGGATTGGCAAAATTTTTGATGATCAATCAAAGAGGAACATATACCGGCATCAGAGGAACAAAAGGATATGTTGCTCCTGAATGGTTTAGAAACACACCGGTTACAGTAAAGGTTGATGTTTATAGTTTTGGTATCTTGCTACTAGAGATCATTTCCTTCCGAATGAGTTTACATTTAGAGGGTGATGACAAAAACATAGTTGTTTTAACTGATTAGGCATGGGATTGCTATCAAGAAGGTTGATTGGATATGCTTGTTGAGAATGATTTGGAGGCCTTTAGATGACTAAAAGTGATGTGGGCCCAAGTATTAATGAACAGGCTATTATGTTTCTTGAGGCCCAAGATCGTGTGACAAAAGGGGCCTCACTAAAATGGGCATAACTTGGGCTACGGGGCTCCATTTCATGTGAATGACCAGTCAAATCGAAGCATGGAACGAGGAGCATGTTGTGGCAAATGTTTTTCAGGTTATTTGCATTTTAATGTTTTTTTGGGTTTTTTTTTTTACTTTGTATATGCAATAACTTTTGGCCCGTTTGTCTTTTTGGGCCCCTTTTAGTTTTGTAACTTTATTTAAGAGTTCCTTTGTTATGTGGAATAATCAGTTGACAGAAATATCAAAAGTCTATTTTTGGCATTTTTCTTGCTAAGAATCCTAATAGTCAACATTCTATTAAATCAACGATTGTTGGAAGAATCGATCCTGGCATTCGTGTGAATCAACAGGCTTGATTTGTGTTCTCTCGTTATTTAGTCTACATCATTTGGTATCAGAGCTAAAGTTCCTGATCGTTATGCCTCTAAGGAGGAATAGGATTATTAATGACATCTATGAACAAGAATTTGAGCAGCATATTATGGCAACAATGGAGGAGCGAATGGGTCAGTTCATTGATCAATTAACTAATCAGTTGACGGACTTAATCAATCAGAGAAGGCCTCGTAATCGTAATCGTCAGGAAAGTGAAGAAGAACAGTAAAAAAATCCATTCGGTGAGGGTGACGGTTCATCTTTTGATAAACAGCAAGAAAGGCGACCAAGGCAAAATGAAAGGGAGGATAATAGGTGTTGGGAATCTGGACTGAAAGTCAATATTCCTGATTTTGATGGGGATACTTTGAATCTTGAGGGGTTCATTGATTAGCTTGTTGTGGTCGAAGAAGTGTTTGAATTCAAAGAGATTCCTGAAAACAATAAGGTTTCATTGATCGCTACCAGGCTACGTGATAGGGCATCCGCATGGTGGCAGCAATTGAAACTGACACGGGAGAGAGTTGGAAAGCCAAGAGTCACGACTTGAAGGAAGATGAAAAAGTGCATGAGGGCTAAATTTATTCCTCATAATTACCAACGGTTGATGAATCAGCGGTTACAGAATCTGAAACAAGGGGCTAAATCTGTTGAAGATTACACAACCGAATTTTACCAATTAATTGCAAGGAATGATATTCAAGAGACTGACGAACAACTAGTCTCTCGTTACATTGGTGGTTTAAGAGTCTAGATCATGGATTCTGTTAACATATTTGATTCGGTGACACTTTCTGATGCATATCAACGTGCATTATCTTTCAAAAAATAGAAATGATGTTTGGGAGGTTCATCTTATTCAGCTATTACATGAGGTAGTTCTTGTTCGGGTAACGTAACATCACGTTTTGTTCCTAATCAGGTGAGACAGAGTGGTAGCAATGCTGGACCGATTTCTAAAGGGGTTGGAAGTAGTAGCTTGAAGTGTTTTAACTGTGGTAAACTCGGTCACCGACATTTGGAATGTAAAAAGGCAAGGAAAAGGCACTTATTTACTGATCCCAATGGCAATATGTATACGTGGGAAGTTGATGACGTGGCTAATGAGGGTTATGAAGAAGCCCCATTATTTTATGAAGATGCTAGTATGAAGAGGAAGTTGTGAATGGAGATGTGGGGGTAGCTTTGGTGGTAAGGCGCTCTTGCTTAACACCAAAAGCTGTTGACGATGATTGGCTCTGGCATAACATCTTTCGATCGACCTGTACTATCTTGCGTAAGGTGTGCACCTTTGTGGTTAACCCGGGTAGTTGTGATAATTTGATATCTGAAGAGGCATTTCAGAAGTTGGGACTGCACAGAGACCCATTCCAAACCTTAAAAGTTACAGTGGCTTAAGAAAGGTCGTGAGGTAACTATTTCCAAGCGTGTCCTTGTTTTATTTTCTTTTGAGACAACCTATAAAGATAATGTTTGGTGATATGTGGTACCCGTGGATGCTTGACACTTAATACTGGGTAGACCTTGGGAGTATGATCGCAACACAAATCATAATGGGCAAACTAATACTTATAGTTTCCTATTTGATGGTGTGAAGATAACATTGATGCTGAATAAGCCCAAAGAACTAGTCAGCAAGCCCACTGGTACTTTACTAACCCTTTCCCATTTTGAGGACGAGTTGGAGCAGGGAGATGAATTTTTTGTGCTAATAAGTAAGGAAGTGGCTGAAGATAGCAAATTTCCTGAAGCTATGATTCCTTTACTCAAGGAATTTTATGATGTTTTTCCTGATGAGTTTCCTTATGGGTTGCCACCTTTGCATGACATCCAACAACATATTGATTACAGGATGAGTTTGGTAGAGCATGAAGAGTTGCGACAGCAGGTGGAGAAATTGGGTTCTAAGGGTCACGTTCAAGATAGTATGAGCCCTTGTGCTATTCCTTCCCAATTGACTCCGAAGAAGGATGGAACATGGCGTATGTATGTTGATAGTCAAGCCATCAACAAGATTACTGTGAGGTACGGGTTTCCAATCCCTCGCCTTAATGATTTACTTGACTAGATTAGTGGTGCCATTATTTTCACAACGTTAGATTGGAAGAGTGGATATTACCAGATATGTCTTAGATCAGGTGATAAACGGAAGACTACCTTCAAGACTCGTGAAGGGTTGTATGAATGGTTGGTGATGCCTTTTAGTTTATCAAACGCACCTAGTACGTTTATGCGTGTAATGAACCAATTGCTCAGGCCTTTTATTGGGAAGTTTGTGGTTGTTTATTTTTATGATATTCTCATTTATAGTGCTTCTTTCAGTAAGCATCTCATCCATGTGAAGCAGGTCTTGACATTACTTCGCAAGGATAGTTTCTATGCAACCACAAAGAAATGTGCATTCATAACCCCTAAGGTTCTATTCTTGGGGTATGTTATTTCCGGTGATGGAATACAAGTGGATGAGTCTAAGGTAGCAGCTGTTCAGGGGTGGCCAACTCCAACTACCATCACTGAAGTTCGTAGTTTTCATGGGCTTGCTTCTTTTTATAGGTGGTTCATCCCGCATTTTAGTTCCATTATGTCTCCATTGGCATATTGCATGAAGGGAAAGTCATTTGTGTGGACAGAGAAGGCAGAATTGGCTTTTTAGATTATCAAAGAAAAGCTTACTACAACACCAATTCTGGTATTGCCTGACTTTTCTCAAGTTTTTAAGCTTCATACTGATGCCTCAAAGGTTGCAATTGGCAGAGTTCTCAGTCAAGGTGGTTGACATGTTGCCTATTTTATTGAGAAATTGACAGAGCCGAAGCCTATGTACACTACTTATGACTTGGAGTTTTATGCCATTGTCCAAGCTATAAAGCATTGGCGCCATTATCTGTTTCATAAGGAGTTTTTTTTGTTCACTGATCATGATTCTTTAAGGCATATTCGCACTCAAGATAAGATGTCACATAAGCATGGGTGTTGGTTGGCATTTCTTGAGAAGTTTACTTTTGTGGTCAAACACAAGACTGGTGTTTCAAATCGGGTCACTGATTCCTTAAGCAGGAGGAGTAATCTGCTTGTATCTATGAGAGTTCATGTGCTAGGGATGGATGTCATTCGTGAGCAGTTAACCATTGACCCATATTTTTCTGTTGTTCTGCAGGGTGTGCAATCTGGCCAAAAACCAGATTTCCTTCTACATGATGGTTTTCTTTTCAAAAAGAAGCAACTATGTATTCCTAAATCTAGTCTTTGCTTGAAAATTATTAAGGAATTACATGGTGAGGGGCATGTTGGTCGCGATCACACTTTACAGTTGGTGCAAGCTTCTTACTTCTGGCCCTCTATAAGGAAAGAAGTGGAGCATTATGTCAAGAGGTGTCGTATTTGCCAAGTTTCAAAGGGTGCAACTACTAATGCGGGACTCTATATGCCTTTACCTGTCCTTTTGCAGTCATGGGTTGATATCAGCATGGATTTTGTGTTGGGGTTACCTTGTACTCAAAGGGGTAATGACTCAATCTTTGTTGTTGTTGATCATTTCTCTAAGATGGTACACTTTATTGCTTGCAAGAAGACAAAAAATGCCGTTAATGTGTGTTAGGAATTGAAAATTCCATGTTAAAGTGTCGGTCACCCCAATTATGGTCTAGCATATGTTAGCTCGTAGACTTGTCGTTATTTACGTTATTTATTAGTTTATTAGTTAGTTAGTAGCGTAGAATAGTTTAGCGTAACACCGTGGAGAAAGGACGGGTCTTTACCCACTGTATGCCTGATCCACAGTCCGATAGGAGGACGTTGTATTTGTAACTATAAATACCCCTTCCATCCTTGGAAGGAGTGTTGCTTCTTGAATCTAACCTTTCACTTTTTGTAAAGCAACTCTCTTTCAAGAAACATCCTCTCTACTCACTTCATCTCTCTAATGGCTTTCTTATTTAATCACAATCCTAGACCACCCGAATCATCAAATAATATAAATACACGATCCTACAAATGGTACCAGAGCCTAGGTTGTGATGTTTTTGATGATTTGTATGGTTTTTATGCGGTTTTGGTTGTTGCGGTTTGACGCGCTTTATGTGATGTTGTTATGCTGTTTGTATATTGTTTGTTGATGATTGTTTGTATGTGGTAGTTAGAATGTTTTAAGCAAATTTTAAGTTCGAATCTGATAGTCGTGTATGTCTTAAAAACAGTTGGTATCTTGAAGTTGTTAAAAGCTGTTTTGTTGTGAATCTGCTGGTGCTACATTGATAAATCTGGTTTGCTGCTACTATGTTCATACATGCATGTTGGTCTAATTCATACATGCGAGTTGACTGGTCCCATTAAGCGAGTTGACAGTTTTGACTGCAACTTGTCCAGGTTCAATGTTCCTGATAAGAGCTGACTAAGTCAAATGCGAGTTGACGAGGTCAACTGCGAGTTGGTATGGTCAAATGCAAGTTGGTATGGTCAATTGCGAGTTGATATGGTCCATATACGTGTTGTTATATCAAGTCCAGATTCATTTCAAAAGCGAGTTGTGTGAGTTATGTGTTAAGCGACTTGTCATATGCGAGTTGTGAGTTTTTGATTTTTGAGTCAAAAGACTATGCGAGTTATCAATGTTTTGTGACCAGATGTGAGTTGACAGAATGAAGATGAAGAAGATGCGCTTTGTAAGTAATTTATGCGACTTGTTGTTGTTTGAAAAGTGCTAAAGACCATGCGAGTTGTCAATTATGGGATCATGAGTTTGATTTGAACACTTTAACCACACATCAAAATTATTTACATCATTATTACAAAGACCTAGCAACCATTCAAACATCAAGCATTCTCTGTTTAACTCAAACACATCACAAACCTTTCTAATCAAAACCATAACTTTCATTGGATACCATAACAACATCAGACTCGACAAGATAAGATATCATCATTCAAAACTCTATGCTACATCTACTATCAACAATATAGATCTCAGAATCAAATCTCTCGTTCCATTAAAAGTTTTTATCAAACTCTTGGAGGTCAAGCCATACGAAAGATATCCATCCCATCATTGATCTAAGACTCTATAACAATAACTCAAAACTGTAATAGCTAATTAATATACGATCTCTGTTAATTCTTTCATGGTTACTCAATGTTATATTAAGACCATTCAAGGTCTAACAAAAGAAAGAATAATTATCACAGATCGATTTGTGAAGCCAAGCTCCAATCAATATTCGAATGAACATGATAATAAATTATAACAACTATGTTATTTTTCTTTTTCTCAAATTCGTTATATGACATCTGGAAAGAAACAAGTTTCGCAAACATAAATTAATTAACCTACCTTGATGCTTTTGTTTGTTCTCATGGCCATCTCAAAAATGAAACCATCCCTGTGGCTAAGTCGATGCAAGGTTCTACCTCTCAAAAGCCATCCCTGTGGCATCACTTATTGAAACCTTGTCCCCATCTCAAGCCATCTCTGTGGCGAGATATATATGTCATCTCGTAAAGGGTTTGAAGGTATTTATTATTTGGATTGTTGTGATATGACTCAAAGCAGAGATTGGGGCAGATTATTATGAAGAAATATTAAGGCTTGAGAGGTGTATTGTTAAGGTGGTTTTTATGAGAGCGTTTTGAGGGAATGAAAGGATGGGGGCATATTTTTTGATTGTGGTTATTTAGGGTTTGGTGAAGTGTTACTTGTCTGCACACATAGATGAGATATATTAGGGTATGATAATGACTTGGTTTGTGGTGTTATATACCGTGACATTAGTTAGGGTTGAGGTGTTGTATTGGTCATGATATTAGATCAGATGTTGTCATGGGGTTGATGGGCTTAGTCTCAATTCGGGTATGAACTAATTAAATGGGCCGTGGATAACTGAAAATTAGACCTGAAGTGGTACTTTGATCATGGGCTATGAACAGGATTGGGAGACTTTATTCAAAGTGACTAATGTTGGATGATGGAATTTCTTCTCGATGAAAAACCACTATCCGATTTGAACCTAGTATATGAACTTTGGGGCCTGTTTTTTTAAGACTTATCATATTTGGATTTAATTTGGATATTATGGGATTATGGACTAATGGGCTTCTCGAAATTGAGATTTTATGAGACACTGTTCAAATATGAGATGTGATTGGGAGAATTGACAATGTGATTTAACGATGAGATCTGACAATGAGATTTGACGATGATATTTGATGAGAGTTGATGAAATGATGAGACTTGTTGTTAGATTGGTATGATACTTTGATTTTTACACTTTCACGAAAGATTCTATTTCACGGCTTGAATTGTTTATTGAACAAAGTCGACTACGGGGCTGTTTGTTCGGTATTTCTTATTTGGATTTGAGTGTGGTTTTCCGGGCGCGGTTATTTATTTCGTCTTCTTTCTTTATGCTCTTCCGCGAAGATGACTTGTTTGGGCATTTATACAGTGTGAAAAGACTTGGCTATTTAGTTAGTTTTGTGATTCTTTCTCGCTTAACCTACAACGTAACTATCACTTCGGTGTCTCACACAGATGAGAATGTCAAGAGGTTTTGTACATTGGGTACACCGTTTCTTTTTCACGAGGATTAGTACAAGCTTAAGTAACTAATCTGGGGAATTCTACTTCATGATCAAGTTTGGCATATCGGGTTTACTTCACCTTGTTGTCACTGCAATAACCGACAGAATGCGTGAATGATGTGTTTACTAAAGTGCTTATTGGATGGTTGATGATATTGTTGATGTTGGATAATGAACCATTGATGAACCACTGCATGCTCCCCTAAAACAGTTATTCACCGAAACCAAAGTTCTCATAACACATTCAAGCTGACATTGTTTACGGTTTAGTCTTGATTTTGTAAAATCCCGCGAAAGAATCTATTTCTCGGTTTAAATCATATACTTGTAAAATCCCGTAACAATGAAAACATCCCGGTTAAAGTAAAGTGCATTTCCGGATCTATATTACGGTTTATTCTTGGTTTTGTAAAATCCCGCGAAAGAAACTATTTCTCTGTTGAAACCATAAAATTGTAAAATCCCGTAATGATGGAACCATCCTGGAGAAAGGAAAGTGTAATTCTGGATCTTATATGATGCTGGAGCTATGGTTTCTGCTTCAAAGAAGGGATAAAAGGGTGTATTTCATGAATTTGGTGTGTGTTTGGGTTGTCTTCATGGCAGTTTTGGTTATTACAAGGTTTTATGGGGTCATGTGCTATTAACTATGGTCTGGATGAAAACCATTATCACAGTTCACTTAAAACGTCAAAGGAGGCTAGATTTGAGCTTTTAACCAGAAAATGTGACAACGGGGTTAATTCATTATTATTTATTTTAGGTTTAAGTGAAATATCACGGGCGAGTGTACTAAGTATCTGAAGGTATCGAGGATGGTTGGATGAAGATTCTTCATGATCCTTGTTTGAGCTTATTATCAAAAACGAAGACTTGGAAATCTAGTTATTGTTGAGTGACGTTTCCTTTTCTTTTACCACTTGGGAGAATTGGGCTCTTACCACCACAAAATAACTATTACTTTAAGGAGTTACGTTGTAGTGCTCAGTGTCACATTAAATTGTGGATTTTCAAGAGGTGATGTACGTCTAATACTTGATGGTTGGTTGGATGAAGAGTATAGAGTACTTAGAGATTCAATGGAGGATGAACTCTCGGCACCACTCTTTGTTACATATGTGCAAGTTTAAGTCATGAGTTCGGGTTAGTTTACTTCAGGGTCAAATTCATCATATTTGGTTTTCTCCATCAGTTGTTACGACAAAGTGCCTACTGAATGATAATGGGATTGATTACAAGTTTGCCAAGAGAGGTTGAAAAGAAAGAGATTATGACGTTTGAACACAACAGTTCAAGCCTCATACCTCAAAGAAAAGAAAAGTGTACGCTTCAGTGCGCTTTATCTTCTGAAGAAGAGAAATCTTCTCAATTAGGACCATTCTCATCTACATGCATCATGCTTTTTCCTTGCACTTTCAATTATCAAGTGAACTAGACTACCGTTGATTATTTTCTTATTCCACTTGCTCAATTATAATGACGATGGCGACATCATATGCTACCTTTGAGGGGGAGAAGAGTGAATAAACTACATTTGTTAAAGATATTCACTTGTTTAATCAAGAATGGCAACTCCGTATGCAATTCTTGAGGGGGAGAAGAAGTGTGAATTCACTGCATGGTTGATTGATATCTGAGAATAAATGGTCAAACGGCTCCAAACTCATGTAAGAACCGAGCTTCTTCTTATCGGGTCATCTTTACATGGAGTTTCTTCTAAGATCCGTTGGTTGACATCTTCTCACGGACTTATGAGTTTAACGACAAAGTACTTCCAGTTAATGCTTCACGTACACTTCGACGTGATGATTCCAAGCAACCTTCCGTTCTTGATTGATGTGATGGTTTGTTTGGTGTTACCATTTCAAGTGTTCGTTGCGGGCTGATTGTTGGTTTCCTTGATGGACATCTTTCTGTTCTTGTTTGATTGGGAGGGATTTTAGTTAAGGGGATTTGCAAGATGTAAGTTAATTGGGATGCTTTTTTGGTGAAATGAAGATGTCAACTACCTATTCCCCAACTGGACAATCTTGAAGAAGGTCGAGTCTACAGTCTCTTCTACATTTTTTTGCTGCATGTTAGAAGACTTAAGACGAGTTGCATTTAACGATCTAAATACTTCCTCTTATTCCGGGCACTCATCATAAAGATTTTCAGTGTAGGGGAGAGCACTAATTGGGGGAGAGTGATAAGTCAGATTTCATCCCTAATTAGATTTGCTCACGTTATTTTTCAGCAAGTTGATTCTCACAGATACATCTGAGCTAATAATGTTCTTCTCAAAAGATTTCAAGTATTTGGGCTTATAATATGTTGCTGATTCTGAAGTGTCAAAACCAGTAAGGGGGAAGGAGACACACATCTAAAAGCACAACGAGTACACTTGATGAACTTAATTCTTCTAAGTGATTGAAGATATCCCGGAAAGACAAATGCCATGACCGCAGAGAAATTCAGTGCTTGACTCGTGGCTTTTAGTGTTATTATTCCAACTACGTGGGGGAAGTGATGTAAGAGAATGTTTCTGAAGATAAAAGAGGTACACAAGTATGACATATTCAGTGGAGATAAATGTGTAACATGAGGGAGGTGTTATCAGTTATTCTCTCTTTGGGAATGTGTGTACTTAGGGTTCTTGAGCTTGATACACGATCATCGGGGAAGAAAAATGTGAACATGGGGAAGTGTTTTCATTCCCCTCATGATGTGTATTTGGGAGAGCTCTTGGGTATTGGTGTACTTCCGGTTCTTGAGCTTCATACACGATCATCAGGGAAGAAAAATGTGAACATGGGGAGGTGTTTTCATTCCCCTCATGATGTGTATTCGGGAGAGTTCTTGAGCATTATACAAAGAGGCTGACTACATCAATTCAACTACTTGGGGGAAGTGTTCTCTTAACAACTTTTTGGTATGGATTGCTTCAGACTTTAGTGGTTATGAAATTTGAGAAGATTATTTATGAGTGGGATTATACGTTGCTGTCCTTGTTGATGATATAACCTCGAACGATGAATCATGATGATTATTCTTTAAAGGAGCAGCAAGTTCGATGATAATGGTGTGCTTCTTTGTGCACCTGGCTAAGGGAAGCTTGTAAGAAAGCTTTGAATCTGCTCAGCTAAAGGATTTTCGGTTTGGGGGGAAGCTGCCAAAGTCTCACTTTCAGATGGTTCAATTTCTTTCTTCAATACAAGAGCCGTGGAATCTTTGGTGGTGAATGTTTAAGAGATGATGACTTCTATCTTCTACAACGGGGCTGCTCGATATCCTTATCTCGGTACTCGTATCATCATCTTCTTAAACTATATCATCTACTCTATTTGTAAATATTTATCAAAAACCAAATACAAAAATATAAAACCAACAAAAAGAAAATAGAAAATTATAAAACCATAAAAAAAAAAACCCATAAAAAAATCAGAAAATTTCAAAAATACCAAAAATATGTTTTCACATGACATGTCTTCTGGTATCGATAACATCTACGGTCTTAGAAACGTCATTAAATAATGGCACGGGACCATAGATGAAGTTCGAGTAGGAGGTGTAAATATTTCTTTCCAAATCATGTCTCAAAATATGGCTTGCAGTTACTTCAGACTGTAGCCCGTGCTTAAACTATGGTTTGCTATTATTTCAGATAGCAACCCACTCTTCAAGGAAGGAAAGTGCTGCGCTAAAACCAATTTTAAAATATTTCGTGCACTTATCCTAAAACAAAATTAGGAAAGTATGTCGAAGGACTGCTGTTCCTACACAAATATTTTTCCTTCTATAAATTCTTCAGAAAAATATTTGTTGTTTTCAAAAATGGTGGTAAATGAGTTGCTTGTAAATCACTCAGATTCAGAGTTTTCGTAAATATTGAAAACTCAATCAATGACGTCAGCGCTTTTAAACTTTTCAGAAAAATAAGTCATTGATTGAGGGGGAGAATGTTTTCAAATCTATATCATCTAACGGGCTTTCTTAATTATCCTACGTGCTTAACTAAAAATGATATTTGCCTATGTTGAAGGACTAGGAATTTAGGATATGATTGTTAGGATTAGATGATTAGAGTTTGATAAACACATTATTCCCATGTTGTACATGATCTGATTGATAAGTTGAATTGACTGTTATTAGTCGATTGATGTTTGGGTGATGTCGACCACCATATATCTGTTTGTATGTCTACTAACGTATGCAGATATCATGGATTATAAGAATGTTCTCGATCCGGATCCCACAATTGATGATTGGATGCCGAAAGGAAAGGGCAACTGTATCTTGGGTCGACAAATGAAGAAACGGAGCTTAATTTGACTTCTATGGAGAGTTGGCATGAAATGCAACGTAAGAGGTCTCACTGCATCAGCAGATGGTTTTCTTCATCATGAAATGAAGAAACGGAGCTTAATTGGACCTCTATGAAGAGTTGGCATGACAAATGCAACGTCAGAGGTCTCACTGCATCAGCAGACGATTTTCTTCCAGCCCTACAGCAACAACAGAAGCTTCTCAACCACCTAACGTATCTTTGTGCAAGATATTTGTGATGATACCATTTATTTAAAACAATTTTTAAAATAATATTGTTTTGAAAAATGGAAAAATATTGGTTTTGAAAATAAATTGGACTTAATTTTGAAAATCACCGGACTTCATTCTATCAAAACTTAAGTCACTCAATCATCGACTACGGTCATCGATATATGGGGAGAGTGATTTAAAATAAAATATTTTCAATCGATATTTCTTCATAAAAGGTCCGATTGTACAATAATAAGTGGTGATCTAAAGATTTAATGTTATGTCATGGTATGATTTTCTTTAAAACTCAAAGATCTTACAAAATGAAATTTTTTCTGTTCTTGTTTGATTGTGAAATTGTTTTATTTTACTTAAAGATCTCTTAAAAACTATCATACCTGACACTAATAATCTTTAATGTCTATAATTGGTCTTTATCCGTCATTTTTCAAAATTAAATCAAGCCACGTCTTTCCCCAAAATTTTCTAAATAATTTAAATCAATTGAGATCACAAATCTCAAAAGGTTTGAAATTTTTGATCGGGGGAGAGATCGTGATTTAAATCTCAAATCGGTTTTAAAATGGTGATTGTTTCAAAGCACTCCTTCCTTCATGTGCCAAACGATTTTGAATTACATAATGCACATGATTGTGGAGGAGCATTTAACCATAAACCAGAACAACTTTTAAATCAGGCACATATTCTCCCATGTTTTCTAAACCTTATTAAATCACTTGGGATCCAAAATCTCAAAGGGTTTGATATTTTTGATCGGGGGAGAATTTGTGATTTAATAATGAAATTTGATAAATGGTGATCATTTTGATTCAAATGTGCATACTGCTCTCCCATATGTGCTAAACGCTTTCGAATCTCGAAACACATATTGAGGGGGAGCATTTCAAAAAGAAAATAAACTTTCAAGGTACAAAGATTTCTATATTTCAACATAAAGTACCTTGATTGATTTTCTAATGGTTTTCTATATGGCAATATGATCGTGGAAGTACTTCTAAAAGAACTCTTTCCTCTATGTGATAAAATGCTTTCAAATATCCTACGCACATATTCAAGGGGAGAATTTGCCAAAGAAAATAAAATGGCTTTTTCTACGAAAATTGTGATCAAGAATATATTTCAAAGAACTCTTGCCTCCATGTGCTAAAAAATTTAAAAATCATATGCACATGTTGAGGGGGAGCATTTCTAAATGATCAAAACTATTAAGGTACAAAATGCTTTAATCTCGTATCACAAGTACCTTGATTGATTTTCCAAATGATTTTTCAATTGGTTTAAAGGAAGAATGAACTGTACCAAAAGACCGACCATTTTACTTTATGCATTGAGTTATAAGGATGGTGAGGTTAGGTATTAGTTCCCATGATCCGCCAGAACCGGAGGGATCTTCCCAGGGACAATCCACTAGATAGTGTAGAGTCCTTAGGTATGATGAAAAAAGGAGAAAAGTGAGAAATGGGAAGAGTGCGGACTGAGACAGAGCTAGTACTGGAATAAACCCAACAAGATTCTAGTAATGAAGTCTCGGTAAGCACTGAAGGGGTTGAAGAATGAAAAAGAAATGAATGTGAAAAAGGGTGAAAAGAAATAGCCCTCAAATAATTCAACCTTAGGGCAGTAACCGGGTTCAATACATATGCTACTGGTTGTTACCAAGGTAACACTGGTATTGAAGACAAGACGTCATGGACCCAGTGACGCACTGCACTAAACTTCCCAAGCTACTCAAGGTCCTCTTAAAAGGGCTTGTTTCATTCTCACGGGGAACCTACATAATCTATCGACTTTCTCTTAGAGATTGTTGATATTGAAAAAGGAAACCTTCTCCCTAGTCTCCGGCATAGGAAACAATATGTGCACAATTGAGTCTAGAGCCAAGATATCATCCACAATATCTCATTAGGACACAAAAATAATGAAGACTTGCTGTTTCACACAATGTGGAAAGTGAGTATATGTTAAGAGTCCTATGCATTATCCTTGTGGTATTGCCATAACATCCGAGTGATATATTAAATATATTCACGATGAAGATGGAAAGCCTTCTAGAGCCAACATCAAACAAGCTCTTGGTGGGTGACATGTGAGATCTTTTCTAAAGATCAAACTTGTGACAACTGGATAGAAACGATGGGGCGATTCATTCGTGAATCAACCTTGGTCCAGGAAATGAATTGACGAATACTTTTGGAAAAACCTTTCGATGTGCAAATCTTCTTTTCTCTAGCCCATCGAATGTGTATTCATATTTCAAACTCAAAAAGTATCTCTGATTGAAAAAAATACTTTTGGAAAAACCGTTCGATGTGTAAATTTCTTCTTTTCTCTAGCACATCGAATGTGTACTCTTTTCAAATACAAAAAGTATTTATGATTGAAAATTGATCTTTCTCATAAAACCTTCATCGTATAGAAAAACTCTTTCTTCTAAGCAATACGCGATTGTTTTCAAATCAATTTTTCATCAATCAGTGAATCTCAATTCGCTGGTTCACTCACTCCGTGTTGTCTTCTTTGAGACGTTCCGGTTTATGAACAGCTAGAACAGCTAGCGAGAACCCTCAAGGAGATTCTTCAGAATTCTACCTGATCACAGGCAGTACTTGTACTGATCAACGGGGAACCATGGGCCATGTACCTCAATTCAACGAAAGTGATCAAAGACACTTTCGTGTGTTTATTGCTAACTGTTGTTTGCAGGTACATTTGGATGGTTGCAGCTGATCAGAATTGAGAAGTGAATCCAAAGCCGCATGCTCACAGCATCCACACTTAATTGAAGAAATCATGACTTGTGCATATCTACAGAACCTGGCTCTGATATTTTTATACTATGTTTCTGCTACGCCGCTGCAAATATCATGAGCCAGTAAAGCTTCCGCTACTCTGATGAAAAGATGTCATGATCCAGAAAGCGTGAGCATGTCGGTCTGAAAGTCACAACAACACATGATGGCAACACAATAAAGGTTGATCCAGAGATTTACTGTAGCTGATGATCTCAAAGAAAGCTCGAAGATCATCAAAGATGTGGATCAGTTAAAGGCCTCCACTAAAAGTACAAAACTATGCGGACTTTAAAGAATCGCTACTAATGCACAAAGATTGCGGAACTTGAAGAATTGAAGTCTACGAGCTCGACAACTAAAGACAAAGAAAGAATGCTAGGATGCAAAATGTATTTCATGGGGTGACCTCCCTTAGGGGGAGATTGTTAGGAATTGAAAATTTCATGTTAAAGTGTCGGTCACCCCAATTATGGTCTAGCATATGTTAGCTCGTAGACTTGTAGTTATTTACGTTATTTATTAGTTTATTAGTTAGTTAGTATCGTAGAATAGTTTAGTGTAACACCGTGGAGGAAGGATAGGTCTTTACCCACTGTATGCCTGATCCACAGTCTGATAGGAGGACGTTGTATTTGTAACTATAAATACCCCTTCCATCCTTGGAAGGGGTGTTGCTTCTTGAATCTAACATTTCACTTTTTGTAAAGCAACTCTCTTTCAAGAAACATCATCTCTACTCTCTTCATCTCTCTAATGGCTTTCTTATTTAATCACAATCCTAGACCACCCGAATCATCAAACAACATAAATACACGATCCTACAATGTGGCCCAATTTTTCTTTAGCGATGTATATCGCTTACATGGTTTGCCTTCATCTATTGTTTCTGATCGGGACACTCAGTTTCTAAGTCATTTTTGGCGTAGTTTGTGGAAGATGGTGAATACTCAACTCAATTTTAGTACTGCTTATCATCCACAAACTAATGGGAAAACTGAAGTTGTTAACCGATCTCTGGGTAATATGTTGAGGTGTTTGGTAGGTGATCATGTGAAGGCATGGGATTAGAAGTTATGTCAAACTAAGTTTGCTCATAATCATGTTGTTAATGGGAGCACTGGGTTTAGTCCATTCAAGGTGGTTTATTCTGCTCAACCACGTGGACCTCTTAATTTAATGTCTCTTCCTATTTCTGGTTCTATTCCAAAGAAAGTGCAGGATTTTGTTGACGGGTTACATGAAGTTCATAAAGCAGTTCATGACAACTTGGTTCGAGCCAACTCAAAGTACAAGCAAGATGTTGATCAAAAGCGGAGGCATGTGGATTTTGAAGTAGGTGACTTGTGGGTTGTTTTAACTAAGGATCGTTTCTCGATTGGTGAGTATAACAAATTGTCCACTAAGAAGATTGGTCCATTGAAAATTGTTGATAAAATTAACTCCAATGCTTACCGTTTCAAGTTACCGAGCCATATCCGATGTTCAGATGTGTTTAATGTGAAACACTTGTTGCCTTAGCATGGTGATTCTTCTGATGATGATCTTGTTGTGAATTCGAGGACGAATTTTATCTACCCAGGGGGGAATGATGTAGGCCCAAGTGTTGATGAATAGGTTATTATGTTTCTGGAGGCCCAAGATCGCGTGACAAAAGGGGCCTCACTAAAATGGGCATAACTTGGGCTACGGGGCTCCGTTTTAGGCGAATGACCAATCATATCGAAGCATGGAACGAGGAGCGCGTTATGGTAAACGGACTACATTGGTTTATGGAAATTTCGACCCCCGAAACACTCTATTTTATGAGTTATTTGTATTTTAATGGTTTTTTGGGTTTTTTTGGACTTTGTTTACGCAATAACTTTCGGCCCATTTGTCTTGTAAGGCTCGTTTTAGTTTTGTAACTTTATTTAAGAATTCCTTTGTTATGTGGAATAATCGGTTGATATTTTTGGCAGTTTTCTTGCTAAGAATCCTAATAGTCGGCATTCTATTGAATCAATGATTGTTGGAAGAATCGTTCATGGCATTCGTGTGAATTAACATGCTTGATTTGTGCTATCTCGTTACTTAGTCTACATCAACAAGAGACTAAAAGCATATTTCATGGTTGCTATTTGGTGTGTACAAGAAACCCCTTTGGAAAGGCCAACAATGAGAAAGGTCATCCAGATGCTTGAAGGATCTGTTGAAGTGACCAAACCTCTATGTCCATTCTCTGTCTTAGTTACATCTATCAAGACATTGAGTTGTTCTGCCATACAGTCCTTGGTAACTCAGAGCATAGAGTGTCACGGCGAAATTGCTTCGCCAGTCCAACGTGGATGGCTCGCCATCCTTAGCCGGTCCTCGCCACGACACCATGGCCCTTCGCCGTTTGGTTGTTCGCCACCCCAACGACACGGAAGACGACAAATGAAATGGGAGAGATAACCGTTGTCAAACGGTTCAATTTAAAAATATATAATAAAAAAAAAAAGTTTTTTTTTTAATTAAAACTTTACCCCTTATAAATAATACCCCATTTTTATAAAATCATTCACACACTTCTCCTTCAAATCTTTACATCGTAAGCAATAAAAACATGAGTGATTCAAATTCGGATTCCGATATTGATGATTTACAAGATATCGAGATGATTCTGAAAGTTGCAGGTTATGGGCAATCGTTGCGAGAACAAGAAGCTGAAAGTTCACGCACACATAATTACATCTACCGTGACCGTGACGTTGCTGAAGAACGACTGATGTCCGACTATTTTGGTGATTATCCAAAATATCCGAAGTACTATTTTAGGCGTCGCTTTCGTATGAGCCATAAGCTATTCTTAGAAATAGTACAAGGTATTAAAAATCATATTCAAACTGTTGATCCTCTTCCACCGCATTTTTATTTTTTTAGAATCCGACCCGATACTACGGGTGTAATGAGTATAAGTGTTATTATGAAATGCACATCCGCCATACGCCAACTGGCGTACGACACCGCACCTGATGCATTTGATGAATATTTGCAAATGGGGTCACACACGGCACGCGATTGTTTAGATTTTTTTACTATGTGTGTAATTGAATTGTTTATGCCCGAGTTTTTAAAAAAGCCTAATTTGAATGACATTCAAAATTTATATAACGCACATAACACGGTCCACGGGTTTTCGGGAATGCTTGGAAGCATTGATTGTATGCACTGGGAATGGAAAAACTGTCCCGTTGAGTGGCAAGGGCAATTTCATAGAGGTGATAAAAAAATATCCAACTATTATGCTTGAAGCCGTTGCGTCATACGATTTATGGATTTGGCATGCATTTTTTGGGATAGCGGGTGCGAATAATGATATAACTGTTTTGAATAATTCACCGTTATTCGACGAACTTCTTGATGAGATTGCCCCCAAGGTTCCGTTTCAAGTAAACGATGTAACATTTGAAAACGGGTATTACCTAGCTGACGGGATTTACCCAGCTTGGTCATCTTTTGCCAAATCATTCTCGATTGCATATTCGGAGAAAAATGCCTTGTTTAAACAAAAACAAGAAAGTGCTCGCAAAGACGTTGAAAGAGCTTTCGGGGTCCTCCAAGGACGTTGGCATATTATAAGCCAACCGGCGCCGGCGCGTGCTTGGACTATCAACAAGCTACGAAGAGTCATGTACACGTGCATCATATTGCATAACATGATTTTGAAAGATCAAAAGTTTGCGATATCTGAAATGAATGATATTTATGTTTGTCCGCGAGTAAATATACAACGGACATGGGTTGAGCGATGCGATTTCCAACGGAAGAATGCCAAAGAACTCCGTGATAAACCAACACACGCAAGACTTCAACGAAATATTATTGAGCATGTTTGGCAACTACATCAGCAACAACAAGATTAGTTTAAATTTCGTATGTTTTTTTATTTCGCAATGTATTTTAAATTTCGTATGTTAATTTATTTTTACTATTGAATATTGTATTTTTATTTAAATGAATAAAATGAATTTTATTGTGTTTGAAAAATATGAAAAAGAAATAAAATGAGGGTGGGTGGGGCCCAAATGAAAAAATTTGAGTTAGTTGTGATTGGGGGTACTTTTAAGTGAGTGTGTTGGAGTGATGTGAAAGTGATGTGGCACATGTAGGGCCCAAATGGAGAGAAGTGGTGATGCCACCACACTCCATGCTCTCATTATAGTAGTTATTTCTTATTATTAATTAGGGTAAGTACTAGCAAAGATCTTTTAGTGAATGTATGATGCAATACTTAAAGATTGTGGCTTTATAATTCAACTATGTAATCAAACATTAAATATTTAGTCTTTAGAATATGTTTACGCCATCACCCATGAATGTTTGTACGTATATGGTACTTTGCATAAATATTCAAACCGTGTGGCAGCAACAAGTTCATCACCAACTTCTTCTTGTAAAAACTAATAATTCACTCCCCTGGACGTGCTTGTCATCAAACTTTTATTTTTAGCTTTATTATTTAATTTTTATACTTCAGTCTCGAGCTTTCCTGATATGATATCGACGATCGAAAATGGATTAGTTGACCCAAACCCGGATAGTGCTATGGGTCCTTTGGGATGTAGATTTCTCAGGTAATCTATCAACTAATAATAATACAAAGTATCCTATGTAGTTTATTCATTATTCTATACAGATTTCATAGAAGCTAAAATAACTAAACAAGGGTTAAAAAAAAGTATTGAATAATGAATAAACCACATACGATACTTTGTATTATTACTAAATAAATTACCTGAGAAATCTACATCTATCCCAAAGGACCCAGAGCCCACTATCCGGGTTTGGGTCAAGTACTCCATTATGTGAGAAAGATCAGGTAACCTTTCTTACATCTGATCAAACGTTTGCTTAATTCATCTCTTTTACAGCTGATGGTTGTTGGAGTTATCTCGTTATCAAAAATTCCAAATTTACCATTATGTCTAGAAAATACTATGATTAACGAACTTGAATGTTGAAGTACTAATTCTTTGTGGTTGTACACCAACAAAGTTGATCAGTTGTCATCTATTAAGTCTCATTTTTGGCAATATATCCAGATGAGTTTTTGTTTCCGTGATCACAATGTCATTGGGATCGTGTTCTTAGTTAGGGTATAATTTAGTATGCGATGGTTTTTTCCCTCTACATTGCCAAAAACCATATTGACAAAGATACTTTTAACTGAATTTCTTCAGTTCTTGCATGCAATTTCGATCAACAATTTTGTAGTTATTATGGTACGCTCACAACTCCCGAATAATCAAATTTCTTATGATGTGAACCACACTCTCCTTCTACTATTCTAGTGCCTTTTTCGCGGCTAGCTACATCACATGAAACAGTGCAATTGAATAACATTCAGACATTTTTACCATAGTTGTCAGGATCCCGATCGTGATCTTAGGATCTTAAGATTTTACGATACTACAAAGCAAAAACGATCTGGATCCTACATAGGATCTTTGCAGGCTTAAGATCTTATAGGATTCCGATCTTTAGCATACGATCTTACTATCTAATGCGATCCGATCTTACTTTTCTCGAATTACAAACTAAAAAACTACAAATTTATGGGTTATTTGTTTGTAGAATTCAAAAAGCAACATGTTAATCTTTTTAAACATTTTATATTTATAATTTAGAACAACATTTATATGAAACATTTATAGTATTTTATAGTTATAATGTATTAGAATTTGTAGATTTGTATAAAATTACATAAACTATTAAGAAATAACATTAGAGTAGGATCTTAAGATCCCGATCCGATCTTACGATCACGATCTTGCAAAGACGAAAACGATCCTGGGTAAGATCCCGATCTTGACAACCTTGATTTTTACTATTGATTCATATTATGCTTTTTTCTTTTCTTTTCTTTTTTTCCTTTTTTTTTTTCTCTTGGCAAAGTTATTTAGCAACACCATATTCATAATAAACTACAATTGACATTAGAAAATGAGGTTCTAGATTTATGGTGCCATGGAAATTGGCTATATATTGTTCCTTGACTTCGTTATATTAATACATGTGATTAGCGAATAACAATTTATATCCGTGTTGGTGCGAAAACTGAATTGTTGGTTTCTGCATTATAATCAGCAAATAACTTTCAAGAATGGAAATGGATAATCGTCATTACCAAAAGATTTGTCTCATCAATACTTGTCTGTGATTCCTAATGCTAACACGTTCAATTCGTAATTACCGAAGTAGGGATGTCAGCTACTTCTTATTGACTTAAAGTGTTTATATTATGAAATCCGATTTGCAAGCATGAATGCTATTAGATGATTTTACACAAACACTAAATAAGAAAAAGCATAAAATATATTAATAGTAATAAAGTAGGCATGTTATTCGATAGTAATGCTTCACATGATGGTGAAATAGAAGCCACAATAGTGAGGCAAGAGCGTTGGGGAGATGATAAAACAAGTTGGATAGCATGGGAAAAGGTTTGTTCACCCCCTTAGTGTGGCGGTCTTGGTATTAGTAGCCCTCGTGGTTGTAACTTAGCAATGTTGACAAGTGGTGGTGGAGGTTTCTTCATGAGTCCAACACCTTATGGAAAAGTGTTATCACCTCAATACACGGTGAAAAAGGAGGTTGGTTTTCCAAAAATCTTCCAACAACTTCTAGAAGCCACTCGAACGCAATTAGCACCTCAAATAAGCCACTTTCACATATAAACATCAACTTACAATCATTTTTTTGAAAAGTATTGAAGATGGGATGTGTACTGTTCTTTGGAAGGATGTTTAGATTGGTGATACCCCTCTCCCATATCGTTTTCCATGATTCTTCGCCCTTGAGTCACTTAAAGATTTCAATGTTGCTAATAGCTGTAATTTGTAACACCCCAAAAAATGGTATTACGGAAGCGGTTCGGGTTACTGAAGTGCTACTAATTGGTACACAACACAAAGTATATGGAACAGAATTACCTCATCCGTTTTAGAAAAACATTATATATTTTCAAAAGTATTAAGTTTTACATTAGTCAAAATATGTGGAAATAAGTCCCAATAAGATAATTTAAACGGTTCCAAATAAATATCAAAGTATCTTGATCCTATAACCATGCCAATTGCCAAGCGCCTGCAAAAGTGAATCACAAATCATCCAAAATCAAATACCTAAAAAAACATGCTAAAAAGTAAGCAAAACGCTGATGAATTCATAGGTTTAAGTATTAAACAGGACCATAAGTATATGAAATGTTCGCTAAGGTTTATCCGTATTATTTTATAAAAGTAACTCGTGGTTAATCAAATTTTTAATATTAATCTAACTCTTATTAATAACTTTAAAATAAACGTTTTCATCATGTCGAGTCAACACATAATCATAACCTAAGAGTTATCAACACTTTTCGAGTCACGTTCAATTTGTTACTCTCTCCATCTCATATTAATTGTTTCTCTGTCTTAACTTTGACTATAAATATTTTTGGTTCTGTTATATAATATTTAATGCAAAATATATGAATAGATTGAGTTTTAAATGTATTTTCACTACGTATTATTTTTATCTAATATTATATAACACAACAAAAAATATTTAAAGTCAAAGTTGTAAAAGAAATACTTGAAAAATCAAACCTGACATTTCATATATGGGACGGAGGGAGTGTATATCCCACGAGTCAACAATTTCGATCCTGGTCCCAATCAACTCACTATACCCTCGGTTTTACTAGTCGGGTCAAACAAGTCAATATGTCAAAATAGTAAACCAAGTCAATCAATAATATCACGAGTCCAAGTATAATCAATAATCAAGTCCATGTAGGCAATTCAAGGTTTTTCTGAGACCGGAAAGTCTCGTCTTAAACTTCATTGCGGCCCAAAACATCACATTTAAATTAACACCATACGTTCCAACAATATTTCCGGATTCAAACTAAACCAAACCGACTATCAATAATCCCGGATCCAAATCAAACCTCATGGACCAGAAATACAATCAAATCCAACATAACCCAAACGAACCAAAATTGATTCCCACATTAACCCATATAATAATAAGCAAAGTCGGCTTAAAATTTAAGCTCGTACACCCAATATAAGCACACGGATAAGCTCGGATTTGACTCATTTTTTTGAATATAGATCGAAAAGGACAAGAGAGATAGGCGGCTACGACTTTACGCGAACAAACACCCTTCGATCCGACTTGTATCACCTTCAAAATGATGAGATCTACTCACAAAAGGGTTTTGATTGTTTGTGTTACCAAATGATATGTTAACCCTAGAATGGGTATATGTAGTCCCAAAGGTTAAAATTTTCAAAGTGTCAATTTCCTGAAACTCAAGGGGCGCCGCGGGTGTAATTTAATTTCAGGGACTAAGAACGTAATTTTGCTTCTCTTTTATAAAAAGTAACAGTCAGGGATCGCTTAGGCTCAAATAAAATTTTCCGAGACATTTAAACTTGCGCAGTTATCTTTAAAATCTTTTTTCCAATAAAAATGACTAGTTACAAGACTATTTTTGTATAAACTGTCATAAAATCGGTTAATAAACGTATATTAGGTCTAGACTCGTGCCGGTACCCGTTGTGCTACATCACATGTCTCACGAGAAAAATCTCTCGACTCACAAACTAATATTCCCATGACAATTCCAATATATTCCAAAAACGGTTCTCAGCTATCAAATATTCATTTTCAAACGAAATGCGGTATAAAATTATTTTCGAAAATTACCGGTTATCACATAATCTTAACTTTGGGCCTTTTACATGTAATTGAGCTTGGTACAAGAATGGAAGAAGTGGGTCAGAACAGTCACAACTCATTAACCTACTGGATTTACTCAAAGACTTCTCCCCTGTTCCCTCCCCTGGCTCGTGGACCTACTGTTTTGACACCACCAAATCTTTCACTGTCTCTTCTATGAGAAAACATATCAACGCCTCTCTCATTCCATCTCAAAGGTCACAAATAAGATGGAACAAAACTATTTACATCAAAGTAATTATTTTTTCATGGCGGCTCTGTGTTGATCGACTGCCCACACGTTGTAATTCAGGCAAAAAGGGATTGGATTTGGATTCTATAAGATGCCCGATGTGCAATGATGATCTAGAAACTGAAAAACATGTTTTTCCCGTCCACTTTGGCTAATTTAATCGGTTGGAGCGATACAACTACCCTAAGTCCCGCCATGAAGACTTGTTTTGATGCGGTTGTTCAAAGTACTTTTTGGGTCATTTGGAGATATTGGAATCATGTTTGCTTCGACTTGAAACCTCCGAGAAAGGATACGTTAATCGAAGAAATCAAAGTATTATCTCACTCGTAGATTATTCATAGGGTAAACACTCCGGTTCTCGGTTGATTAGATTGGACAGATAATCCTTTTTCACTTATAGCTTAAATGTATGTTCGTTTTCTTTTTCCTTTATTTCTTTTAGCTTCTTACTAGAGTGTTAATAAAATTGTTGTTCCAAAAAAAAAAAAAAAAAAAAAAAAATAGTTTAAGCTAGTGTGGGAGGATAAATGTAAACTCACATTAGATTACCTGTGGATGTATCAAAATCATCCGTAGAAATATCCATATGTTGCATCCTTGAGAACTAGAATGATCCACGAAACACCATATGCATATGAGTCATCAATTAATAACTATAGTCAAGATCCTTTGCGTGAAAAAGTCTACCAACTAAAAACGTACTCTATTTGAGTTCCTTATCATGGAAAGTTCAATTATTCTACTATTACTAAAGAAAAAAGCCATTCACTTGACTAGAAGTCAATGATCTTTATGTTTTTAACTTGTATATCATGCATATGTTCCATATCATTTAAAATCAATTACCAAAATGTCACTTTGTAACATACATTAACGACACTTTTATTTTCAATTACCAAAAACATGATTTTTGTTTGCTCTTCGTTCAAATTTGCGCTCTATGTGGCCCCAACTTATATAAATAAAAAAATTATGGAGCGCAAATTTTTTTCTCTCCAAACTAGTTTTGCGCTCCCACATATTTCTTGCTCTCCCAGCTCATATTGAATGATTTTAAAACAAATGTCAAACGTATGTGTCCAATGTTCATAAATAACTACGTAATGCATGGACCCAACTATCAACAATACATACACGACTCCGAAACAAGTATCCAACTAATTTTTTAAATGATTTAACCAATGAGAAACGTTACTTACTTGTCTGTTACTTGTTAATAATCGAATAGCATTTTTGGACTTGTGGGAGCCCAAAACTCATGGGAGAGCAATATATTTTGCGCTCCGTGTATACGTGTCACTCTCATGTCCATTCAAATAAGGCGTGCAAACCTCGGGAGAGCAAAACTTATTGCGCTCCGGGCTATTTTGCGCTCTCCATGCAACGTGTCCCCACCAAGCTTAGATTTAGGAGCGCAAAACTTATGGGAGAGCAAAGATATTTGCGCTCCGTGCCACGTGTCTAGTTTAGATGTGCTTTTAAATTACACGTGTAACGATATAAAATAAAAAGCGCAAACTTTCTGGACGCACAACCATATTTGCGCGTAGAGTAGATTTTTGTAACACATTTTCTAAAGATTCATTTTGGTAAAACGCATATCAATATGCTTCATATGGAAATTTCCTCCATCATTTAAGCACTTAATTTACAATGGCCAGGGGAATATATTTCCTTCATTTAGCGACTTTTCTACCATTTTATATTGTGGCACAACGTAATAACGGCAATGATTCTGTACCCGTGGGCTCATCCATCGCATATTAATTTACACATGATGATGAGTGCGAAGATTTAACTGAAGAGCAATTAGCATTCTGTGACGCTTTTGATATAAGGCTTTATGGCCATGCTAGACGTTAGTAGTTTTTCATAAATTTAGTTTGTCATTCTTATGATAGGTTTGGTTTGAAGCACAAATGGTGCGTTTGTTTTCCGCCTATGTAATGGGCTGAGATTTCGGATTCACTCACATCCTATGTACTTAAATGCTTTTTGGAGTAATGAAATTTCCGGGTGTAAAAAAATTTTAACAAAAAAAAAAATGTATTCATGTTAGCCAATGTATTAAGTGAACCATAGTGATTCTTTTGAGTAAAACTATTGACCTTACTGAAATTTACCATCTAGATACAAACTAATCAAATCTAGCTAACAGCTGGAATGATATAACTTATGAAAATGTGATTATGATGATATGGATCTTTTGGTCTATATGGTCTTCCATTTGCATAGTTTTCCACATTGATGCTTCGTGCCGTGTATAACAAACCTTTTTCGAGTTGTGTGTAGGCAACTTTTTTTCTTCTTATTTTCTCACACTTACATGAACTGAGAACACAACATGCACATGATCTACCATTTTTAAAAGGAATATATACATAGGCGGATCAAGCTGTTTGGGTTCTGAACCGTTTTTGAATTATCAGATAATGCCACTAGTACTTAGAAGCATACGATACTCTTTGTAATCATTTTCTTGATCTACAACTAATCTCACATGTTCCTTATATGACTTAAATATGCAATGTATCGATACTGAGATTTATGATCTTTCAAGCCTGTAATGATCTTTCAAGCCCGTAACTTTTTGAGAAATACGCTGTACAATGATCTCTAGACGAACCTATGAACATAAAAATACTAGGTGTGCTTGGTTCAAACTCGGGAAAGGGTGCGTTTGGTTAAAAGCAGCCCACAAGGGGGGTTTGGTTTATGCTGTCCAAACAGCAGCACACAAGGGGTGTTTGGTTTATGCTGTCCAAACAATAGCCCACAAAGGGGCGTTTGTTTGGCTAAAGAAGTGTTTGTTTCGGGTTATATAGCCGCTTTATGGCTTATTTTGTTATGGACTTATGCTACATAAGCTCACTTTTTGTGGCTATCTTTCAAACTTTTCAAACATAAGCCAAAAACCAAATAAATCATAAGCCGACTATATAACCCGAAACAAACACACCCTTACTATTTCACACATATATATAAACAAACAAAGCATTTGTTTTTATAAAAATAAAATTATAAGAAAAAATATATTTGTGGCCTAAAACTTGAATTTCGTCACATATTTCATAAGTAATAAATCGTATTTATTACAAAACAAGTAATAAACCGTATTTGATTTCGGCTTATATTTCATAAGCTTCAATTTCCCGGGTTATTTGGAGACTTGGACTTATATAAGTATATTATGATATAATAAGCTTATATAAGCTCACAAGTCTCCAAATAAGCCGGAAAATTGTGTCTTACGATATAAAAGCCGAAAAACAAATAAGCTCATAAGCTACAAAAAAGCTTAAACAAACACCCCATTAATATTTATATGTTGATTACCATTTATATATGGGTGTTTGATGAATTGTCTAAGTAATTTCATATATGAATCATTATGTTAGCTAACAATGCGAATATGTTAGTATTGTATGGTATTTGATTGTGTTGAACAGTTGTAAATGATTTTATGACTTCAGTGATTAATTTCGGAAAGTCCCCGTCCGAAGTTAATCATCCTATAGAAAACCCGTCCGAAATTAATTTATTAGAAATTAATTTCGGAAAGTCCCCTGTTTTGTACTGCTTTTTGAATGTTTTGTCTCATTTAGGATATGAATGCGTATAATTGATTTACTATTTGTGAAAATTTCGACAGTGTTTCCCCTTTACTCCTACGAATATGTCTTTAATGCACATATTTGGGGAGTTGAGGGGAAATGCTACCTAAATTTTCTCAAATAGTAAATTCAATTATACGCATTCATATATGAGACGAAACATTCAAAGAGTGGGTTAGGATTGCCTTCCATAGATTGATTAGGTGAACAAAACGCACAACTAGTAATTCCACCTTTATGTGTTTACGTGTAGATTTTTTGTGAACATGTTTAATTCTATATAATTATTTGTTGCTTCATTAAAACGCAGTTATGCCAATTGATAAAAGTTGGGTCTCACTAGCACGTACCAATAAAGAATTTTTAGTTGGTCTTAAAGCTTTTTGCGAGTATTGCAAGCCCTTAGCGAATATTGATGGGAATATAAAATGTCCATGTGCTCGTTGTTTAAACCTACCCTTGATAAAGCACGAAAACTTGTTTGACCACATACACGCAAATGGCTGGGACCATAGTTATACGAAATGGTATAATCATGGTGAGCCGGATACCCCAACAGTCGTACACAACACAAGACAATCTGGGATGAGTGACATGGCTGAGTTCCTTCATGATATTGGTCCGAATAACAAACCAAATGATCCAACTCAAGGAAATATTGGCGAGACAAGTAACGAGACACTTCCTCAATGTAATGAGTATGAGGAGTTACTTGCCACTACCAACGAAAAACTATACCCAGCCTATGAGTGGATGTCTTCATTGGACTTTATGGCAAAGATTACGCACATCAAGGTCAAAGGTAAAGTGAGTGACACCACATTTAATGAGCTCCTAACTTTATTCATGGAAGTTTTCCCGCCCGTTCTAGGATACAAAATGCCATCGTCATACTATGAAATAAAGAAGACATTTAAAACTATCGGGTTAGGATATGAATCGATACATGCTTGTGTAAATGATTACTTTCTATATCGGAAGGCGGGTAACAAAGATTTGCAGACTTGTTCGATCTGCGGCGCTAGTAGATGGAAAGAAAAGAGCACACTGGGGAAGAAAGTTCCTAACAAGGTGTTTCGTTACTTTCCTATCATTCCTAGACTACAACGTTTGTATAAGTCTAAACACACTACAAAACATATGACTTGGCATGCTTCTGGGCAGTCTAGGGAGAACGGTAAGATGCAACACCCGGTTGATTGTCAAGGATGGAAGAAATTTGACATCAAGTATTCGAAAGAATTTGCTAAAGAAAAAAGAAATGTCCGATTAGGGTTGGCTGCTGATGGTTTCAATCCGTATGGCAACCTAAGTCAGTCTTACAGCATGTGGCCGGTCATATTAACAACATACAATACGCCTCCCTGGATATGTATGAGAGAGACTTCTCTTATGTTGACATTGTTAATTTCGGGCCCCAAATCACCACAGAAGGACATTGATATTTACTTGAGGCCTTTGATTGAAGACCTAAATACTTTATGGAAAGATGGAGTCATGACTACGGATGCTGTTACAAGCACCGAATTCTGTATGAAAGCAGCGCTTTTATGGACTATCAATGATTTTCCCGCTCGAAATAGTTTGTCTGAGTAGAGTGGGCAAGGTTACGGGGCATGTCCGACCTGTAATGTAGACACTCCAGCTATGCTCGTGTTAAACAAAACCGCTTATGTTGGTCACAGAAGATTCTTAAGCACGACCAATAAATGGCGGAAGAACAAAAGGGCATTCTATACAGAGGTAGATAATACAGATCCTCCTAGAAAATTTACCAGTGATGACATCTTGGATCAACTAAGAAGATTGCCTAAACATCTCCCGGGGAAACATCCAAGATATGGGGGTGCGAACAAAAAACGTGATCCTGATCGCGAATTGAATTGGACAAAAAAATCTATTTTCTACGAGCTAGAGTATTGGTCTTTTCTTACACTAAAACACAATTTACATGTCATGCATATCGAAAAAAATGTGTGTGAGAGTGTGTTGGGTACTTTGTTAATGAATGACAATTGAAAAGACACTAACAAGGCAAGACAAGACTTACAAAATTTGAATATTCGTAATGACTTGTGGCTCGTCAATAAAGGAAACGGGACGTGCTCTAAGCCTCATCCTACGTACTCTTTCACAACCGAAGAAAGAAAACTTTTTTGTCAATTCATTAAAGGTACGCGTTTTATTTGAAAATTTACTTGGTCCAATTAATTCGCGTATTCATTTCGACAACTTATTCTAATATCATATTTTTTTGTTAATTCATCAAAGGAGTTAAACTACCTGATGGGTTCGGATCTAACTTCAAGCATAAAGTGACCGACAATGATAGGAACATAACAGGCTTGAAGGTTCATGACTGTTATATAATGATGCAACGGTTACTTCCTGCTGGACTTCAAAATTACTTGAAGGACCAAACCACCGCAACAACAATAATCGAGCTTTGTTCATTCTTCAAACAAATATGCACTTGAACTTAGATGGTGGATGACATGTTGAAAGCTAAAGAACAACTGATTAATATTTTGTGCAGTTTCAAGCAAATATATCCTCCTGCTTTTTTTGACATTATGATTCACTTGGTTATTCATCTACCGGAAGAGGCTATTGAAGCGGTCCTGTTTACATGAGGTGGATGTATCCATTTGAAAGATACATGAAAAGCTAAAATTATGTCGAAATAAAGCTAAGCTGAAGGTTCAATAGAGGAGGGTTATATTGCTGATGAAGCATTAACTTTCTGTTCGCACTATTTTCGGGGTGTTGAGACGAGATTTAATCGTCCTGACCGGAATGAGGACGGTCCTAGCCCAACAAGATTGGTAAACAATCATTAGTTCGGTTTCAAGGAGACACAATGCAGAAAGTAGTATGGTACGTACTACACAACAGTCATGAAATCGACCCGTACATGAACGAGTACAAGAGGTAAGCGTTTTATTTCAAAATTTGTTTTATGTAAGTTGTTATTCGACAACTTATTCTAATATCATGAACATTTACACGGCATTTCCTAGAAATGACTTGCAAGAAGGATTTCCTCGCTGGTTTGAAATGAAGGTAGACTTATTGTATGTACTAACCTGTAAAAATAACGACTATTACTCATCTATATCTATTCTTAACTTTTTCATAGATTCGTGAATTAAAAGTAAAGAAGGACCCAAGTTGTACTTCTGAGTTATTTGCTTTGGCTTGTGGACCTTCATGTACTGCAGTCTCTGTCAACTCTTGCGTAGTCAACGGTGTGAAGTTTATCGTACACAACCGTGATTTACATCGTTCAACTCAAAACAGTGGAATTTCAACTCCTAACCCTAAAGGAGGAATGCATTATGGCCAGCTTGAAGAAATTATCGAGTTTTCATATATTTCATTCAATGTTGTGTTGTTCAAATTCAAATGATTCGACACTAATAACATTCATCGCGTAAAACGATGTACCTATAGAAACAACATTACGCAAATTATGACAAATCATGTATCGTTTCAAAATGAACCATTCATTCTTGCAACACAAGTCTTTTACCTTGATTTCCCGGGTAAACATGGTAATTGGAAGGCCGTCCAAGATTCTTATCATCGAAAGATTTGGAACCCGGATATCAATGTGGTAGAAGACAATCAGGATGTTGTACATGACAACAACTCATCACATATCACACTCTCTGCTGAGTTGGATAAGTTGGATTATAACACAATAAATATAGATGTTCAACCAGCGGAAGTTGAGGCACCACCACCAATTATCACTAATGTAATGAAGACGAAGATGATATTGATTATGATGACCACATTCCTCATGATTTAGCATCTGATGATGATGATGACCACGAAAATGAAGATGATGAAGCTAACAGTACTAATAATGTTGGATTTTATCTTGATGATGTGGGAGATTAATCTCAAATTGTAATTTGTAGAACGACACTTAATTATTTGAATGAAATTATTATCGAGTGGTTAAATGTGTTTATTTATTTAATTATTATTATTATCTTGTTGGTATATACTATTATATATGTGACTGTGTTTATATATATATATATATATATATATATATATATATATATATATATATATACATATATATATATATACATATATATATACATATATATATATATATATATATATATATATATATATATATACACATATATATATACATACATAAATATATATACATATATATATATATATATATAGGGAATATATTAGCTACAATTAATTGTAGCCAATTGGCTACAATTTTGTGCTAAAAATGTGGGTCCCTGATTTTTTTTGTGGGTCCTGATTCTTTTCTGTGGGTCCCTGAATCATTGATAGTGTATTTTTTATGAAGGATTGTAGCCAATTGGCTACAAAAATTGTAGCCAAACTATCCCCATATATATATATATACATATATATATATATATATATACATATATACATATACATATATATATATATATATATACATAAATATATATACATATATATAGATGTCGAAGCCCGCCCGATGGGCGGGCATGACTTGTAATTTTAATTTTGATGGTGTCAGTTAACGGAAAATTATTTTTAAAGAGGTGGTCATGAATTGTAATTATGATTTTGACGGTGTTAGTTAATGGAAAATTATTTGTAAGGACGGGGATTTTATTTTATATTTTTTTGTAATTTTAATTTTGATGGTGTCAGTTAACTGAAAAATAGTTTTAAGGACGTGGTCATGAATGATAATTATGATTTTGATGGTGTCAGTTAACGAAAAATTATTTGTAAGGACGGGGATTTCATTTTATATTTTTATTGTATTAGTTTACGGTTGAAACTTTTTGACTTCATTTTATTTTGTTATGGTATTAGTTTACGTTTGAATAATTTTAAGAAAAAGTCAATTTTTATTAATTTTGATAGTGTCAGCTAACAGAAAATTATTTTAAATGACGCGTGCATGACTTGTGATTAGATGGTGTTAGTTAACGGAAAATCATTTTAAAGTATGAGGATTTCATTTTATTTTGTTTATTTTTGTTAGTATGTTAGTTTAAGTTTGTAAAATTTTATAAGAAAGTTTATTCTATTGTTGATAGGTATTAATTAACGGAAAATAATATATAAGGAAAGCGGGCACGGCTACATTTTAAAACATAGGTAATAATCAAAGGAACTTTAATATGAATTTAAGCAATTCAAGAGTAATAGGCCAGACCAGCCAATAAAAATGAAACGCTCCCTTCGTGACCAGTCATCGATAATATAAAACAAATGTTTTCGTTTTTAGTGTTCATGTAATATATGTAAAAGGCTTGATATAATCACATTGAAAAATTTACTATTTGTGAAAAAATATATTGATGTTTTTTAAAAGCCGCGGGAAAACTACATATAGATGATTGCGGAGAATAACACATAAAAGCAAACTTATAATCTATGAAGGAATTCTTCTGTAGACAACGTTGTTTGTGAAATTGATGTAGTTGTCATTTTTGTCACAACATAGCACTTTTAGACCCTTCTTGATTTTTACCTATGAATCAGCTACATAATACATATAGTTGTTCATGTGAAAAAGCTAGCAGTTCCAAATATAGTGCCACCGTTGATAAAGTTTGACCTTGACTTTCATTTAAGCTCAAAAAGCATCTTCTTATCGGATGGGCTTATTATCTTGCAAGGCATAGCGCAAAACGTACCAATGCAGGTTTTACTGACCAGGTTTAATATTTATAAAGTCTCGTTATACCTATGGTCTACCCTAATGCACTAACGGGCAGTGTACCTGGTCGTGTGTAGTGTAGTATTCGGTAAAATCGAGGTCGTCGCAACAGCTATGTGTGTTGGATTAATACTAAGTCTAGGTGTCATAGATTTTAATATGATTTTGATAAGGAATTAATTAATTAACTACTGAAGCAGATAAAAGCAATTAAAGGCAAAGGTTGTGATCAATAAAGGAGAGTGTGTTAACCTAGTTATTCATCCTAGCTAGTAATGTCTACGTCTAATTACTTCCAATTACTTCAGGTTGGGTCAAAGTCGAGAGGACAACATTTGGTCAATTCGCCCTAACCTATCAACAAAGATGCCACCATGGAGAAGTCGGTGTCCCCCATAAGTCCAGTTGTTCCCGGTCCCCTAAGCGATTCATTAAGTTCCGCTACATGCTAGACTTATAATAGTGAGTGCGGGCGTGCAACTTAAACACTTACCCCTATTTTTAAGTTCATCCAAACGGTAGGTGATCGGTTGGTCAAATCGCACAAGTAGAAAGGGTCGCAGGTTGGTCATATCTTACCCTTCTGTCTCAGTCTACTCACTTAGGGTTAGGTTGGTCATATCTCCTAAGCAACTAGCCTCTAATGCCATTCAAAACTACCGAAACAAGGGTAGCTACCAATAAACTATGCATGCATACACTTAGAAATAATTATACGAAGTAATATAAACGCAAACAAAACAATTAAGAAATCATAACTAGGCGGCACGAAGAGGTGCTTAGGCGCTCATATTAACCATACAAATCAATTCAATATTTAATGTTACGAAATACATGAATCGAAAGTAAAGAAAAGATAAAATTCTAATGCTTATCGTAGGGGAGTGATTTCTCCCTTGGAGAGTGCTCGTATGCTCCTCTAGACCTACCTTTGGCTTCTTCCCACGTTCTTTGGTTGTGGTGTGTGAAATGGGATGCTTTGAAATCTTGGAAATCGTGGGGTATTTATAGGCGGATCTAGGTTACGGCGTAACTAATAAAATAGTTACGCCGTAATCATCTATTTCTTCGTAAATTGCACTAGATCTGCTGGTTACGGCGTAACCTTAGAAGTGGTTACCCCGTATCTTCAATAATCCTTGGTTACGTCGTAGTTTATGCACGAGTTACGGCGTAATTATCGACGGCGCGGAACCTCATTTGACCTAATATAGTTACGTCGTAATCTTTTGGGAGAGTTACGTCGTAATCTTTTGGGAGAGTTACGCCGTAATCTTCGATGAGTTGGCTTTCGAGTCACGCTTTAGTTATAGCGTAATGTGAGAGATGAGTTACGCCGTAACTTCTTCAAAGTGAGCATACTATGATAAATCTTTAATAATTCTCCAATTCCGCGTCTCTTTAGCTCCAATGCTCGTAATTTACCTGAAAGTGGAATATAATGGAAAACAAGCGTAAATCCATATAAATGATATAAATAACAAGCATTATTGGGGGAAATTGACACTTAATATTCAGGATAATTTAATGTTATCAAATATCCCCCCACTTGAATTCTACTTGACTTCAAGTAGACCTTATTAGATAGATTCCTAAAAAGATATCTCCCATAACCTGGAAAATATAAGTTTACAAATTCCTTATGCTAGAATAAAACAAAGCCGAACACCTCACGAAATGGGAACGAAACACTCAAATCTCTCAACTATTCTAAGTGTCAATTTCTGGCTGATCACTCAATCGCACAGTCATAGCATGTATTCTATCATAAGCTTTGCGGTTACACAAATCTCCACCACTAGAGTTAAGGGCTAAACAATTTTCGAAGGCAATATGGGTAGACACGACAAAGGTTAAGGGTGACTTGTCATTACTAACATGTCACGACTAAGTGGAAAAAACCAATGATACATGACCAAATCCATGACCAAGACACCAAAGGTTGCTCGCTGCATCACCTAGACACGCTTCATGACTAAAGGGTAGGATAAGACATGGGATATATAAATGGTGCAAAATAAAAATCAAGCAGATAGTCTAAATCTATAACCAAGTCATCACCACTTACCGTCCGCCCAAAGTTCAAGCTTCGAAGTTAAGAAACCGGATCATGAAATACTAGGTAGATGTGTCATTAGAGGACGACATGATGGGCACACTACCCTTTTCTCCAACTGTTGGCACACTAACCAACTTCAATCTTCGAATGTGACCGAGGTGGCCTCCTCGATACTAAGTCAATATAAAGCTCATAACATAGTGCTTATAACATTGCACTTTACAATAAACTAAATAACATAACTATTTTTTTTTCAACATAAATATAACAACTAAACATAACATCCCCCCACTTGAGATGAACAACGGGAATTCGGGGGGTCTTCAATGATCTTTAAGAATATGTTGTTGACGAAAGCGTGATGCCCGAACCTTTCCACTTGAACCTTGAACTTAGGCAAATGATGACTTCCCAATCACAAATAAAGACTACAGGGTAGGCTAAGGTGTATAGGTGTATCGAAACAATATATTGGGTTAACAAAATGAAAGGAATGGCTCAGATGGGTGTATCTAGGGTATCTTGCACTAAAGGTGAGTGCAACAAAGGGTTTCACATGGGGGTCGAGAAGTCGAGGTGACTAATCGATAGACACACAATGGTAGGCTATTTGGGTGATAATCCTATAATACTGCCTTCTCAAACTGAAAAGTCCAAATACATCGAACTAACTCAACATAGCTCGTCTATGGCCTCGAAATGATGCAAAGGCCAAGTTCTAAAGTTTACAAGCTACTGGCACACTCATAATTTTTGGTGGATTTGAGGTAAAATATTGGAAATGGATAAGGCTAATCTCACCATATAATATCAAGGGTTGTATGTGCTCGGCTAAGGTCTAATCTAGTTAGGTTAAGAAAAATATGTCAAAGTTTAAAAATGGCATAATTTTTCAAAATAAACTAGAAAAACGAGGGCAAAATAAAGTTCAAGAGACAATTCTACTCCCATCCCCCCATTTGAATTGTACAATGTCCCTTTTGTACTAAGCGTTAAAGGTGAAGAGAAAAGTAGAATTAGAGCGAGAACTTCCCTGAAATTTTCTCCAAAAAGAAAGAAGGCCCACGAAAAAGAGTCGTGCCTTCGTATAAGCATCCTTGAGCAAACTTCAATCCCGAAATCACACTAGAAAGAATAATTCTAAAAAGAAAAAATGAAAAATGAAAAACAAACCTAACTCACTTTCGTTGGAATCACGGTTTGCATTTAGCATATGCAACAAGCCTTTTAAACCACTTGGTGTCCCAAGTGGGCGAGTGAAGTCTCGTGAGGGTTTGAGGGAACACACCACAAAGTTCATTTAAAAAACTAATACAAGGTTATTGTGTTTAAAATGAAAGAAGTACTGCAGAGGATAGTTACGTCGTAACTTTAAGAGGGAGTTACGTCGTAACTAGGCAAAACCTGGCATACGTTGCAAGAGTGTAGCTACGGCGTAACCACTGAGATGGAATTACGCCGTAATTGGTAGTGTATCCGAAATTATGCTGCAAAGGGTTTGTTACGGCGTAACCACTGAGATGAGTTATGCCGTAACTATGGTCAGATCAGTATGCTACAGCATCAATTCTTCGTTTCCTGCAAAAATGGTTAAAATTACAAAACCCAACAGAAATGGAAATAAAACAAAAGAAAGGGATAATTCGGGTTGGTTCCCGAAAGAGCACTTTTCTTTATTTACGAGTCTTTAAGTTAGACTCAGATCCTCGGGGCTTTATGGTGGCCTTTGGACTTGTCCAACTTCCTCAACTAGTTGGCGGCAATCATTCATCCATTCGATAAAAACTTTTTTTCTTGCAGTGTTACCGATGCTACATGTTCCAAATTTTTGTGAGAGCCACTCTGATACGCTTACACAACACGTTCGGGGTCAAAGGAACTTCCTTTTCGTCGAGCAAGTTTTTCAACACCCTAGGCAGTGAACCTAATCGTTGTAGTGTAGTATTAGGGTAAGCCACGGGAATTGATATCGTTCTCTAGGGGAATAGGAATGCTAGTGAGAAGTTACTACGCTAAGGTTGGGGTTGTGGAAGATTATTTTTTATCTTTTTATGTTTTTTAGAAAATGAAAAGTACGAATCTCGGGGTTTGGATTTGGGGGTTGGTATTTCTACCGATTACTCTACTATTATCTAATTATCTAAACTAAGGTGGTGGTAGTCTATGTCTAATTATTGTGTGCTCATATGATAGTTTAAAGATGTGTTTACTTAGGTTTTATTACTCCTTAATTATCTCCTATTGGTGGTTGAATTGTCACGTCCTTATTCCTAGTTGCTTTGTGTGTCTAAAGTTGTAGGGTATGCGTTTCTCCCTACTCTTTGAAGTTACCAAAGGGTCTCGTCTACAAAACCCACTAGGGATGATAAACTCTAACTCTAAGGCCTCTTTGTATAGTTTAGCTTACAACAACTCATAGTGCTATAACCTAAGGGTCACAAAGATTAATCAAGAATTAAGTACACAACGAATGACCTATCGCATTACTAGATCATTAATCAACTAAGATAAGAAACAACCAATCAATATTTAATAATTAAGTTTCATATTCCCTAAGCAAACACACAAGTAAATTAGCCGGACATGGAGAACATGCAAGCATACACACAAATAATTAAAGACATAATTAAATTAATGAAGTAAACAACTTATCTTGGTATGCGATAGGGTTTAAAACCCTAATATCGACCTTGGTTCGGTTTAGGTTTTACTCCAAAAGTTTACCCAAAAGACTACTCTCTAAAGCTGAAAAATTCGGATTCTATATATAAGATTACATATGCGACGGCGTCACCTTATGATTTGTGACACCGTCGTGTCGCCGTCATTAGGGTTTCGTCTTGGCCAAGTTAATCTTGCGACGGCGTCACCTTATGCTTGTGGCGCCGTCCTCTTTAGCTTCTGACGTCGTCTGGATTGAATCTAGGCCGTCTGAGTTGCGACGGCCTACTCTTTTAAAGCCCGACGCCATCCTCCAAAACTAGCAATTTCTCTTCTGAGCCGTCACAACTTCTTCCGACGGTCGCGGATTAAGCGGTGCGCCGTCTCCTTGTAATTTATCGGCAGTGTCTCGATTCTTGACTTTGGCCATTTTCTTCATATATTCGCGCCTTTTCGTCCAAATAAGTGCCATTACAACAGTTTGCCTTCAAGAGACCTAAAAAGTGAAAAGGAACGATATTAAGCAATAACGGATACAAAAGTGATCAAATAAGGGCTTAAACGACCCCTCAAAAGGTACATTTTAAATCCTTATCAAATATCCCTACACTTGGTATTTGCTTGTCCTCAAGCAAATGTGCTTTAGCCAATTAATTTATAAGTTAGGGGTCATGAAGCATTGGTTTAAAACAGTCCACAACACATATAAGCCCCCAAAAGTCATAACAAGCACGGAAATTACATACTAGCACCTCACATGGGGTGTCTGGATACTCACATCTCGGGTGTATATGAAATATAGCAAATTGGAAATGGAAGATAAACACTCATTAACTGGTCCTAGTACATAGATTACCATAGGCTTGAGAATAGATCAAACCTCCATCGCTTTGGCGTAAGCACCTAGGAAAGACTATCAAAGATGTCTTTAAAGGGTTGTAACGTTAGGCTTACTGTAGGGAAACAAAGGGTTTGGTGGGATAGGCTTTTTAGTGGTGGCAAGTCAAAAATCTCAATGTTACATGCATTCGAAGAATGGCGTTGCTAAGCCAAGACTCGACACTCTAAACTCTAGATAGCTGAAATAAACAAACATAAATTTAAAGATAGATGTAGGATGGTAGCCCGTTTTTTTTGAACACTCTATTTTTTTTTCTTCTTTTTCTTTTTTTTTTTTCGATTTTTTTAATACACTTTTACTCTACCATCCTCTACGATAACATCAAAATGATAAGGGTTTATAGCACATCCCTACACTTGAGTTTTTATTACTCTAACACTAATATGACGAGAATTGAAAAGATCAAAAACTTGGAGTGCGTTATTACAAATAAGGAATTGGCGTTCCCTTTTAGTCATTTAAAACTTTAACTTTTCCCATGAATCCCAATCGTCCCAAAACCGTATACAAAGGATATGACTCGACTTAGCAACTCATGCAAGCAACTAGATAATTGAACTAAGGGTTTAGGGTGATAACAATAATGCACTAAAAGTGAGTGCATATAGGGTAGGCTAAGGCGATTTGGGTGTATATTTGGGGGTGGGGTGTAGACAATGTTCTTCATTGATATTCCGGAAAACCGAAACATCATGAGAACCGCGAAAAGGATAGGCTCTGAGGGTTTAACTAGGGGTATCATGTACTAAAGATGAGTACAACGCAAAGGTGTGGGGGAATTACTCAACCAATGTGGAAGAAGTAATTATATTACGGGTATCAAACAAGGGTTATCCTAGTGCCTCTTATCATTTAGTTATTCCTAACTACACAAGTGTAGTCTTACTAGCGATCTCGGAATGCATCACAAAACAAGTTCTAGAATCTAATATACTACCGGTTCACACTCTAAGCATTGAAGATGAATGCTTCAATTCCTACTAATCTAAGGGTGATCCTCACATTTTTGGTGGAATTTAAGTGGTAAAGGGTTTTGTGCTAGTCATATAACTTCCTATCCGTGAGACGCTTTTGTTAAGACTAATGGCCCACTCCTATATGTCATGAAAAATTAAAAATTTGGTGCCAAAATTACCCTAACCGACATTTTCTCATGGTTTATTACAAAAGTGCAATTGGACAAAGCAAATAATCAAGGATAAGCATAGTTTCAAAGTTCCGTTTTATTTTCTCTCCCTACACTTAAACTGAACATTGTCCCCAATGTTCCCCTAAAGTATCAAAGTTATGATAAAAGAAGGTAATTAAAACGAAAGAAACTAGTACTCCCCTGATTAGCTCGGTAGGATCCGTGTGTGAAGTAGTGGTTAAATCCTTTCCAAGAAGAATGTATGCGTGAAAAACTCCTCCAATTTTATGTATCTTCTTCTTGATAAACAAAACCTGCACACTTGAAGAAAAACAAACGAAACCAGCGTAAAATCGCGGTAATAATATATAAGACTCGATTTAAACTAGGATATAATGCTTGTGGAATGGATGTTTACAGAATTTCAAAGAAAATTAAGACACGAAATTTCCAAAATTTTAAGTAGCTCGAAACGAGAAAAAGTGATCTGATGTTTTATTCCTTCCTGGCGTCGGTTGCAATCTGACGCCGTCAGGTTATCCTGACAAAAAGTGGTCTGCGATTTTCTGGAAAAAAATTCTGGAAAATTTATATCTTTAGAATCTGGAAAAATTTCTGCAAAACATCCATTATGACTCGATACAAGCATTTGACTCGAACAAACACGCAAATATATCTTTTAATCAATTGTTATTCTCATGTTCACGTTTCTTATGAAAACGTGTGTAATCCTCCCTACACTTATCCTTTATGTAAAATACCTTTATATGCAATTAAGACGAGGTTAAAAATAAAATAAAGCATTTTTACAAATTTAAACATGAGAATAAACAATCAATAAAAGATATATGACACTAACAAGAAAACAATTAAGCATGGGTTGCCTCCCACGAAGCGCTTTTCTTTATTTAAGAGTCTTGTAGCTAGACTCGTAGTCGTGTCCTACGTTACTTCATTACCGCCACCTCCTTCCTTCTTTCCATCGTCAAAAGAGTGTACACGTTATATGCTTACTGTGGATTCCTTGCCAACGTCGTCTATTATGGTGACGGTTTTATCCTTTAGATTAGTTTCCTTCACTGTGAAAGGCCCAAACCATCTTGGTTTGTTTCTACCTTGTAATGCCCTTATCCGAGATTTGTACAAAAGTACTTTTTCTCCTTTTAGGAATTCCTTAGGGCTCCTTTATGCCTTTGGTATCGAAGTGGGATTATTTCCTAACTTCTTATCGGGTTTCCAAAACGTTGCATATAATCCACGAACCATAAAGTCCCTAAGCCCCTTTTCCCAATCATTCAATTTCTTCTTAACAATTTTTCAAGGGGCTTGTGGATTTCCACCCGTAATCATTTCCATGGTCTTAAGAGGATATCTTGGAATGATGGGTATCCTAGCGTACCCTTTTCCGCTTTTAAGCACCATGATGCCCTCTCCGCATTTGATGGTTGCCTTGGCGGTGGCCAGAAATGGTGACCCAAGAATGAGAGGCACGTTTTTATCTTCCTCAACATCTATGATCACGAAATCCACCGGATAAACGATATTAGCTACCTCTATTAGAACATCCACCACGATTCCTACGGGGTAAACATATGTGTGATTAGCTAAAGAAAGTCTAAGATCGGTCTTGCTTGGTTTCTCCCTAGTTAGCGATTATAGATTGATAATGGCATTATGTTCACATCAGTCACTGTCACTAAGGCATTCATATCAATATCACCTATGCTACATGGTATCACGAAGTTCCATGTGGTGTCTCATTTTTTTGTTAATGGTTTTTTTAGAACCAACTCATACAGAGGTCCTAGGCAGGCGGGCGTCATACTCTTCCTCAGTCATCTTTCCTTCAAGGGCTTCCCTAAGAACCTCATTATACCTAAAGTTGTTTACTTGGTTCGCAACTGTTTTTCTATTGATTTCATGCTTAAGGTAGTACTCAATGGTCTCAGGCTCATCATTAAGTTTGCCCTCCTCCTCCTTCCTTTCCTCAGTCTTTTTCACCTCAACCTTTCCATACTCAGGCATGATGGAAATGGCGTTAACATACGAGGTGGGAGGAAAATCGTTGCTTCTTACTAATACCTTTTCGGGGACTTTCGTCTTGGTATATTCTACTACCAGGTTCATCATTTCTGTCATTTTTGCTTGCATTTCCTCTCTCTGCCTATAAACTTCCTCTTCGAATTTGGCTAATCTTTCCTTATGAGCTGCCATATATTCCCTCATTTGTTCCTTAAAGCTTGGTGAGAGTGGTATTGGGTAAGTAGAGCGAGCGCCTTGGAATCGATGTTTTGCTCACGACTTGGGGATCCTGAAAAATGTGTTAGGTGGTGGGTGGAATTGGCGGATTTGACCTCTTCATGAGGGATGTGCATGGGAGCTTTACGCCTTTCCATAAGGTAATCAATCCCTCTCTCAATAGCACTCAATTGCTCCTCGGTGATGTCGGGGGATTCAAGACGCGTTGATAGGGCATTAACCATTTTAACAGTGGTTACAGGAGATTCATTCCAATCTTCGTAGCTTTGATCAGCGAGATTTTCAATAATATCCCAAGATTCCTCTGCATTAAAGTCGCTGAGCCTTCCACCAGCGGCTTGATCTATGGATCGTCGAGTGATGAAATCGATATGATCATAGGAGATTTGGATTTGAAGCCAAAGGTCAATGCCATGGTGAGGGAGTTCTGAGTGAATCTTTGAATCGAGTCCATGCATTGTGGAGAGACTCACCTTGAAGTGCTGAACGTTAAGATGTCTCATCTGAGTTTTGTGGTTCTCGGTGGGAAAAATTGAGCAAGGAAACGAGAGGTGAGATCATCCCAACTTGAGATGGAGCCGGCGTGAAGTCGCTCAAGCCAATTACTAGCTTGGTCCCGTAGAGAAAATTGGAAGAGAGCACGCGTGGTCTCGAGTAGTAGCATCAAGGTCAATAGAATCGACAATTTTAAGGAAGTCCTTAAGATCTTTGATTAGGATCTTGAGCGAAGTCCATGGAATGCACATCCATTTTGCACCAACCGGATGGTGTCGGATCGCAAGGCCGTAATTTGGGCTTGGTCTGGAAGCTCAATGGTGTTCCTATAGCCTAGGTGGCTAGGTCTCAGTATTCACCAAGAACGGTATCTTGGCGGGACAATGATTTGAGGGGGGTTTTCACCTTCCATGATGAAAAGTGATGAGGTTACGAACAAAGGTCACGAAGAAGGGGGATAGACTAAAACGAAGCTAAAAATGAGAAAAAAGTTTACTTGATAGGAATCAAGCAAAGAAACCTAAACGAGGTGGACTACTAACTAGCTATTCTATTCCCCGGCATTGGCGCCAAAAACTTGATACGCTTACACATACGCTTTGGGGTCAAAGGAACTTCCTTTTCGTCGAGCAAGTTTTTCAACACCCTAGGCAGTGAACCTAATCGTTGTAGTGTAGTATTAGGGTAAGCCACGGGAATTGATATCGTTCTCTAGGGGAATAAGAATGCTAGTGAGAAGTTACTACGCTAAGGTTGGGGTTGAGGAAGATTATTTTTTATCTTTTTATGTTTTTTTAGAAAAGGAAAAGTACGAATCTTGGGGTTTGGATTTGGGGGTTGGTATTTCTACCGATTACTCTACTATTATCTAATTATCTAAACTAAGGTGGTGGTAGTCTATGTCTAATTATTGTGTGCTCGTATGATAGTTTAAAGATGTGTTTACTTAGGTTTTATTACTCCTTAATTATCTCCTATTGGTGGTTGAATTGTCACGTCCTTATTCTTAGTTGCGTTGTGTGTCTAAAGTTGTAGGGTATGCGTTTCTCCCTACTCTTTGAAGTTACCAAAGGGTCTCGTCTACAAAACCCACTAGGGATGATAAACTCTAACTCTAAGGCCTCTTTGTATAGTTTAGCTTACAACAACTCATAGTGCTATAACCTAAGGTTCACAAAGATTAATCAAGCATTAAGTACACAACGAATGACCTATCGCATTACTAGATCATTAATCAACTAAGATAAGAAACAACCATTCAATATTCAATAATTAAGTTTCATATTCCCTAAGCAAACACACAAGTAAATTAGCCGGACATGGAGAACATGCAAGCATACACACAAATAATTAAATACATAATTAAATTAATGAATTAAACAACTTATCTTGGTGTACGATAGGGTTTAAAACCCTAAAATACGACCTTGGTTCGGTTTAGGTTTTACTCCAAAAGTTTTCCCAAAAGACTACTCTAAAACGAAAAATTCGGATTCTATATATAAGATTACATGTGCGACGTCGTCACCTTATGATTTGTGACGCCCGTCGTGTCAGCCGTCATTAGGGTTTCGTCTTGGCCAAGTTAATCTTGCGACGGCGTCACCTTATGCTTGTGACGCTGTCCTCTTTAGCTTCGGCGTCGTGCGGATTGAATCTAGGCCGTCTGAGTTGTGACAGCCTACTCTTTTAAAGCCCGACGCCGTCCTCCAAAACTAGTAATTTCTCTTCTGAGCCGTCACAACTTCCTCCGACGGCGTCGTAGATTAAGCGGTGACGCCGTCTCCTTGTAATTTATCAGCTTGAGTGTCTCGATTCTTGACTTTGGCCATTTTCTTCATATATTCGCGCCTTTTTGTCCAAATAAGTGCCATTATAGCAGTTTGCCTTCAAGAGACCTAAAAAGTGAAAAGGAACGATATTAAGCAATAACGGATACAAAAGTGATCAAATAAGGGCTTAAACGACCCCTCAAAAAGGTACATTTTAAATCCTTATCACACTCATTAAATGATATACATGACTTTCCCCAGTTGTTACCTTCAGCTATAGGACTAATTGTTGTACTCATGTTTGATCTTTCATCATTGGTTATTGCATCAGTAAGGCGATAGTTATCGTAATTGCATTTCAATTGTTTTACCAATCCCGTATTGATTTCTGAGTCTCCAAATCTTATCTTGTACCAATCTTCAAATGCTAATTTCCTAAATTTAATATCATGTCTTTCAGCCTCGTGAGGGCATATCCATTCATCCGCGTTTCCCTCACAAAATTCATGAAAAGGGTTACACGAGGGCCATGCTGTCATTGATTCGTTGTCCTTGGTTAATATCGGGTTGCAGTAATGTCTGTTTGGATCTTCCTTAATACCTTGGACCTGGACAGTCTTTTCCTGTTTCAGCTTGCAACTATCAACATTTTCTCCACTATTATTAGTAATAGGATAATAACATAAAGGTGGATCGAGTGATTGAACATTAACAACATCAACTTTATTTGAAATCTCTAATTTTGGGTTTAAATGCTCTTTCATACTGAAAGTTATTCGTTCATTTTCAGTTCCCAAAGAAATCTGTTTTTCAAAAACCTTAATTTGAGCCCGACAAGTGGCCAGAAAAGGTCTTCCAACAATTAAGTTGTAAGTCTCCCGTTTTCCCATGTCAATAACCACAAAATCAGTGGGAAAAAGGATTTTTTCAATTCTAAGGAGCACATTATTTACTACTCCCCTTGGTACAGCCTTAGAGGAATCAGCCATTTCTATCATCATTATTGTTTCTTTTAAATTGGTAAGTTTTATTTTATCAAACAAAGTTGTAGAAATAAGGTTTAGCCCAGCCCCCAAATCAGCTAATGCAGGAATTTTAATATTACCGATGGTGCATGGAAGAAGAAAACTTTCTTGGTATTGTTGCTTCTTAGGAAGTTGGCTTGGCAGGTGATGAGTGTCTAAATACTCATCATTTTTATACTGTTTAGAATGCCAAAAACATCTGAAAACACTCAGAAATGCATCAAAATGATGAAAATATCACAAACAAGTGTTTTATGTGTTTTAAATTCAAATATATCAAAATCGGTGAAAACGTATCAAGTTTGCATAATTGGCAGTTTTAGTCCCCAAGTTTAAAAAGTTGTCAAAAACAGTCCCTGGTAAATCAAAATAAAGAAAAATGTCATTTAAGATCCATGGGATTCAAAAGTTGTAAAAATTGGTCCTTGAAATTCAAAAATTGCAAATTTACAACTTAGTTCCCTTAACTTTTAAAAAATGACAAAAATGGTCCTTGGAAATTTAAAAATGGAAAATAATCATCATTGGTCCTTGTACTATTCATATATGGCAGGTTTGGTCCTTATGATAACTTTGGAATATTGGCAAGATCAGTCCTCAAGTTTGGCAGATTTACAAAGATGGTCCTTGAAATATTAAACAAGCCAAATGACCCCTTTTGTATTTAGAACCCCATCAAAACCAAAAAGAACCCTGCCAATACACCTTGACCCCCCATTTTGGACCCCCCCCCTTTTAATATTAAAAAGTCAAAACCAGTCAAAGGCGCCAAATACTACTTCCCACTGTTCATCGTCCTCACCAGCTCTGTAATCCCAAAACCAGAGTGCTTTTTCTCTCCACTTGCCCTTTCCACCTCACTTATACACCTGTTACCAACCCCATTCCACCTCTACAATCATCCAAGAACCATTAATTAGATAAACACGCTCAAAGACAATTTTGGCGGCAAAGCCGACATTTGGCAATTCGATGATCTGGATGATTTCAATGGTCAAGATAAGGTGGGAAATACTCATAGATGTAAACGCATTGAGATGAAAAAGATCTTTATATACAAGTTTGAAGCAATGTAATAATATATCTAGAGTAACTTTTAAATTTCTTAGTCGTTTTTTTATTTTAAGCTTTCCAGTGTAATTTAAGTTTGACAAGTACTTTGTTTAAGCTTTTCAAGTATATGTGAATCTGTTTTCAGTACTCAATTTCAAATTTCAGTGTTATTTCAAGTTTATGCAAATTCATGTTCAAATTCTCAAAATGTTCTAATTTTATTGTTAGTTGTTGTATTAGACTCTTAAGTACACATAAGCTCCTATATAGCTTATAAAAGCTATTAGAAACTCTTAAATTCAGTTTAGAAGCAAAATACCAAAAATACCAAAAATACCAAAAAAAAATTAGCTAAAAATAAAAAAATCACAAGAAATGAAGAAAGATGCAAGGAGCAAGGTTAATAATGGATTGCCCTTGGGTTTAGTGCTTATTGGGAAGCTTTAGGTTGTGTTTGTGTGCCTAAATTCTCAGTCTTCACTTGGAATCTAAGTTGTAAGCCTTTTGTTCATTTTGGCATTTAACTGTTTTAGTTATTTAGTAGCTATAGTCTCTGTGTCTTATTGTTCACTAGTTATAGTTAAGTGAAATTAACCAATAAAAATAGTCACTTGTTCTTTTAAAATTGTAGTTAGCAAAAATCTCATTTTCACAGTTAAATTAGCTTAAGTGTAATTTCTTGGTTTTATGTTGTCATTGTTGTTATTGTATGTTTCTTTAGTCTTATTAAAGGATACTATAAAGTCTGGAATCAATGGAATAGTCTAAATCTTTGTTAAGCTTTGAAAAGCTTCTTAACAGTCTCATTAAGGGGTGTTTGGTTTCACTTCTTTAAGCGAGTTAGAGAGTGCTCAAGTCTTTGCTCTTGGTTAATACATGTCTCATTAGTTCTTAGTAGCTCAAAGAAACCAAGAAACACAGTCCTTGTTTAAGCAAAAGTCAAAATTCCATTTGATCACATCTTTCTTATTCACTGTTGGATTTTAAAGTTCTATGATCATGGTTTTGTGTTCATAAGTTGTTATAATTGCTCAATTTAGTCTTAATACACCTTAATATATCATAATTAATAAGTAGGATTAATCCTAAGTTCACTTTAGTCAACTTATCTAGTTCTTATAAAAAGTCAAAGTTTTCATTTGGTCGTTTTTGAATAAAATAGAATAATTTATATAGGGTTTAATATTAGTTTTCAAGATTTAGTATTTTGGGATATCAAAATATAGTTGCTCAGCTTCACCCTAGTATTTTTTATATTTTCCATTTCAGCTTTTAAAGTGCTTAACTTTTAGCTTATTTCAGACACCATTTCAAAAATGTGCCCTGTGCACAGTTTTGATACCATTTTCTTAAGCTCATTATAAGCTCACCTGTGAACACCACAGTGAGATCTTTAGCTTTTTGAAATGCCAATAAGCTCAGCTTATTGGATTCACCTTTTGTTTGGACTTCCAATCTATCCTGTGGGCCCCACAAGGCCTGGAAGTTGGCAAGTCAGACCTGTTTGCTACTCAGTTTTAGCACAAGTGCTTATCAGCTTATTTTAGCTTATCAGATTGTTTATTTGTGTTTTCTAGCTTTACTTAAATACCTTGTAGCTTATTGCATCTTATTCTACTTTTGTTTCCAGTTTACAAACTTGTTTGAGCTTATTTCATCAATATAAGCTAATTTTCAAAACTGTTAGCTTATAAGCTTATCAAAACGACTTATTTTTAGTTTGTAAAATTTTTGTTTTCATTAAAGTAGCTTATAATAAGTAGTTAAGTAGTTTTATAAAATAAAAATCATAAAAACATCATTATAAAATTAGTGATAGCGTTTATTTAATAGATTTTAACTTTTTATATTTTTCTTTTCAGCTTTTTATTAAGCACTTTTCATTTTTATAATTTTCCTAGTATTCTGTCATCATATAGTATTTTTAGAAAAAGTTTCATAATTTTCTCTGTTTATTTAGTATTTATTAAAATTATAAATAGTTAATAAGTATTAAATAATTATTAAAATATAAATAAAAAACATAAAAAATATCTTTTCAGTTTTAAAATTAGTTTTATAGTATTTTAGATTTTTCTAAGTCATAATTTTATTTTTCTAGCTTTATTTCACATTTTATCATATTTTAGGTTATTAATAAATAGTTAAAAATAGTTTTTAATTAATAATAATTAAATAAATAGTGTTAAAAATAATTTTCTTTTTCCAATAATTTTCTTTTATTTTTAAGATTCCAAAAATATCATTTTTATATTTTTAGGTCTTTTATTTCTTAAAACTCACGTTTTGTTTTATACGTTTACGTTTTTAATATACGTACGTATTTACGTTTATCTTATCTGATTGTTGTGCTTTACAATTCTGTATCCAAATATCATTCCAATCAATCAGTAGTGTAATTATTCATCAAAATCCTTACTGATCACTATCCTTAGTGATTATTCGACATCTGTCTGTGTAAAACACCATTCATCCTCCGTGTGACTTAACGACCCAGGAATCCACTATATTCCTCTGATCTAAATTACATTTGCCTTCTGAGCTGTTTTAAGTTTGTTACGGTTGACCATTCACAAGTGGTCAGCTTGTGTGATTAAACTTGACCGTTTGGAGGCGAACCAAATTTTGGCGCCGCTGCCGGGGAGGCTGTAAGCGTGTTTTAAGCAGTTTTCAGACCCGTACTTGCACATATACCACCGTTTGTAAACAGTTTTTTTTGTAAAGTTTATATAAATCAAAAAGTTCATTAACACTTTTCCTAAAGTGTTAAAAACACCAAAAACAATATAAAACAAAAAAAAAAATCGTAACGTTTTCTAGCTTGTGTTTCCTTTAAGGTGATTCTTAAACAAATACGATTTGGTTAAACGAGACGATACCAAAAATATTTTCCAAAAGTTTTTAAACCCTTTGCACAAATCTATACCTACGTCTTTTCAGTGGTACTTAATATATACATAAAATCAACCACGCAAATCAAGGCGAGTACACCTACCAACTAGGGTGTGACCATAATAAGTTCCCGAACATCCGATTTAAAACTTGCCTTTGTGTCCTTGTGATTTGGTGTACCTTTTTCAAAGAAGCCATTTCATTTGTGATTATTGGTTTAATTTCACTTGTCGTTTTGCCTCGCATTTGTTTTGAAAATTGATTTTTAAACTTAGTGCATGTGCACTCGTTCTTCCACTCTACAAGTCCACTTTCGAGCTTGCAAATATTCCTCGTAGGCGTAGAGGCGTTCGCTCCTTCAGCGTGATGAGGCGTCTACCACCACCACCCCCAATCGTAATGGCGGAAGACAAGCCGATGAATGAGCTTCTCCAAGCACCCATCGAGGGTTACGGAGATGCCATTGTTGTCGCAGCACCATCGTGGTGACACCTTTGAGCTCAAAACCGGGTTGCTTAATCTTGTAACCCAAAGCCAATTCTATGGTTTTGGGATGATCCTCATGCACACATTCGATGGTTTAAAAAGATTGCATCTACCATCAAATACAAGAATGTCCCACATGAAGCAATAAAGCTTCTTCTGTTCCCATTCTCTCTAGAGGGACAAACCCGGAATTGGCTTGAGAAACAACCCCCTCGTTCCATTGAGACATGTGAAGATTTAGTCACCAAATTTGTTAACGAATTCTATCCCCCATCCCGAACTACAAGTCTGAAGAATGAGATAATGAAATTTTCTCAGAGATTTTATGAATCATTCGGGGAGGCATGGGATCGTTACAAAGAGTTGCTCGCAAGTGTCGCATCATGGTTTTACCGAGTTAATGCAAATGGATACTTTCTACAATGGTCCGCACCAAGGTGACCAAGACTCTTTAAATGCCTCCGCGGGAGGTAATTTCCTTAGCAAGACCACAAAAGAAGCCTTGCAAATCATTGAAAACAAGTCCCAGGTCCGCCCTTTCTGCACAAGACATATCGACTCGTCTAATCTTTGGACCTTCTACTTCTAAACCCGTGAGTACATCTAGCACCGATGCTAAGATTGACAAACTCACGGATATTGTTCAGGCTTTGGTTCTTGCTAACCTAAAGAAAGTCACTTTCACACAAACACCATCACATGGTGAAGTGAAGAAAGTTGAAGTTTGTGTTACTTGTGGTGGCCCTCATGCATACTACAACTGTACTGCCACCGATGGTAGTCCGTTTGAAGCTAATGCTATAGCCGGTACTTCAAATCAGGGAGGTAATCAACACCGTCCTCAAAATGAATCAAACTACCGTGCTAACACTTATCAGGGACCACCGGTTTTAGCCGTAATCCTAACATGCAAAACCGAATCAGAACCAACCTAGAATGAACCAAGGTTATCAAAACCAAGGTAATTTCTATTCCGGACCAAATCAAGGTTTCCAATATCAAGGAAACCTTAATCAAAACAATTTCAATCGAGGGAATCAATTTCAGGGAAATGTAAATCCTAACCAAAGGAATTTTCAACAACAAGGTCATAATCAAAACATCCGACCTCAAAATTTCCCTCCAGTACCTCCAGTACCATCATCTGATGAGTTATTGAAGCAGTTCATGAAATCCCAAGATGAAATGAACAGGTTGTTGGTCGGTCAGATCGCTGATCTTAAGAAGTCTTTAAATGATCAACCCTCGGGCTCAGGAAAACTTCCGAGCAACACGATCGCTAACCGAGGGGCGATGCAAAGGCGATCACAACCAGAAGTGGTGTTTCATACAATGGACCGCTATTCCTACTACCTCTTCTTCTTCTCTCCCGAAGGTAGTGGAAAGTGAACACAGGCTACAAAGGACAAGGAACTTCCTACTAATAACGGAGGTACCAATGATGTCCAACCTCAAGTTGTCCCGAAACCCAAATCCAATCCAGGAGTTGTTTTTGAACCTCCTGTAGCTCCTGTTGAGAACCCCAATCCAAATCTTCTATTCCTTACCCATCACGTTTGAATGAGCAAAAGCTCCGCGAAAAAGCCAGTCATCAAATGGACAAATTTTTCAAATTTTCCAAGAACTACATTTTGACATAAGCTTTGTGGATGCTATCATCTGATGCCCAAGTTTGCATCAACTCTCAAACACATGTTAAGCAACAAGGAAAAGTTGTTTGAAATGGCTAAAACTCCTCTACGAGAACGCTTTCAGTAGTTATCCTGAAAAGCTTCCGAAAAGCTTGGAGATCCTGGAAAATTTCTCTTACCTTGTGTATTTCTAGGAATGGTTGAATGCTTTGCCTTAGCTGATCTTGGTGCAAGCATCAACCTGATGCCTTATTCAGATGGAAGAAACTTTCTCTTCCGGAACTTACTCCTACATGCATGACTCTCGAGCTTGCGGATCGTACAATATCCCGTCCTCTTGGCATTGCCGAGGCGTATTGTGAAAGTAGGAAAGTTCCATTTTCCGGTGACTTTGTAGTTGTTGATTTCGATGTGATTCACGAGTTCCTCTCATTGTTGGGCGAGGATTCTGAGAGACGGGCGTGCTCTCATTGATGTATTTGAGCAAGAAATCACACTACGTGTGGGTAATGAAGCTGTCACTTTTAACCTTGATCAAACTTGAGGTACTCGCAAACTATGATTCTGAGTCGGTTAACCGAATAGATATCATTGATGTTGCTTCCGAAGAGTACTCTCAAGAAGTTCTTGGTTATGATCATAATTCTTCGAGTGATAATCTCACTCATTCATCTCAACCCATCATCGCCAATTCTACTCCTTCTCTCACTCCATTTGAGGAAAGTGACGTCATCTTGGAAGAGATTGAAGCATACTTGTCCAGTGATTCTGTTCCATGGGAAATTGATCACGCTCCCATCGACATCGAGGGGACATACTTCTCATTGAGAAGTTGCTTAATGATGATCCATCATCACTCCCTCCTGTCGAGCTTCATAACAAGGAAGTCAAGTCGGTTGAGAAAGCGAAGAATTTCCTGAAGTCGAACTTAAGGACTTACCACCTCATCTCGGGTATGCATTTCTTGAGGGTGATGATAAATTACCCGTCATTATTGCTCGAGATTTGAGTAAAGATGAAAAAACTGCTCTCATAAAGGTCTTGAAGTCACACAAGCAAGCAATTGCTTGGAAACTCTCCGACATTAAGGGTATCAACCATGAATTTTGTACTCACAAAATCTTGATGGAGGATGACTTCAAACCAGCAGTTCAACATCGAGAGAAAGTAAATCCAAAAATCCATGATGTTATCAAACGGAGGTTATCAAACTTCTTGATGCGGATTGATTTACCCGATCTCGATAGTCCTTGGGTTAGCCCAATTCACTGTGTTTCGAAAAGGGTGGCATAACTGTTGTCACAAATGAAGATAACGAGTTAATTCCAACTCGGTACATTAGCGGGATGGCGTGTTTGTATTGACTATCATAAGTTGAATGGCGCCACCCGTAAAGACCATTTTCCTCTACCCTTCATGGACCAAATGCTTGAGAGATTAGCGGGGAACGAATACTATTGTTTCCTTGATGGTTTCGGGTTATTTCAGATCCCCATTGATCCGCTGGATCAAGATAAGACCACATTCACCTGCCTATACGGAACTTTTGCTTTCTGGGCGTATGCCTTTTGGCCTATGTAATGCTCACAGCACGTTCCAACGATGTATGATGACAATTTTCCACGACATGATCGGGGAAACAATGGAGGTGTTTATGGATGACTTCTCGGTCATTGGGGACTCATTTCAGACATGTCTCTCCCATTTAGATAAAATGCTTAAACGGTGTGAAGACACCAATCTCTGTCTAAATTGGGAGAAGAGTCACTTTATGGTCAAAGAAGGCATAGTCCTTGGCCATAAGATTTCCAAAAATGGGATTGAGGTTGATAGAGCAAAATTCGATGTTATTGCTAAACTACCTCATCCTACTACCGTCAAAGGTATTAGGAGTTTTCTAGGTCATGCTGGTTTTTATCGCAGATTCATACAATATTTTTCTAAAATCGCCCGGCCTATGACCCATCTTCTTGAAAAAGATGCTCCTTTTATCTTCTCACCGAGTGCATCAAAGCTTTTGAAACATTAAAGAAAAACTCACTGAAGCACCCATTCTCGTTGCTCCGATTGGGATTTGCCTTTGAGCTCATGTGCGATGCAAGTGATTTTGCTATCGGTGCGGTCCTAGGGCAACGTAGATCCAAGCATTTTCAGCCTATCCACTACGCAAGTAAAACTATGAATGAAGCTCAAACCCATTACACCACCACAGAAAAAGAGCTATTAGCCGTGGTGTATGCATTTGAGAAGTTTCGGCCATATCTAATTTTGACCAAATGCGTGGTGTATACGGATCACTTGGGCTCTCAAATATCTCTTTGCAAAACAAGATGCAAAGCCGAGATTGCTCCGTTGGGTTCTCCTCCTGCAAGAATTTGATATCATTATACGTGATAAAAAAGGAGAACACGGAAATTCTTCAGCGATCATCTGTCCGTCTAGAAAACCCTCACCAAGATGTTTTCGAGAAAAAGGAAATAAATGAAACATTTCCTCTCGAAACACTCTATGCGGTTTCTTTTCGTGGAAACTCTACCACCCCATGGTTTGCTGACTTCGCAAATTACCATGCGGGTAACTTCATAGTGAAAGGGATGTCGACCCAACAGAAGAACAAATTCTTCAAGGCTGTTAAACATTACTTCCGGACGACCCTACTTATTCAAAATCTGTGCGGATCAAGTCATCCGACGGTGTGTTTATGTACAAGAAGCTATTGACATTCTCAAAGCTTGCCATGCTGGACCCACCGGGGGCCATCATAGTCCAAACCACACCGCCAAAAAGGTGTTTGATTCCGGGTTTTATTGGCCCACAATTTACAAGGATGCCCATGAATTTGTCAAAACCTGTGACGCTTGTCAACGTCACGGAAATATCTCTCAAAGAAATGAAATGCCACAAAATGCCATTCAAGTTTGTGAGATATTTGACATCTGGGGTATTGACTTTATGGGGCCATTTCCATCATCTCGAGGAAACAAATACATACTCGTGGCTGTTGACTATTTGTCAAAATGGGTTGAAGTGAAAGCTTTACCTACAAATGATGCCCGAGTAGTTGTAAAATTTTTGAAATCTCTTTTTGCTAGGTTTGGAACTCCATGAGCTATAATTAGTGATCGTGGTACACATTTCTGCAATGACCAATTTGATCGTGTCATGCAGAAGTATGGTGTAACCCACCGTCTTTCTACTGCTTACCACCCTCAAACAAGTGGGCAAGTGGAAGTCTCCAACCGTGGTATAAAAAGAATTCTAGAAAGGACGATGGCGAAACCGTGCATCCTGGTCGGATAAACTAGATGACGCACTCTGGGCCTTCCGTACAACTTACAAAACACCCATCGGGTGTACTCCATACAAGCTAGTGTACGGAAAGGCATGTCATCTGCCTATTGAGCTTGAGCACAAGCATACGGGCCTTGAAACATGCAAACCGATATTGAGCGGTGATCACAGAAAAGTTCAAATGAATGAACTAAATGAACTCCGTGATCAAGCATACGAGAACTCTTTGATCTACAAACAAAAGACAAAGAAGATTCATGACTCTAAAATCAAGAACCGCGTTTTCAACGTTGGTGATCGAGTCCTTCTTTCAATTCAAGATTGAAGATTTTTTCGGGGAAGCTTAAGTCCCGTTGGTCTGGTCCATTTACTATCACTAAGGTTTATCCTTATGGCACCATTGAGTTATCTCAGCCCGATGGTCCAAATTTTAAAGTGAATGGTCATCGATTAAAGCATTACTTTGGAGAGGACATTCCACCTGTGATTGTCCCGGATCTACAAACTTTCCCCATGAACCAATGAATGCGGGGATCGAGTCAAGCTAGCGACTCGGGAATCAAAAACAGTAGCACACACCATATGGGTTTTCACTCATATTTCTGATTTCTTACCCTTTTCTACCACCCTAGTGTGGGGGAGTTGCCCCCCGCTATTGTATATATTTCAAAAAAAAAACAATTTGTGTATATATAAAAAAAACAAAATAATGGCCGTAGTATTTCCCTTTTATGTTCTATGTTTCGGCATAACCGCCGGTACTTTGAATATTGAGGGCAATATTCATTTCTAAGTGTGGGGGGGAATTCTCACGAATTTTATCATGTAATTATTCCACCCAATTCCCCCGTTTTTGGCCAAATTTTTTTTGGAGTAAGTGTTTTTCACTTACTCAGCAAATGGTAATCAGTCCGCCATGTCTAACACACATAAGGATTGGCTAATCCAGGAGCAAACGGCTCTTGGTAAAGATATCTCAAATCCGTTTATGGCTTGCAATTTGCCCATAATTGTATGGTGTTCAAATTCACCATATCTTTAACTAGTGAAACGTTGGCTAGCCCAAAGTTTATGGCTTGTGGTAAAGGCAATGGAAAAACCATAATTGGTAATCGACTCACCAAAGATAATATTGATAATTTATTTAAGAGTTGGCTAGTCAGAAGCAAGCGGTTTACGGTAAAGACAAATCAAAACCGTTGAAGCGGTGATTTGCTCAAAATCACTTGGTTATCATTGTACCAAAGTTCTTACTTGAACTTAAACAATTGGCTACTCCAGAAGTAATGGCTTTTGGTAAAGAGATGAAATCCATTAATTTTCTCAAATCATTGCTAGGGACTAGCAATATCTTAGTATGGGGATTGATGAGTGTCTAAATACTCATCATTTTATCTGTTTAGAATGCCAAAACATCTGAAAACACTCAGAAATGCATCAAAATGATGAAAATATCACAAACAAGTGTTTTATGTGTTTTAAATGCAAATATATCAAAATCTGGTGAAAAACGTATCAAGTTTGCATAATTGGCAGTTTTAGTCCCCCAAGTTTAAAAAAGTTGTCAAAAACAGTCCCTGGTAAATCAAAATAAAGAAAAATGTCATTTAAGATCCATGGGATTCAAAAGTTGTAAAAATTGGTCCTTGAAATTCAAAAATTGCAAATTTACAACTTAGTTCCCTTAACTTTTAAAAAATGACAAAAATGGTCCTTGGAAATTTAAAAATGGAAAATAATCATCATTGGTCCTTGTACTATTCATATATGGCAGGTTTGGTCCTTATGATAACTTTGGAATATTGGCAAGATCAGTCCTCAAGTTTGGCAGATTTACAAAGATGGTCATTGAAATATTAAACAAGCCAAATGACCCCTTTTGTATTTAGAACCCCATCAAAACCAAAAGAACCTCGCCAATACACCTTGACCCCTATTTTGGACCCCCTTTTAATATTAAAAGTCAAAAAACCAGGTCAAAGCGCCAAATACTACTTCCATCGTTCATCGTCCTCACCACTCTGTAATCCCAAAACCGAGTGGTTTTCTCTCCACTTGCCTTTTCCACCTCACTTATACACCTTTTACCAACCCCATTCCACCTCTACAATCATCCAAGAACCATTAATTAGATAAACCTGCTCAAAGACAATTTTGGCGGCAAACCGACATTTGGCAATTCGATGATCTGGATGATTTCAATGGTCAAGATAAGGTGGGAAATACTCATAGATGTAAACAGAGATGAAAAAAGATCTTTATATACAAGTTTGAAGCAATGTAATAATATATCTAGAGTAACTTTTAAATTTCTTAGTCGTTTTTGTTATTTTAAGCCTTCCAGTGTAATTTAAGTTTTCAAAGTACTTTGTTTAAACTTTTCAAGTATATGTGAATCTGTTTTCAGTATTCAATTTCAAATTTCAGTGTTATTTCAAGTTTATGCAAATTCATGTTCAAATTCTCAAAATGTTCTAATGTTATTGTTAGTTGTTGTATTGGACTCTTAAGTACACATAAGCTCCTATATAGCTTATAAAAGCTATTAGAAACTCTTAAATTCAGTTTAGAAGCAAAATACCAAAAATACCAAAAATACCAAAAAAAATTAGCTAAAAATAAAAAATCACAAGAAATGAAGAAAGATGCAAGGAGCAGGGTTAATAATGGATTGCCCTTGGGTTTAGTGCTTATTGGGAAGCTTTAGGTTGTGTTTGTGTGCCTAAATTCTCAGTCTTCACTTGGAATCTAAGTTGTAAGCCTTTTGTTCATTTTGGCATTTAACTGTTTTAGTTATTTAGTAGCTATAGTCTCTGTGTCTTATTGTTCACTAGTTATAGTTAAGTGAAATTAACCAATAAAAATAGTCACTTGTTCTTTTAAAATTGTAGTTAGCAAAAATCTCATTTTCACAGTTAAATTAGCTTAAGTGTAATTTCTTGGTTTTATGTTGTCATTGTTGTTATTGTATGTTTCTTTAGTCTTATTAAAGGATACTATAAAGTCTGGAATCAATGGAATAGTCTAAATCTTTGTTAAGCTTTGAAAAGCTTCTTAATTCTCATTAAGGGGTGTTTGGTTTCACTTCTTTAACCGAGTTAGAGTGCTCAAGTCTTTGCTCTTGGTTAATACATGTCTCATTAGTTCTTAGTAGCTCAAAGAAACCAAGAAACACAGTCCTTGTTTAAGCAAAAGTCAAAATTCCATTTGATCACATCTTTCTTATTCACTGTTGGATTTTAAAGTTCTATGATCATGGTTTTGTGTTCATAAGTTGTTATAATTGCTCAATTTAGTCTTAATACACCTTAATATATCATAATTAATAAGTAGGATTAATCCTAAGTTCACTTTAGTCAACTTATCTAGTTCTTATAAAAAGTCAAAATTTTCATTTGGTCGTTTTTGAATAAAATAGAATAATTTATATAGGGTTTAATATTAGTTTTCAAGATTTAGTATTTTGGGATATCAAAATATAGTTGCTCAGCTTCACCCTAGTATTTTTTATATTTTCCATTTCAGCTTTTAAAGTGCTTAACTTTTAGCTTATTTCAGACACCATTTCAAAAATGTGCCTGTGCACGCTTTGATACCATTTTCTTAAGCTCATTATAAGCTCACCTGTGAACACCACAGTGAGATCTTTAGCTTTTTGAAAAGCCAATAGCTCAGCTTATTGGATTCACCTTTTTTTTGGACTTCCAATCTATCCTGTGGGCCCCACAAGGCCTGGAAGTTGGCCAGTCAGACCTGTTTGCTACTCAGTTTTAGCACAAGTGCTTATCAGCTTATTTTAGCTTATCAGATTGTTTATTTGTGTTTTCTAGCTTTACTTAAATACCTTGTAGCTTATTGCATCTTATTCTACTTTTGTTTCCAGTTTACAAACTTGTTTGAGCTTATTTCATCAATATAAGCTAATTTTCAAAACTGTTAGCTTATAAGCTTATCAAAACAGCTTATTTTTAGTTTGTAAAATTTTTGTTTTCATTAAAGTAGCTTATAATAAGTAGTTAAGTAGTTTTATAAAATAAAAATCATAAAAACATCATTATAAAATTAGTGATAGCGTTTATTTAATAGATTTTAACTTTTTATATTTTTCTTTTCAGCTTTTTATTAAGCACTTTTCATTTTTATAATTTTCCTAGTATTCTGTCATCATATAGTATTTTTAGAAAAAGTTTCATAATTTTCTCTGTTTATTTAGTATTTATTAAAATTATAAATAGTTAATAAGTATTAAATAATTATTAAAATATAAATAAAAAACATAAAAAATATCTTTTCAGTTTTAAAATTAGTTTTATAGTATTTTAGATTTTTCTAAGTCATAATTTTATTTTTCTAGCTTTATTTCACATTTTATCATATTTTAGGTTATTAATAAATAGTTAAAAATAGTTTTTAATTAATAATAATTAAATAAATAGTGTTAAAAATAATTTTCTTTTTCCAATAATTTTATTTTATTTTTAATATTCCAAAAATATCATTTTCATATTTTTAGGTCTTTTATTTCTTAAAACTCACGTTTTGTTTTATACGTTTACGTTTTTAATATACGTACGTATTTACGTTTATCTTATCTGATTGTTGTGCTTTACAATTTTGTATCCAAATATCATTCCAATCAATCAGTAGTGTAATTATTCATCAAAATCCTTACTGATCACTATCCTTAGTGATTATTCGACATTTGTCTGTGTAAAACACCATTCATCCTCCGTGGGACTTAACGACCCAGGAATCCACTATATTCCTCTGATTTAAATTGAATTTGCCTTCTGAGCTGTTTTAAGTTTGTTACGGTTGACCATTCACAAGTGGTCAGCTTGTGTGATTAAACTTGACCGTTTGGAGGCGAATCAGCAGGTCCTCGTCGTTTTCCGATTTACCATCTTCTTTTAGGTAGTTAATCCCGGACAGATCATTGGTGATAGAGGAGGTGCACTGCTCATTCTTTGGCTTATCTTGCGAAAATATGGCTTTGCAGGCAATGGCCTTGGCATTACTGGTCTCAAGGTTTGCCCAATTTGTGTTTCGAGGTTTTTAATTGCAGCATCTTGGTTACGCAAGTTCATGTTGGTGTCTTCTTTCACCTTGACCATCCATTCCTTGAGTCTATCTCCCTTTTTTGTAGATTCCTCGATGTGCCTATGCATTATTTCTTCAAGGCTAGGTCTAGGAGGATTGCTGTTGACTCTTGTGTAGAACCCTAGGGACTTTTCTCGGTATCTGGGCCTGTTACCATTGTATCCGTTGAAAGGGCTCCCACTTCCATATTTTACTTCTTCGATCCTTTTAAATTCCTCGTTGGAGGAACATTCCTTAATAGGGGGAGTTCCATTTTGTTCCACTTGTATGGAATGCACATTTTCCTTGAGCTTCTTCATGTCTCTTCCGAGACTTTCTAATTTGTTGTTTATTGCTGCAAGGCCTTCCATATTTCCATTCTTACTTTGGTTGCTTCCCCCATTGTGCCATTTGTGAGAGTGTTCAGCCATCTTTTGAATAGTTTCTAAAGCCAATGTTGGAGTCATCCCAGGAATTGGCCCTTGAGAATCGATCATTTGTCTTGAGGAGATGTTCAGACCTTTGTAAAAGACGTTCACCTTTTGTTGGCTGTTGAGGTCGTGAGTAGGGCATTTGTATAATAATTCGTCATACCTTTCCCATGCTTGGTACAACGTTTCATCACCCTCTTGCTTAAAGTTATGGATTTCTTCTAATTGCTTAGCAGCTCGATGGAGGACGGTATTTCTGAATGAAATACTTTTTAGGATAGGCCGGTGTTGATGTTAGGTAATCGATCAACCCACCTTTTAGCAACCAAGTAATAGAAATAGGGAACACACATAACATGACAGCATCGTTTGAGACTCTAAGAATTTTGAATAGGCTGACAATGTATTCCACGTTGTCTATATGCTCATGAGCATCATCGGTAATGCTTCCAGAGAAAGGATTTGCACGCAATTCCCTCATAAATTGAGGTTTGATTTCGAATTGGGCATCTTCTACGATGGCCGGCCTAACAATCCCCGGTCCTTGTTCATCTCTTGTTAACGCCAAATATTCCTCGAGAGTGAGGTTATCAATGTTAACGACTTCCATGGTACCTGAAAACTTGAAAAGAGATCGTGAGAATTTGAGAAAATTTTAAAACGAAATGAAAGACTTAATAGCAATCCTAATATAACTCCCAGGAAGCGGCGCCAAAAACTTGATGCATGTTTTACTGACCAGGTTTTAATATTTATAAAGTCTCGTTATACCTATGGTCTACCCTAATGCACTAACGGGCAGTGTACCCGGTCGTGTGTAGTGTAGTATTCGGTAAAACCGAGGTCATCCCAAGAGCTATGTGTGTTGGATTAATACTAAGTCTAGGTGTCACAGATTTTAATATGATTTTGATAAGGAATTAATTAATTAACTACTAAAGCAGATAAAAGCAATTAAAGGCAAAGGTTGTGATCAATAAAGGAGAGTGGTGCTAACCTAGTTATTCATCCTAGCTAGTAATGTCTACGTCTAATTACTTCCAATTACTTTAGGTGGGGTCAAAGTCAAGAGGACAGCATTTGGTCAATTCGCCCTAACCTATCAGCAAAGATGCCACCACTGGAGAAGTCAGGTGTCCCCTCATAAGTTCAGTTGTTCCTGGTCTCCTAAGCCGAGTCATTAAGTTCTGCTACATGCTAGACTTATAATAGTGAGTGCCCGGTCGTTAGCAACTTAAACACTCACCCCTAATTCTTAAGTTCATCCAAACGGTAGGTGATCAGTTGGTCAAATCGCATAAGTAGAAAGGGTCGCCAGTTGGTCATATCTTACCCTTCCGTCTCGTCTACTTACTTAGGGTGGCTTGGTCATATCTCCTAAGCAACTAGCCTCTACCGCCATTCAAAACTACGAAACAAGGGTAGCTACCAATAAACTATGCATGCATACACTTAGAAATAATTATACGGAAGTAATGTAAACATAAACAAAAAATTAGGGAATCATAACTAGGCCAGCACCAAGAGGTGCTTAGCCGCTCATATTAACCATACAAATCAATTCAATATTTAATGTTACGAAGTACATGAATCGAAAGTAAAGAAAAGATCAAAATTCTAATGCTTATCGTAGTGATTTCTCCCTTGGAGATAGCTCCGTATGCTCCCCTAGACCTGCCTTTGGCTTCTTCCCACGTTCTTTGGTTGTGGTGTGTGAAATGGGATGCTTTGAAATGCTAGAAATCGTGGGGTATTTATAGGCCGGATCCGGTTACGGTAATTAATAAAATAGTTACGCATAATCATCTATTTCTTCTTAAATTGCACTAGATCTGCTGGATTTGGCGTAACCTTAGAAGTGGTTACGCCGTATCTTCAATAATCCTTGGTTACGCCGTAGTTTATGCACGAGTTACGGCGTAATTATCAGCGGCGGGAACCTCATTTGACCTAATATAGTTACGTTGTAATCTTTTGGGAGAGTTATGCCGTAATCTTTTGATGAGTTGGCTTTCTGAGTCACGCTTTAGTTACGGGGTAATGTGAGAGATGAGTAGCTAGTAGAACTTCTTCAAAGTGAGCATACTATGATAAATCTTTAATAATTCTCCAATTCCGCGTCTCTTTATCTCCAATGCTCGTAATTTACCTGAAAGTGGAATATAATGGAAAACAAGCGTAAATCCATATAAATGATATAAATTACAAGCATTATCGGGGGAAATTGACACTTAATATTCAGGATAATTTGATGTTATCACGTACCCACTTTACCAACTACATAATTGTACATGGCATATTAGGCTCTATATTTAAATAACATGATTTTCACTGTTAGATTGTTCGGATTAAAAAAACAGAGACATGGTTAAAGAGGAAACAATAATCTTGTTTTGGTACAAATTACCACAAAATATCAACAGTATAATATACATGATTCAAAGTACATACCTTCTCAAACAATGCATCTACAATCAACACTAAGAATTAATAGTAGAACAAAGGTATATAGACATTGGTTTCAACACATCTAATTATAGAACAAAGGTATATTTATATTAAGATTATGCCATCAAATTAGGTGATTTACCAAAAGGTTCTTTTGCCTTGTAAGTTCAGAGATGCCGATAAGTACTACATAAGTGATCCAAGAGAAGATGTAAAAAGATACATGCACACATATAAATAGGATGATATGAATTGTCAACCTATATATTTGGATAAAACCATGAGCCACATCTGATTTGTTTTCAATTAACAATTGTTGTTGTATTAATTTAATCAACAATCAAACCACCAAATTTTATTTGTTTAACAATAGAAAAACTTAGACCATATCTAAGGTCAATTAATTAGACTATATTCTAGTTGTTCAAAGATACCAATGGAAACAAATGCACATTTAAAGCTTGGTTGTTTGATCCGTCACCCAACGCACCTATATTCCCACATCTTAGTGCAACCATGCTGAGCTAACAAAATCAATATTTCAACAACTTATAGTATATTATATACATTACTTGATAAAAAAAATGGGATATATAGGCACATGCATGCTTTCACGGTCAAAATAGCTATCTTTGTCTAGTATCTTCACAAAAAAAATTGTGCCATTCCATTTAGCCACTTGATAGTTTCCTGTCAAATTTTACAAACTTAATTACGCCAGTGCATATTGATATTAATACAAAATTGCATAACTAATCTGAGAAGATACATAAGCTTTGTGACACAATAAGAGTTATATGAAGCAACAACCAAAGAATGCTAAAGAACACAAGGACGTTATCTATTTTATGAAATGGACACAAATGTTCGCTCTTGTCAAATCAGCCCGACCCATGCAAAAATTATCCGTTTCAATCAAAACCCATTGTTACCCATTATCCAACCCAACCATATTGAACCAAGCTAAAGACGTACTCATACCAAAATTATATAATCCCCGATTTAAATTAACCCCTTCTATGTACATTAATAACGACATTGATAACTCATAATAGCTTTAGAGGGTGCCTACGATTGCTTGTTTAAGAGCTAATAAGCACCCACAAAAATGGCAAAATCAAATAAATCAAAAATTAGTGTTTAAACAATAAAATGACAATGAATCCATAGAACCAGTAACAGATGGTGATGACATATTCTTTTTTAGAAACTCGATTTACTTGGTGGGCTCATTTACAGGTGTCAGCAATAGGAAGAGATGCAAAATCTGAAACTCTCACTATAGTATTTAGATATGAGAAGTTACCATACAACTAAGTTTATAAAAAGAAGTATTTACCTTCCACAATAATTATGCCATGTCTAGTGCAGGTTGCACAATTGCAAGCTCAAAATGGCTCAGCACGCCTTCTCTCCACTAAAGATCTTTCCAACTCAGCATACTTGCTCCATGCGTAGCAATTCTCAGGTGACCACTCCAAATACTTTTCGTGTAGCTTCCGACAACGGTCCATGTTACCAAGGTGCAACTCAATCTCAATATACTTCTTGAAAATCTGTGATTTTGAGTGGTCAGACCAAGAACATACTAAAAAAGTCAACAATCCCAATTGCATTCCCAAGAATTGCACGTGGTTTGCTGCTAAAAGGAATGTTTGGATGTTGCCGGCAACTTTTAATCTATTTGGCAGATTGACCCATTTCCATTTTAGCTACACTTTATTGTAAAATCAACCTGTTTGACTCAATTGACCAATTTATATGTAAACGGCTCAAAATGACAACTCTACTAATGAAAATATATTAGTGACTAATTTAATTTTATTGTCATTTTTTCTGTTTTCTATATATTTGATTGCTGTTGATTGTCCTAGAACGGCACCGGACGTCACTTTCTATATAGAAGTTATACTACCAAAGAATGTAATGGGAATCCAAGTCAACACCTACTTTTTTCATGATATCAGTTATATACATCATTAAGCTTGATTACTATTTATGAACCTAACACTTTCTATGTAGAAGTTATACTACCAAAGAATGTAATCAGAATCCAAATTAGGACCTACTTTTTTCATGATAATCAGTTATATACATCATTAAACTTGATTACGATTTATGAACCTAACCTTGTCTGCAAGTGGATCAAATGCCGCATTAACTTCAAAATCCTGTGTGACCAGGCATAAAAAAAACTATAGAATCACCCTAGAAAGGTATCAACACCAGCTTGTTGAGAGCGCAAATGAGTGTATGGTGTTGAACAATGAAGCTCTGCATGACATTTGTTTTAGAACATTGAAGCTCATTACACCAAGCTTTAGAGACTTTAACCATCAACTCAAGTCTGATCTTCGCAAGCTTGTGGTCAACCTCATCCCCTTCCCTCGTCTGCACTTCTTTATGGTTGGATTTGCATCGCTAACATCTTGTGGGTCCCAACAATACCGTGCCCTGACTGTACCTGAACTAACTCAATAGATGTGGGACAACAAGAATAGCACAATATAAAGAAAGTCCACATTCTGTTGAAGCTTCTAAAAACGTTCCAATATGATTTTACTTCAACAAAATTGACTTTGCCAACCTATCCTTACCAGGTGGTTTATTATCCTGAAGAAGTCATCCAAACATTAAATTAAATATGGATAAAACCCGAATTTAATGGATAATTATATAGTGTCATTAGTCTTGCCCAGATACCCTGCAAAAGGATATGAGGAAATATATATTAAATTAGTGCATACACACATGCTATTATTTCTATGTATATGACACAATAGATCAAGAAGAAACTGCCCTTACCTCACAAAAGTCTCCAGAAACCTCTTTGGAGATGCAATGCAATGACGTACGATACTCACGAGCCGACAATCGATCAAGAGGTTGGAATCTTCCTTCCCTTATCTGCATATGGACACAATAAGTTACACGGTTTGGTTTGGAAGGAAATTGATAAAAACCTATTGGTACGATATTGAATATTTCATATAAAACTAATATCGGATTAGCAGACTCACCGATTACAAAGTAATCTTCAAGCTCAAAGGAGAGGCCTCCTTCAGTCTTTTCGAGGCGCAGTTGAGCAAAATTCATCATGAGACTCTCTTCTTACATGCGCTTCAATAATGGCACAAGTTAGAGTGTATTTTCAAAGGCGATATAGAGATAGAGAGGTGGAGGGAACTTACTAAAGCCTCAACAGGTTTCCTCAACGTGTCATGACAGAAATATTTGTCTATTCGTCAATCTGAAACATAAATTAATATTAACAGAACCAAATTATATGCAGTATAAATCAATAAAAAGTCTGTTTGTCTTAAAATATATAGAAAGGACCAAATGATAATATAGAGAGAGCGGAATAGAACATTACTTGTGAAGAACGCATGTGTCTCATCTTGTGATAAGATCACCATTTGAGCAAGAGACTCGATATGACATAAGGATCATCTCATCAATCAATGTCCAAGGCGTTCTTCAATCCAAGAAAGTTTCTGTCGTGATCAATACAGTATATCATCATAGAGAGCAACAAAGTTTAAATATTTTTAGCTCCATAACTAATAGGTGGCAATATCGCCGGGATGGGTAATTTTTTCAGATAATTAAAAGTGTTGAATGTGATTACAAGAACACCATGTCTTAACAAATATAACCGAACTTTTTAAAACAAAACTGATGCGGCTGTAAGGATTAAAAATATACTTTGGGTGAGTTTTTACCAGATTGACCCATGTGACCCGCCAAGGATAGAATACAACACAACTTGACCCATTCAGAAGTAAACAGGACATACCGCATTTAGTGAATAATGTGTAGCCAAGCCACATGCAACCAATTCAGCCCCATTAAGCTTTTCTCCAGTCAAATCCAATTCACCTACAAAAAACAATATAGAGATGATTAATAATAAGCATTAGTAATAATATTGTAACTGAGTGAAAGCTACAATAATTTTGGATTCCAAAAGTTACCTAAATAACCAGGGAGACGAGAAAGATAAAATGAAGCCCCTGAATCAGGATGGAAGCCCAATTGAACTTCTGGAGTTGCAAAACACCCAAGCTGTTCAAACAGTCCACTTTATTTTGTAAGTCAACAAGTTTCATCAAAGATCGATGAAAACATGATACTTCATACAGTTTTGTCGGTTGCTATGCGGAACATTCCAGGAATTGCTATTCCTGCACCACCGCCCATCGTGATACCATCCAAGATAGTCAACTGTCAATTAGGTCAATAGTCAAACACCATACTTTACATACACTGTGAAAAAGGTATGTCAATGAATAGAAAATAACATCAATGTAGTAAACTCGTATACTCTTTTAATTATCGTATATATTGTCATCTCGGCACTATTGAGTCTCAATATGTATGTACAGAATCACCGTATAGAATATATATATACATGATGTATCCAAAATTTAAAGCAATAAACTTAGCATTGTTTGGATAATATCAACAATAATTCATGTCACTAACACTCTAAAACTCCATTGTTCGGAGATATATGCAAACTATCTATCTCGCAGCAAGAAAATGTTACATATGTTGGAGTTTAACATCAGAACTATTATATTATCAAAGAGGAAGAGAGTTTGAAACTCACATTTGGTTTCAAATACGTCCCTACAAGGTATATAAAGGATATAACGTCCTGAAAAATTCTTTGCATTCGCATCTTTTCCCGTACATATGTCAACCGGAAAATCATTATAAATAATAATTTCATTTGTATATGTACATATAACTATTTATAAATAAAATAAATAAATGGAATGTCTACCTTCTTGAAGCAAACGATAGATGGTTACCATGTCTCCACCAGAAGAAAATGCCCTACCACTACCCTTCAATAAATATAGATGACGTTTAGAGACACAAAAAAAATTATTATAAAGAGCGACTAAATTACGTATAGGAATATATGAAATACCTTCATGGTCACAAATCCAATCTGTGAGTTGTCTTCCCATGACTCATAAAGTCTTTGTAACCGACCAGCCTACATATGAAAGTTTCAAAAGAATAGGTAACAAATAATCATCACAGAACAAAAACATATAGATGATTACTTTTTCTGAATATGTTTAACCACTCAAGTTTCGGTTTTGTTAAAAGTTTGTGAATTCGTATTGAAAAATTCACCCGCCACTTGTATTACCCTGTTACATATGCTGACACGACGTGCCGACTATATAAGCTAGATGACATGGATGCCCATTGTAGAACGGGCGTTCAACTGATTGGTGACGATCATCATGGATCTTCTGCAACTATAACAGAACCAAAGAGCTATTAAAAAAAAGTTTAAGATTAGTACGTAGTATCATTAATCAACTATTATGTTACATTATGATCACCTTGTTGTTCACCAAAGTTTCTTCTTTGAGTCCTTCTTCTACCACCTTCTCTATTTGGTTTTCGTGGTCCGCAAGTACGTATTCATTTTCTCCTTTTTTTTTCTAAACGCCAACTCCTTTTTAGTTAGAGCTGATTTTAATCTCAACTCAAGGGATGCGCGCATCTAATGAAAAGAAAATGATACTACCTCCGTCCCAAAATTATAGTCCCCGTTTGACTTTTTTGGTCTTTCTCTTTCAACTTTGACCATAAATATTTTCGTTTATGTTATACAATAGTTGATGAAAATTATACCAAATGAAAATACATTAAAAACTCAATCCATTCATATATTTTGCATCAAATATTATATAACAAAAAAAAATACTTAAGGTCAAAGTGGTAAAAGAAAGACCGAAAAAATAGAAAGGGGACTATAATTTTGGGACGGAGGGAGTAGTAATTAGCACTCAACGCAGCTTGATCAAGCTACCAACCAACCTACAAAACAAATAAAGTAAGCATGCCTTGTTAAGAAGGTCAAGGGAACTATCTTCATCATCCAACATATTTGTGACACGACCTCTAAGGACCTCCCTTTATCAAAATCATACATAATAAAAACCAACAAAGAACAATGAATTCCACCATAATTGTCCCTAAAAAATAAACACATTTATTTTCGACTAAGCTCAAATACTTGAAACCTCTCGGGTTTGGTTTTCAGGGACAGTTTTTCAGCTATGCTAATTCTTTTCACTTCCTGGTCAAATACCCATTCTCCCTGATACAAAGTATACCCACTGATTCAAAGTTCATTTAAGCATTCAGAGTCTGGTTTTGGTTTCAGGTTGTTTGGTTTAGGGGCTTGGGTTTTAACAACTTAGGTTCAGGGGATGCTTTGAACCATCATGTCCAGGGGGTGTTCTTGGTTTTGGTATTATCAGGCACATCTTAGAGTCAGGTAACACATGTTTTGCACTACTTTGCTCTAATCTGAAAGACTTAACTTTCTGAACTCCGAAAAGAACACTACTGATGTTTATCACCCTTGATCACAACCATAACTCTCATGCTCAGTCAACAGACCCATAACAGTTTACCCTTCCCTGATGCATGAGTTCAGCCCAAAAGATACCAACAACTGATATCACGAGATCAGGTTCAGGTAATCAGCTATCTGATCCCACCACCTGTTCATTCAAGGCAGCCCGATGCCACATTACCACTCACTGATTCATTTACACCCATTTACACCTTGAGTAACATTCTTCTCGCCTAATTGTTACCATTCCTTAATACACATCAGCTCTCAATAGCAAATATCAATCCTGACCGTAAATGATCGCAAACAACAAATCTAATCTAAAAGATCAGATTCTAATCAACCCATTCTCTAATTTATACTACTCTCCGACTCACAAAATCAATAAGGTTAATCCAGTAGTAAATAAAAGTAATACCTGTCATCGTGCCGATAGGAATTTTCATCCAACTCAGGCAGCAAAAGAGTTGCATTCATAATTCTTGCAGCAATAACAACATTTACAGATCTGCATAACGGTATATCCACAATTTCATTATAGTTAATGCGTACAAAATACGATAAGAAGTGTCGTATTAAACTTCAATAAAAAAATCCAAACAGTACACAAGGAGCATTTCATCAATCTAAAAAACTGTAAAAGCGCGAGATACAACAACTATTTCTCCATAAGCATGTCAGAAATATCTGCAACAAATTGAATTGATCAGTAAAGACACGCTTACACAGACACATCAGTCTAATATGCAAAACATCAACACCATGCAGTGATAAAAATTATTAGAAACATAAACGTATGATTTTTTATCTCCAAATTTCCACCACTAGGGTTCATACCATTTGTCCCTCCTGAAAACCCTCAATAAGAGGTAAGATACTACTTTATATGAAGATTTGAAATTGAAAATTATATAATACAAATCTCTTTAACTAAGTCACTGCTTGGAGTAAACACCACCAGATTTCATACACCCAATATATGCATGGGGCTTATTTACATGGTTTGGAAGAATAGCACAAAGGGCATCTGCGTAACAAATAAAAACTTCAAATATTTTTTTAACATGTTCAAATAAATTTCATCATTGATCTTTACATAGAACTCAGCATCCCCGTCTTCTAATGCATGAATATAGAACAACTTGGTTTTTTTTTTGGATGCTCTTCCGCTACCTCCACATGATCGTTCTGTTGAATTAATAATGTATAATGGAACCAGGTTCATACAAATAACAATGCTGCAAGGTACCACAGCAATAAAGAAAGGTTTCAACGGGTAACCACCAATCCCGTTATTCCTGTAAGTAGCAATATATACAAAGGATGTGTAATTGAACATAATAAATCTTTAAAGAAGGAAAATAAAAATTATCAATCATTATGCGGATGAATGAATGATAAAAGTAGGGTATGAATGATATTATGCACCATAGTGTGTTTTATACGTAGTAGCTTTTAATCAGATGCATATACGTATATTAGATGCATTTCATGATTTCTCTTGTTTTTTTGTTCTTTTGCACCATCTATACATCAAATTAACTTTCGAAACTCAAGATGTTGCATCTATATGAAAAGAAATGCATCTAATGCAAGTCGTTGCATCTCAAATGCATGGTTTTAGTCACTTTTCACACTTCTTATTTTAATTTACTTCTCACTGGATCCCTACTATATATATATATATATATATATATATATATATATATATATATATATAGGGAAGGATATCGGGTGCGTTCTTAAAGTTTTAAGACGGATGGTACGGATGAATATCCGCCGCACGATCAAGCGTCCATTTGATCTACGTTAAAAAATGCGGTGGCATTTTCGTAATTAATCTATATTATTATAATATCAGTGTATATCTGAATAACAACAAAACATAAAAAAAACATAAACTAAAAAAAAAATCTAAAAACATTGATTTCATCAAGTTTAAGATTTGCAGAATTAAACGAAGATAAGTTTCTTAATTTCGAATTTAAGAATTTTTTTTATGATAGTTAGTTTGATATTAGGTATATCTGATATTAAGAATATTGCTATTCTGATATAATTCAAACTGAAGATTGCTATTCTGATATTAACATAATTAATTGTTTTCTTAAGATACTTATTCATATTAATTGTACACTGAGCTTTCTAATATGATATTAAGATATTTCCATTCTTATTAACATTTTTGTTAAAATTTTTATTCTGATATTAATTGTAACTTAAGATTGCCAATATGATATTAAGATATTTTCCTTTTCCTTTTCATTTTTATTCTGATATTAACGATGTCTGAAAGTGAAGTTAATAAGTTACTGGTACAAATATACTAATAAAAAATTTCTTAACATTTTTTTATTATGATATTACTTGTAAACTGAATATTGCTTATATGATATTAATAAATTTACGTTTTCGTTATCATTTTTATTCTAATATTAAAGATGTCTGATGAGAGCTAATCTGATATTAACGAATTTCCTTTTACTTAACATCGTCATTCTTATAATAACTATAAAAAAATTCTTTGTTTCTTAATGTAGTTATTCTGATATTCATTTTAAACTCAAGATTCGTTATATCATAATAAGATCTTTAATTTTTTTTCATTATAATGTTTATTCTGATATTAATGGTGTCTGATGATACCTATTCTGATATTAACGAACTTTCGATTTTCTTATCATTGTTATTCTGTTAATAATTATAAAATGAAAAATGGCATATGATAATAATTGTAGTTATTCAATTACGTAGTATTAAGAAATTTCTTTCATGTTTATAAATTGTCTCTGAAAATTATTATGATAGGTAATCTGATATCAAAAAATTTTCTTAAATATCAAGTTCATATTACTTACTTATAAATTTAATAAAGTAGTTAATTCAGATGATTGCTATTATTACAGATAATCTGAAAATTAATTAAAATTACTACTAGTAGGAATAGTAAGTTAGTACTAGTAGCTGATAGTTAATCTGATATTAAAAATTCTTAACTATCGGCTTGTTATATTCAATAGAAGGAGAAGAAAGATTAGTTGATGAAGAAGACAATTCAGCAGCGGATGATTTTTTGTTTGATTATAAGAGAATGCTTGAGTCAAGTAAAACAAGATATTAAGGTGCCAAATTCTTTATTAACTGAAACATTAAAGTATTTGACATGCGGCAATTATCCTTATGACACAACAAATATATGTGTGCTACGCTACCATCTCAAAAAGTTGGAAAAAAGAATGGAAGTAGTTGAAGATTTTTCTATTTGTGACAATCACATTTACTTCGATTTGCTAGAGTACAATAAGGATCACGTATTATTACTTTATATAATCATAATAAAGTTTTGCATATGATATTACAGTTTATAAAATAATTGATACGTTATATATTTCTTGTATAGATTCATGAAACTTGTCTAGACAAAGTAAGAGCGATAGTTGATGATGCTGCTTTGATGATTGTAAAGGTTGTTAAAGAATTTGGTTTGCCACCTTTGAAAGATGAAATACATCCAATTATATGGGAAGCTCTTTGCAAGATAAGCAACGAAATTAAAGATATTAGAGATCCAAATTTTTTTACATTTGAAGATTTAGAAATATTTGATAAGTGTGCGAAGAGGCACAGGAAAAAAAATGTTCAATGATGTTTTGAGATAAAAGGTATTGTTTTGTGATATTAAGAAATGTTGTTAGTAAGATTTTAACTGTTCTTATTCTTATGTGATATTAAGAAATTTTGATATTATTTCTGATGATTTAGAAAGATATTAAGAAATTTCTGATTTTTGTATTTTAGATTCAGAAAGGAAGACTGTCGGATGATAGTAAACTATATGATACTCCCAGTTTTAATATAAGAATAAGTTTGGTATAACTAAATATTACTGCTTGAAGCCGCAACAAATTTTTCTCGCAACAAGCAACAAATTTTTCTACTTCTAATAAAAATCGTATGGTACTCCCAGTTTTAATATCAAAATAAGTTTTAGTGTAACTAAATATTACCGTTATTCTTTTTGCAACAAATTGTTCTCTCATTGAGAGTAGTTTTATTGGTAATTCTATTTCTCTAGACAAAGTAAGTGTTATAGTTGATGATGCTGCTTTAGAAAGATATTAAGAAATTTCTGATTTTTGTAATATAGATTTTATTATTCAGAAGGAAGGCATCGATGATAGTAAACTGTATGGTACTCTCAGTTTTAATATCAGAATAAGTTTGGTGTAACTAAATACTACTGCTGCTGCAACAAATTGTTCTACTGCTGCAGAGAATATTTTTATTGGTAATTCTATTTGTCTAGACAAATGTTAAAAAAATTTGGATCTTTAATATCATTTAGATATATCTTTAAAAATGATCAATGATGTTTTGTGATATTAAATATTGTTGTTAGTCAGATTTTAATTGTCCTTATTCTTATGTGATATTAAAAAAAAATTATATTATTTTTGATGATTTAGAAAGATATTAAGAAATTTCTGATTTTCGTAATATAGATTTTATTATTCAGAAAGGAAGACTGTCGGATGATACTAATATCAGAATAAGTTTGGTGTAACTAAATATTACTGCTGCTGCAACAAATTTTTCTACTGCTGCAACAAATTTTTCTACTGCTAATAAAAACTAAATATAGAATTTAAATGTGACAATCATATTAAAATATGAATACGTCTTTTATATATTTAAGTTATCATAAAATGTAAAAAAAAAGATATTAATATCAGAATTACTATGACTTGTTGAAATAGATATATGCATAATTGCATCTTACATTACACAGCATTTGTTTTTCATTCTGAAAGTCATACATAAAAAAACATCAAAAAATAAAAAAACATTAGCAACTACTTCATTGTCATCTTCACCGTAATTTTAAACTCATTCCTTGATCGCACTTCCTTAGCCAAACCTCTTCGCTTGATTAATTCCCAGTCAACATATTTGCAAGCCATAAACTTGAATCCTTTTCCGGGGGTACCTTGTACAAAATTAGCTTGAACAAGAGTAACACTATAACAATTCTTTTACACTAGTTTTAACTAGCTTTGGTTATTGTAGTTGTTTAGCTTATTTCAAAAATAATAGAATCTAACTTCATCAACTGCTGACTATGAAAAGCATGATCATATAGCATCATTTCTAAGCTTTGTTGATGAAACTGGAAAAACAAAAATGTTCAATGACATATGATTTTGATAGAATAAGGTTTTAAAAAGCAACAAAAAAACTGTTTGCAGCTTTATACAGATTATCATACACCATTAATTATTCTTAAAGATGAAATACTTAAGGGTTTAGGATTTAGGGTTTTGGAGAACACTTAGTGAGACAACTTGATGATTTGTAAGAAAAATTGTTTACTTGTAAGTTGTTTCACTTTCAATATTCGGTAAAATATCTAGATTTCATATATAAGCGAAGCAAAAATAAAATTATATAGCGAATGATCATAAATCTTTTTGAATATAGATTGAAATTTTTGTGAGTTCATTGCTTGGTACATTTTTGTGAGATCTGAAATGCTCATATTTATAAAGGAAAAATAATAAATTTTATTTGTACTATATAGAGTAATGATTGGATACCAAAATTTTTTATTGGTATATATCACACAAAATTTACTTAAAATTAAATAAAAAAATATTATATTAAGAATTATATTAAAGAATCAAGTATAATATTCTTCATAACCTATCTTGAGTACATTACACACTTGTCTCATACGCTCATTCATTTCTATGACAAAACACATTACAAAATTTGAAACACCAACAAACCAAAAATATTCTTCATAACCTATCTTGACTACGTTACGTCCTCGTCTCGAATGCTCGTTCATTTTTTTCTCGAAGAACCAATCATATTCGAGAATTGAGAGACTGATGCTCCTTTCAATGGCAATCGTAGATGAGCCAAAGAATGTTTATCAAATCTAAATAGTAAGGAATTAAAGAAGAAATGTTTATCTGGTGTACATCATCTTCTGGAGAAATTGTCACATAAGTTGACATTCCACCTGCTTAGATTTGATAAAATTCGGTAAAATATTTAGGTTTCATTGAAAATTTAAATTAATAAAAACATCCATTTCTGCAAAAAAAAAAAAAAAAAAGATATAATGAGTCTACAGAATTAATAAACATAGATTATAAGTTATTAAAGGAAAACACTAACATTTTTTGTAAAAAAGACCTTTCTTACATAAGACTTTCAAAAAACCCTTTTGTTTAAAAAGAGATGCAATTTTTTTTTTTTTTTTTTTTTTTCTTTTTTTTACACTTTTTTTTTTGTTAGATTACATCAAAGAAATGGGAATGATCTAATTTATATTGCAAAATAAGGATAAGGTTGTGGTTGAAATTTATTTCAAAACTAATAAATATCAATTGCATTTGGTAGGTACGTTTTTTCTGACATTATATATTAGGTAATAAAAAAACAAAATTAAAATCAAACATGAAAATTAATACAATAAACGATACTATATTTTTTTAATCAACAAATTACTATGATATTAATGTCATATTAAGTTACTGTGATATTAAATAATTATTTAACACAGTACATCAAAGTTGTTTTAAAGTAAAACATCTTTATTAAACTATGAAATTTACATACTCTAATAATATCAGAATATGTTTAATATCACAGTACATCAAAGTTGTTTTAAAGTAAAACATCTTTATTAAAATAAAAAGTACAAAAATTAATATCAATTTTTTTATTTAATTAAATTAAAATTATCATCAGATAATTATAATCATTAATGTCTTGTGTATTGTCAAAATCAACTTTAAAGATTAAAGCTGACGAGTGATATTTTGTGTCTCGAGGAGATATTTTTAACCACTATAAAAATAGTATCTGACATATAATATACGTCATAGACAAGCAAACTATGATATTAAGACAATTTAAAGATTAAAACGAAGACTCGATATTAAGATGGAATTATAAAATTTTTTTTCGATTTTTTTTTTAATATTTAGTTTCAGAAACTCTGATATTAAGACAATATCATATATTAAAGACAACTAACTTTGATATTAAAACAAATATCATATTTGAGTATCTGTGTGACTGAAGAAACTATAAGAAAAATACATATATTAAATACATATATTATCAAATTTAAACACACTGTGATATTAAATAAAAATAGAACAAGTAACTCTGATATTTTGAGTATCTATTTGACTAAAGAAACTATAAGAAAAATACAAGTTTGACTTTTGATACTCTAACATTAACACAAATATCATATATTAAAAATATGAAATTTAAATAAAAAATTTATACTGTTGTTAAAAGAAAAGTTACTACTGCTTACAACATTTGGTATAAACATTATAAAAAATAACATCATATTAATTTCATAATATATGTATTTAATAACATAACAAAAATAGAATAACTAAATTAAAATTATTTAGTAAATTTAAATAAAAACAAAAATATATTTTAAAAACAACATATATATTAATGTTAAAATTAAATTAAAATTAAATGTAAAACTTTGACATAGATTGATATTTTAAGTCTCGAGGAAGAATTTTTCATCACTATCCGACTTGTATGTCGTGTGTTATGCATATATCTTTCAAAAAGGATACTCAAAATATGTATGTCAGATAGTAAATTTAATTTTATTTTAGCTCTTATTGAATATAGATTGAAATTACTTAATAAATATATATGTCAAAGGCAAAACTAAGTCGATAGACAATATTAATATACATAGCTCATTAGAACGCTGCAAAAAAAAAAAAAAATTATTTTTATTTTTAAATAGGGATGTGAATATTAATATTTTGTTTTAGAAACTCTGATATTAAAACAAAGTCATATATTAAGTCAACTAACTCTGATATTAAGGAAATATCATATATTAAAAAATGTGAAATTTAAGTAAAACATTTTTATTAAAATAAAAATACAAAAGTTAATATCAATTTTTTTATCTAATTAAATTAAAATTATATTCATTAATGTCTTGTGTATTGTCAAAATTAACTTTAAAGATTAGAAGTGAGTATGATATTTTTGTGTCTCGAGGAGATATCTTTAACCACTATAAAAATAGTATCCCACAATGTCAGCTTGGAAATTACTTAATAAATATATGTAGATACTAAAATATATATGCATATTCAAACAAACTATGATATTAAGACAATTTTATTATTTATACGTCATGGAAGATTCAATTATAAAATTTTCTCTATTTTTTTTTTTTAGTTTCAAAGACTCTGATATTAAGGCAATATCATATATTAAAGACAACTAACTTTGATATTAAGATAAATATCATATATTAAAAATTATGTAATTTAAACACACTGTGATATTTGAGTCGGTGTGTAATGCATCTATCTTTTCGGGATATAGTTTATTTGTATTATTAATAGATAAAAAAAAAATCTAAGTGTTATTTACTAGTGCTCATTCAAGTTTTTATATGTTTTTTTGATATGATATTATTGACAGTTTAATATCATCGTACAAGTGTACATCAACACTTTGTTTATATAGTGTTTCAAATTCAACCCTTATCCGAAACGATCTACCTAATATCAAAAGCTAACGAAATTCTCATTTTCATAACTCAAAAAGACAAATCCAACTTCCAATAATACCATGTTGATCAATCGTATTAGCAACATGCCCGATATAGTGATCACTAATATTTTGAATCGATTGCCTTTGTTAGAACCGGTGAGAACCTCTAGTTTAGCGCTAACCGAAGTCGACATTGCTCACCATGTCATAATTGATGAGGATTTCTTTTATTATTTAATATATGAGTTTGATTAATCTTTGAAATTTTAGTAACTCTGATATTAATTGAAATTTTACTAACTTCATTAAGACACTCTGATAGTAATAAAATATTATATATCTATACAACCAACTCTGATGGTAATAAAAAATAGGATGTGAATATTAATATTTTGCTTAAGACACTCTGATATTAAAATAGTGTGATATATTAAGACAACTAACTCTGATATAGAGACAACTAACTTTGATATTAAATCTGATATTAAAAAAATATCTTTATAAAGAACAGTAATTATGATATTAAGACAATATTAATTTAAAATAGTATGATAATATCATAATATATGAATTGATTAATCTTTGAAATTTTACTAACTCTATTATTAATTGAAATTTTACTAACTGTGATATTAAGACACTCTGATAGTAATACAATATCATATATCTATGCAACTAACTTTGATAGTAATACAATATCTTGAATTTCAAAAAAATATTGAAACTTACTAATTAAAAATATTGAAACTTACTACGTCATAGGCCAACTAACTCTGATATTAAGAGAATATCAATATGTATACGTCATAGAACATCCAAAATATTAAATTTGTTTGATTTTGATTTTAAATATTAACATAATATTAAGACAACTAATATTTTAAATAACTATATTTATGAAATATGATATTAACTGAATATCATATATTATGTATTATATTTAATATTTTAAATAACTATATTTATGAAATATGATATTATATTCATTAATTTTTGTGTATAGACAAAATCAACTTTGAAGATTATCTATCATATATGTAAGTTGGAAATTACCTTAATTTCTTTGACTTTCTATGACATATATGTCGGTTATAAAAGTAAATATTTTGAGTTTCGAGAAGATATTTTTCATCATTATAAAATCTGACATGTATCATAGAGTGTTATGCATCTAAGTTTCCAACAGATAGTCAAATTACTTAATGAAACAGATATGCAAATGTGTATACGTCATATAGCCAACTAACTCGATATTAAAAAATATTAATATATATATCGCCATATATTTTACAAAAAATATTAAATTTGTTTGATTTTGATTATAAATATTTTGTTTCAAAACTATGATATTAATGTAATATCATATATTAAGACAACTAACTCTGATATTAAAATTTTGATTTTGTTTTTAAATAGAAAGTGACGATTAATATTTTTTCTCAGAAAATCTGATATTAAGAAAATGTCTTTATTAAGAAAAGTAACTCTGATATTAAGACAATAATAATTTAATATTTTAATATTTAATATTAAATATGATAACTATATTCATTAATTTCTTGTGTATAGTCAAAATCAACTTTAAAGATTATCTGACATATATGTCAGTTGGACATAAAAAAGTAATATTTTGTGTCTCTAGGAGGTACTTTTCGTCATTATAAAATCTGACATGTATAATAGCGTATTATGCATATATGTTTTCAACAGATACTTTAATATTTAACGTCGAAATTTAACACAATAAAAACACAATAATATATTAAAGATTGTCAAAATTAAAGACCAAACTTAAAAAAGGTTTTGATATAAACACAATATAAAGATTAATATTATTATAAGTTACTTTGATATTAAGATTATATTAAAGTAATTAAAAATAAATGGCCAAATTAAAAATATACATATTAAAATAAAGTTTATTTTAAAGTTTATTTTAAAATAAAGTTTATTTTAAAAGTTACATGCCGTGAATCTATATCTATACTACTTATAATGGAGGGATGACCCTCTCTCATATTTATGAGTTTAAAACATAATGTACAACTATGTAAAGCACAATTGATTTTAAGCAAATACTATTTCTTATATACATACAATTAATACACCCCATCACAAATATATACAACTACCTAAGCACAATGTACAAATACAAATAAAACTAAAAACACACTATTTAACACATACAATTAGACACACACGACGTAATTACCCTTCACCAAAATATACAACTCTTGAAACTAATAATGCATACAATGTAATTAAACTTTCAAAACATAAATCAAATCAAGTACTCAAAACAAAATAACATTTGTTCATGCGGAAAATGATAATACAGCACTGGCCACAAGATCACGTGTATGCTAAGAATGTTCTATATAGGAACATTTACTGAGTATTATAATAAGTTTTATTTTTCGAAGATGTCTGTTAAAATAGTTGAAATAATTGGTTTTCTAAAATATGAAATTGTTTACATTTCATGAATGTGACATTCCATGACAATTATTATTCATATCTAGAATACTATGCACACAACTTGATAGAACCATTTTAGACATTAGTGCACCCAGATAACAATTACATGTAGCTAATTTTATATAATACCGATGTTTATTTCTTATGAATGAATAAGATATAAGTTCTATGAAACAACTTATGTCATAAACAAAGCCGATTTTGACGGCCTTGGATTGACTAAAGAAACTATAAGGAAAATATTCATGACAATATAATGCTGAGACAAGTAATGCTAAATTATACTTCCAGGAGTTTATGAAATAATGGCTGTAGAAAATGGTTCTTATTAAGTATTGATTGATTTGGTAATTATGTGATTTCACAGGCAGATGATATGTTAGATGTTACGTTACAAAATATTTATTAAATTATGTATAAAATTATTCTATTCGAATATCTATTAGTTATTATTTAATATCCACAAATAATGTTTATTTC